>VXAX01004361.1:2801090-2900061 GCA_013399835.1 Leptocoma aspasia
CTGTCCTTCCCCTGACACCTCTGCCTACGCCGGCCGTCCGCCGTGCCTCCTCTCCCGGCTTCTGCCGCGTTCCCTTAGACTCTTCCACACTCCCCTTCCACACTCCCCTCCCACTCTCTCCTCCTCCCTCCTCCGCACCGCTCCACTCCCCCCGTGCTGTCTCCTTCCCCTAGTTTTCTCCCCTCCCTCCAGAGCAGCGATTTGAATCTGGTGCTCTCCCGCTTCCCCTCTTCTCCCCCCCGCCCGCGCATGCGGCGCTGCCGCCGGGGAGAGGCCGGCGGGGCGCGCCGGCACCCGGCCCGCGGCCCGGCCAGGGACGGGGGGGCCCTGCGGCGGTGGGGTCCGGCCATCGCCATCGCCCGCCCCCGAGGGGCCGTCTGGGGGAAGGGGAGCGGGGCCGCGACCTCCGTTCTTCCCGCCTTGCCTGCCGGGAGCCGCTGTGGGGCTGAGAGGGCAGCCCGGCCCTGGCCTCTTCCCCCGAGCGCGGCTGGTCCGTGCGTACCTCTCCGTAAGAAGGGGTAACGTCGCTCAGTTTTATTTTACTTGTTCCCTCATGCTGGCAGGTTCAGTGGAATTCCTCGTTTTCGACGCCGGGAGGCTGTGAAACGAGGTCGGTGGCTTTCCTGGATGCGTGGAAGCGTGGGGGAAGCTGAGCAGGAGCTTTGAGGAGAAAAGGTGTCGGTCCGCAGATTGCGCCCTTTCCCTGAGACGTCCACACGTGGGCATTACAGATCATTAGGAGCAGAAAGTGCATCTCCATTTCTTTCATGCCTTTGCTGCCCTCAATAAATATCGCTATGTACGCTGTGTGTCTGGGAGGGAAGGGGAGACACCGGGTAGTGATTTTCCATAAGATGCTCAAAGCGTCTTCCAGGCTGAAGCTCTCTTGAAGCTCACTCTGTTTGTGAAGCCTTTTCCAGGAGCCGCTTACAGCCATCCACATGGCTTCGCCCCTCCGTGTTCGATTGGGCCCGGAAATGGGGTTAAATAGGTCAGGGAGAGATACAGTGATGTGTTAACGCACACTGGCAAAGTGCTTCTGGTGTGGACACGGTTCATCTTACAAACGTTATTTTTGTGGGGGTAACTTGTTTTCTTTCTCCTCTAGCCCCCACAACAGGAAGTAAACACTCAAAAAGTAGAGTAGTTCATATCAACTGCATCAATACTAAGGGATTTGGGGTGTATAGGAACTCAGTTGGAGTACACAAACTAAAAGGCTAAGATAAGCCCTTGCAGGCAGTTGAAATGGGAAGAGGGGGGATGGAGAATGGGAAAGACAAAGGAGGTAGAAAACATGCAAGAGAGAATGAGAGAACAAAAAGAAGAGCACATATAAGGCCGAGGAACATGTATTGGTTAGAAGGTGTATGGGGATACCTATATAAAACTGATTCATGCCCAATGGATGCTCGTGTGATATTGCCCCCAGGAAATCACATGGTCCTTAAGCAGAACTTCCTACTAATGTATATAGTGCTCAATAAAAATACATCTGCAAGAGGTTCCTAGCAGCCTAAAAGCAGGACTGGAGAAACCACAAAATCCGCAAGCACATTAAGTGATCAGTCTTTGCGTGGGATTTCCCAGTGATTTAAAGGAAACATTAAAAAGAAAAAAGGATTTTCAAACTGCAGTAGTTAAAAAAATATATATACTAGAGGAAATAACAAGACAAAACATCATAATAAACATTTTTAAATGTCATAAACTATGCTAATCTTTTTTATTAAGGCAAAAATGGGGGATGCTTCATAAAGTTGAAAGTCTGTAATTTCCTTTTAATTAAAAAGAAAAGAAGAATTTCATGATGCACAATTACCACATGAAAATTATTCCCAGGTGTTATCACTTGGCCCAAGACCTTTGCAAAACTTGAAAAGCCATTGGCCGCAAATTAATAATGTGAGCACCTGTCATTGTCTCACTCGCTGATTTTAAAGTAAAGTTAAAATTGTATATAAGTACTTACGGCAAGAGACTTACGGCAGTTATGATATAATTTTCCTTTTGGTGCTCTTCCACCTTCTTCTGAGTCACCTGCAAGTGGTTAGGTTATTCCAACAGCAGCAGCAGTAGCCTGACACATTACAGCAATGCTACACGTGTGTGTTCCTGACCCTCAACATCTGTGCTTCGTAACTGGAAGGTACTTGATTAAATTTTGAAACTGTACTCTTCTCCATCTGTCTTTAAGTCTCTAAAGGCCCATTTATACATTGAAACATTATCTTAAAGGCACAAAGAATGACACGAATGACCCTAAACCCACTGCAGTTACAGAGCACAGACGAGCAAAAACACTTTCAGGCATTTTACAGAAAGCTTGTTTGTGATTTTGATTCAACATTTCTACTTTCCGCTCTAAACTCACAGTCACTGATTGCATAATTAGTACTCTCAGTAACTGAGTCAGTCTGTATTTAAAAACAAACAAACCAGTAAATCGCATACCATTTTTCCCTGTGTTGAAATGCTATTGCACTTGTTAGACTGTCTCCTTGTGTTTCCCCGGGTTTAAAAGAGGTGAGCTGGTAAGGAGCAACATCCAGAAGAATAGTTTATTCCCCAAGGAACCATAACCAGCTCCTCCTGCAAGTAGAGGTGATGCACTGAGTATCAACAAACTTCAGGCACTTAGATACTTCACTTTGATTCCATTGTCTTTTGCAGAACAAATTACAAGGTATACTTTCATGCTGCTGGCCAAGTAGTGTGGCAAGAAGGAATGTTTTGTGTAGCTGGCCTCTCTTTGCACCTCCTGATCTAAAATGCTTCTCCTGACCTCAGTAAAGATCCCATATCCTTTTATTCATGGCCCTTTTCTCTTCTTTGTTTCCCTTGGATTAAACAGTACCCCTATTGTCAACCCAGAGCACCTGCCACATAGGCCCCACAGCTTTTCATGCAAGCTAAGTTAATCAAAAGGCTGGGGTTATTCACTCACAGGCTTTTAAATCTCATTAAAAATCAAGGGAGACACAGCAGAAAGCACTGTGGTGAGCAATACCACAAGTATCAATCCTTTGTATTATTTGCATAGGACGTTATTTCAGGCTGTCCAGTCCAAAAGGAAATCTCTTTCATCCAAGTTGTATGTCTAAGACACATTTGCTGTACAGATGTTTCCTAGGACAGCCTGGAATAAATGAATAAATGTCAGAAAATGTTTTAGATGGAGCAAGTACCTGTCACGTAGTGGCAAAGACTGCATGTTATACTGGGTATGAACGATGGGTCTCTCTTCAAGCTTCTGCCATTTTTCACTTAGAAGTCTGGTTTTGGCTGGTTGATGACTCTTCTCAATGTCTGTCAACTCTGCATCTTTCATTTATTTTTTAACTGTTGAAATTTAGACACCTCCAACGTTGCCTTTAAGTGTTATACATCCAGCCGTGGATGGTTTAACTAAGTTGAGAGGTGCACTGTCGTGACTCTCGTGAGCAGTTTTGCTTCTTTGATGCAGTCCAGTGCACACAGAGAGGGTAAGGGTGGTCTGCAGACAATGCAGAATTTTATATGAGGCATTTCTGGAAAGTTCAGAAATTCTCCATGGGATTGTTCATACCTTTTGGCTTAAGTATTTACAAAAGCACATTTTATGCTCTGAATGTACAGTAACACATAGTAATTCATAATAAAAATAATAAAAACCTTTACCAAAACAACCTGCATACCACTGCAACAGACTTCTTCACCCATGGACAGATAATGAGTGAACAAACACCACATGACAGGTGTTAGTCATGCTGCTTAATGAATAACTGGTGATGAGTACAATACCTGTGTGGAATGGCTGTAGTATGTTCAAGGAAAAATATGCATTTGGATCATCTGTTTTTCACTGAGGTACCTGCAGTGCTCGAGAGAAATGTCTTCATCAGGAAGAAGCCTAGGTATTTAAACAGTTTTTCTGCATCTGTTTCCTTGACTGCCTTGTTCCTTAGCCATCCGTAGCAGTCACTGGATGATGAAACATTTTTCCTTCAAAATATTTTAAAAATATATACTCTGGCCTTCTCTTTCTGTTCCACCATGACCTCATTGGTAGTGCCAGAAGCTTTATGGCAGTCCTTCATGCTGACATTCATGTCAGTGATCTAAGCATTTCAGAATACAGCTCTACAAAAAAAGACCAATTCGTACAATGTCAGTCCTGGACTGGCTTTTACCACCCTGATACCCGGAGGACATTACCCTTCTAGATAATATGCTCAAGGATAGCTGAGCACCATGGTAACAAAGTCAGTGAATATGCAACAATCTGTTACTTTGTTAGATAAAACATCACTGTTAAGTCTTATTTTTGGGTCATTAAGGAGGAATTAAATTTTATTTGTATATAGTAATATGCATGAATGTTTGCACATTGTCTTGAGACTTGTTTCCCAAACCAGTTTAATTTAAATTTTGTCAATCTGGTGTCATGCAGTGCATACCTTCCCCAGTGTTACTGCCTGAATGTGGCAGTGCTGGATTATAGGGGGGAATTCAAGGAGCTGTTAGCCTCCCCCATCTCCCAGCTGGGTTGCACAGCTGCATGTCTCTGTGCCAGGTTGTGCAATGAAGGGCCTTGTATGTGACTGGGCAGCTCCCAAATCCAAACTGGGCTCCCTTCCATGCACGGTGTGTAGCACTCACGTTTTTTTAGTCAACATGCTGGAAGAGCTGTTCCCACCTAACTCTTCCCTTTATAGAAAAAAAGTCTGCACATTAATTTTGGCAGCAGGAAAGCAGAGGGAAGGTTGATGGCTTTTTTTTTCCCCCTCTTGGGTGAATAGAGCCTCGTGGATAACAAATGAAGACAGCTATACACCAAAAAAACTTTGAAAAGGATCATATTTTTATCATCTGTTCTCCTGTTCCAAATCCTGCAGCAACAGCTTGTGAGGTTAGATTGGGTCTTATCTAGGGGAAGAAAAGATTGAGTAAGTGAGAGAGTTGGCTACATGCAGTTAAAGGAGTATGGATTTTTAAGATTTTTGTTTTCTATGGACATGAGTTGCTTTCGTGCTTGGTGTTTTGGAATAAAAGAAGGGTCATGGCCCTTGCAGTGTCTATGCATCTGCCTCTGCCTTATGTGTTTAAAGGGGTTTTGGAAGAAGACAAGAGTTCCTGGCATAGTCAACTTCCACAGCCCCTTAGCCTGTCACATGGTTCTTTGTGATCCCTCCTCCATCACATGTGATATTGGGAAAGAAGACAGCAAAGGCTGAGCACTAACACCCACTGCTGTCCTGCAACTGAAGGCCTTGCAAAGCTGTTAGTGGCTTTTAACTTATGCTTTGTACCCTCCTAGACCATCATCAGGAGAGGTGTTAAGAGAGTTTGGAGGAACTTGGATTTCAGTGTTACTGCCTTCCAGTGGTGCCTCTCACATACCAAAACTCGGTGTAAAAGTAGCAAACAAATCCAGATGACTTGCAGATATGACTCTTGGGAGGCAACCTGGCACAGAAGTGACTGGGTTAAATCATCAGAAAAAAAGTCCACCTGATCTGGTGCTTTGGTCAACAGCAGGACTGTTGTCATTGCTCTAAGCATAGAAGCTGCCTGCAAGTCCTAACTTTCAGGTCTCATGGCTCTCAGTGACTTTGTAGGGATATGTGTGTGCATGGTCACAGTCAATTGGAAGATAACCCATGACTGAGGAGGAAAAGCAAGTTGGATGCTGGATATTTTCCTGCAGTTGTGTAGCACCTCAGCTGTGCTCTGTTCATCATTCTGTCTCACAACTGGAACACAGTCCAGGGAAAGTGAAGAAGCAGTGAGTGAATGGAAGTAGACTCAAATTGCCCATGTTTGCTGCTCTCCTTTGGGAGCTCATGGGGAAGTCCTGGTAACTCAGGTCAGACTCCCAATGGTGCCAACAATGAGGTGTGGGGGAGGCCCGGCAGGAAGCAGAGTTGAGGGAGGGCACAGAGTACAAGAATAGACAACTCCTAACTATACCTGTGCACCTGCAAAAATCTCTGAAGCAGTTGGGAGAGAGAGAGAAAGAGAAGAATAAAGGGGAGGGAACACTGACCCCGTCAAGATGAAGGGCTGTGGTGCTCTCTAAGGGCATCCAAACAGAGGTAAACATCCCAAGCTTTTTTGTTCATTCAAGAGGACCATCTGAGGCTGGATAGCCCCAGGGAATACTGCATTGCCAACATGGGTTATAGAAACTAATGGTTAGCAGCCTGTTAGAGGTTTCACAACTCATTTCCTTAGAATATTAGTTATTTCTTTTGCCAAAGAGAAGCGAAAAAGGGGAGGAGGAGGAGGAGGAAATAAAAACTAAATGGGCTAGTTAATTTATTTTATAAGATCAAGTCAGTAAGCAGATGGGTGAACTCCGCAGATGGCATTGCTTCAGTCAAGACAGAAAATTCAGTGCTTTCCCTGCATGTGTTTTTTTGCAAGATTACTTTGGAACAAGGAAGTGTATGCAAATAATGGGACCAATCTGCAAACGCTCATCCAGCTCAGCAGCCATGAACTCTCACTGACTGTGGGTACTTGTAACAATAAAGACTCCAGGCTGGGGAGCCTGGCTCTTAGGTCTGTTCATATTCTACCCTTGCTTCACTACTCACTACTCTCACCCCCAATCTTTTGCAATTCAGTGACAATCAGAGTTAATAAAGGTGTGTCTGTGATCCTATAAAGCAATTTGCATCATCATCTCTTGTGATGAAATTTTCACAGGGGAAGGAGGAACAGCAGCATTTTGTCCAAGTAAAGGTTGCCCTGGCAATATACCAAGAAGCCTGAAGCCCTTAATTTTCCTAAGAGAGATTTGATTACTGCAGCCCATATCTGAGTGCAGAAATGTGTCCTGCAGAAACTACACTCCGCCACCCCTTCACTCCCCCTCTTCCAAGATAAGTCTAAAGGGTCTGGAGCTTACAATCTTGCATTAATGCCGCTGTGTCACAAGCGCATGGACAGGCTTGGGCTGCCTTGGTGAAATTATTGTACTAGGTCTGCAACAGATCACAGATCTGCCTCTGCCCTATCAAAAGCACTGTTTTCCATAGCTGAGTTGAAGAAACTGTGGTGCTTTCACTAGACAGAAGTGGCCAGAACCTGCTAGTTGACATTAACTGTGTTGTATGCTTTTTCAATGTGTGTCTATCATAAACAAATGACAATGCAACTTCCATTTTGACTAAAGGAACTGATAATCGACACAGAGCTATTAAAATGTGACAAATAAGTAATGTTTAAGCCAGATAAATAAAGAAGCTGTCAGAGAAGTCTTTCTTCTGCTGTGCTGCCTAGTGGAAATGCAACAGCCTTGCTTAATAAAGGAGGCCTCATTTGGTTCTGGGCTTGTCTCAACACTAGTCTTTTACAAGCACTTTGGACAAGATCATTAATCCTGCATGTATCAGCTGAAGACATGCCTCCCTAATTTCCTTCTAATGCTGAGAAAAGCCCTAGTTACACAATTATACCTTAACCAACAAATATCTATTCTCAGCAGTGGGAAGTGAGTTATTTTGCAGCTATCAGAGTGTACAAATGCCTTGTATGACATTTACAGAGATTAAATTCCTTTGCCTCTCATTATACCTGGACTGTTTGTAGGGCATGCTGCTTGGAAAACGTGGGAAGATTACAATTGGAGTATCTATTATCATGATAATGTGTGGAAATCTGACAGCTGTTAGCAGAGCAGTGTGGTAAGGACATTGCTGGGGTTCATAGGTAAAGAAGAGAGCGGATTTTGATATCTGGCATTAGTACAGAACAGTGGGAGAAGCTGCTGTGGTGCCTCACGGGCACAGTGGGGAGACTGCTTCTGCCATAAGCTGGGCACTGGAAGGAAGGGTGGGATGGAGCCTACAGGAAGTGTTTGTGCAGGCTGGCTGGGAGGCCATGGGAGGCCTTTGCTGGCAATATTGTGGGCAACACGGCCACACATACTCCAGCAACACATACTCCAGCTATCATTTTTATTTTCCAGAAAAAAGTTGGCTTTCCTGTGTGGGGTGACTAAACTAAAATGTTTTTCTCCACTTAACCTTGATGCAAACTCAATCTGTTTTTGAGTGGAGATCGCAAGTTTTAAGATCCAGTTCAAATCTGAACTTTTCCTTATGGTCCCCACTGTGTGGAGAATTCCTCTTGAGTCTGGCAGTTTTCCATATTAGAAATATAGTTTACACTGATCGTGGTTTAGATGTAAAGCTTGAATTTGGTCCTGTGTGGATAGGAGGACTGAATATCTTCAAACAGTGGTGCAGAGAGAGAAAGAAAGGAAAAAGTAAAAAGGCCTTGAATAATATAAAATATGGGATCTAGCACTGCTAAGGAGGCAGATCAAATAACTTCATGGTCTTTTCATATGTGACTTTTGCCGTTCAGCATAGGCTTTTCAGGACAGTTCAGTACCCATTTCAGGACTAGGGAGCAGGGGTAGAGAAGAGCTCACAGCAGCACCTTGACAGCTTGCCAATGCACATGCAAGCAATATGCACCTTTCAGTTAGTCCCTGCAGTGAATTATGTTTTCAGTTGTACCTTGCAGACGGAATAGCAAATAACTTTAGACTGTAACACTGTCCAATCTGTTCCCCCGTATGCACTCGTTTTCCAAAGAATACACTGTACTGTGCAGTAATGAGTGTGTTCAAATAACAATGGAAAGAATGACTCTGATATTCTCCTGAACTAATTTCAAAGCTGCATATCCAGTTCTCTGCCTTTTTTGGTCAGTCTCTTTACACCATTTATGCCTGCTTTTAAACAGACTGGGTAGAAGAAGAGATTCCAGCACACCTGATCCAACTTTTAAACTCAGCTCCACAGAAAGGCAGATATTACACAGCCATAGAGTTATAAAGTCGGTAGAACTTTCCCTGCTCCCAGTACGTTTTTATGTCTTTAAACTACGCAAATTCCACGTTGGTAAGGCAGGTAAAACTGTTTGTGGGAGGTTACACATGAACTGGAATGCATGGCACAAAAAGTCGTATCTTTCTGTAACTAAGTATTGTCTCACATATGGGAGGCAATCTATCAGAACTCACAAATCCTCTTTTAGGCACCTGTAAAAAACCACTGAAACCAACATGGGCCACCTGTGACATGCAAAGCCCTCAGCTGAAACAGTCACATTCACAAAGCTGAGCTATGAAGTCCTCTATAATAGAAAGTCCTCCAAACTCGAAAGATTTATTGTTCTTCTGGGGGCAGTTTTAGGCACATAACTTATTCCCATTGAGCTCTGGCAGTTTCTCATACCTTAGTTCTTCTTACAGTATCTTCTCTATGGCTAGTCCTGCAGCCAGCTTGTTTTCTGGCTGGATAAACTGCCTCTGCTGTAATATCAACACTTGCTGGGCCAACAGGGAAGACAGTGGAATCAGATACCTATACAGGATAACAAAAGTAATACTGTATATTCTTTATTCCTTGTACTGACTTTCTCCCTGAAGGACTGTGCACAGCACAATACTGAGTGAATTTCAGGGCCAGCACATGGTTTCTACAGCACCTGACTTCTACTTAATGCTCAGGTTGGCTCTAAGTGGGAAATAACTTGTTACACTTCTGCACATAGGCAAATTTTGAATAAAGACAATGAAAGATTATTTGGGAAGAGTGAGGATATTTTTTTCTTCTTCTTCTTATTCTGGAAAGGACCACCAAAGTCCTTCTCTCTACTGAACTATAAAGAATAAAGGTTGCAAGTAATATGGGGGAAAGGGAAAGGTTTTATACCACCACTCTGTCCTGTTGGAGTGATCCATCTCCATACATTGTTCATGCTTGGACAGTGCAGTTTCTATTCAGAAATATTCCTGCTTGTCTGCCTCGTGCAGTGATAGTTAATAGAGTGTTGTGTCATAGACGGCACCTGGCACAGGGCATTGCTGTGCTGTGAAAGGGCTCAGCTGAGCACAGGGGCTGTGAGGACTTGGGTGAGGGCTCCCAAGTGCACTTGCTGAACCACGTATGTTACTTAAAAATAGTGTCTTGGAATAAGACAAGTAAAAAGCAACAAGCCTTTTCCTCTGGGAAAAGAGACAGCCCAGTTATTCTTTCAGACATTCCATTTGTGTAGCAGATGAATAGAAACTCTCCATACCTCTAAAATCCTCCAACTCTTGCAGACAGACAGGTCTCCTTTTAACCATTGTCCTAGATGTATTTCAGCCGCAATACAAAACAAGTCTGGCTCAACCCTTTGCAGACCTCTGAACTGTCAAAAGCCTGGAACAGCGAGACTCTGGAGTGATTGCATCACGTGAGAGGGGAGGAGGTCAGAGGGAATCATCGCTTGAGAATGCATGCCCATATCTCAGCTCCTAATCCTGGGCACGTCGGATCACGCACAGAAGAGATGCACAGGGCATGCCACAGCTGGCAGGTGCCTGCTGCCTAACAAGGTTGCTTTGAATGCTGGCCCCTGCAGGTTCTCCTCCACCTGCTCCAGCCCCAGGCTGGAGAGCTTCCTCTCCGCAGCCGCAGTGCTGGCAATGGCTCCTACCTTGAGGATTGCTACTGCAGGGATAGGCAGAATGGTGGATAGGAGAATGGTGTTACTGGCTGGGATGAGTGCAAGAGGATGGTGCTACTGCAGGGATGGGCACAGGAGGATGCTACTGGAAGTGGAGGAATGACAGCAGAGGGAATCTCACTCAAACTGCCTCAGGCTCAGCAGGACTTCTGTTGGCATTACCAAAGGATCATGCCATTGCCTTCATAACTGCAGAAATACTGACCAAGGCTGACTTTTCCTTTCAGAAATACAGACATTTCATCCAGTGAACTATTAATTTCTTGGATGTTATTTGGCTTGCCAAATGGCTGTAACCTGTCAGCCTTCACTTTCTTCCTACCAGAGCAGCCCAAGGCCTAAAAATGCTGTGTCTTGTATCTTATTGCTTTTCCCCTAGAAAAACATTGAAATTATCAAGGGATTAGCATATGTTAAGGAATTTTTTTAAAAATTATAATAAGAAGGTCAGAGAATATACAAGAACTTTGGGTTCCTGTGTTTTGCAGCCAAAGTTCTGAAAAGCACTTCTGTTCAAGGACAGAAACTGCAGCTCTCTGTACTCTCAGAAGGGTGTCAGCAATTGCAGAAGTGTGGAAGAGGAGAGGAAGTCTCGTGGCGCCAGCTGAAGGAAGGAGGAGCAGTGGCATGAAGAGTGCCCCTTCAACCAGCAAGGACAAGAGGAACCACCAGCTCTGTCTCTAAACCACCAGGTCTCTTTTCTGTGCTAGCAGGATGCTCCTCCCAGCCCCTGCTTAAATTTAAAATTGTCTTTCAGAGAAGTAAATGCAAATGCTCCAGGTGAGAACTAATTTGTATCACAGAAAATGAATGGGCCCTATGGAGTCAGGAAAAAAAAATTAAAACGGGCTGAGTTTCATTGCACTCATTTCTCTTTGAACTTGCTAAAGTTCAGATACATTCAGAACTGGAGTCTTGGAGCAGACCTATCTCTGTTGTCAACTCACCTATCCTCTGTTTTTGTGGATTGTTTATTACAAAATAGTGTGTGCAAGTTACCACTCTAGGTGAAAATGTAGAAAAATTAGTTGAGTGCAGTGGGTGTAATAATTTGTTTAAAAAATGCTTTAAATAATATGCTTAAGAAAGCTGAAGACAAGTATGTGTGAAGATATACTGCTTAAAATACTGAACTTTAACCTTGTAGGCCTGCACATTTGTACAGATAACCACATCATAAACTCAAGCACTCTTAGATTCAAACTAGCTGGGTTCATCAGGAACTCTTCAGCTGTGGACAGAATATATTTCAGGAAGTTGGAAGCAATAAAAATAATCATGGTCTAGAAAGGCTTTTTCCCTGTTCTGAGGTGCAGGGCAGGATTTGGCCCAAAAATACACTATCAGAAGCTCTTAGAATTAAGGTAATAATAGCATATGGTGCTTTATTTCTTTTGCCTAATAGTCTCCAAATAATTTTTAAGTATTATTTAGCACTAGCTACAGCTCTCAGTTATGGGAATGTGTTTTCACAGGCAGCTGTGATATGGTCATGTGATTTACCCTGATTCACAAAATTTAAAAACCACAAAAAACAAAGACTAAACAAAAGGAGGCAGGGATGAGGAAGCAAGAAGAGGGCCAGGTAATCAATCCAGGTTGGAATGAAAGTTTTGCCTCCTATTTCTGCTGGACAATATTCTCTGTCACAATTATTTTCACTAATTTATCTGACCTACAGGATGTTAAGTTACACACTGTCATGATTCTATGCAATGTTATTTTTGACATTTCTTATTTACTTCCTTTTTCACCACTTACCAGGTTTCCTCAGAGAGGGATAATAAAGTCTACCTTCAGAGAAGCCCAAACTGTATTATTGTACTCCTGGAACAGTTTCTAAACCCAGTTACTCCTCAAACATTAGAACTGTATCTGTCAGGCTGTATTTGTCAGGCCATCCCTTTTAATTTTCCCAAGCATTGGATGTTTGTGCAGAGCTTTATGTGCATTTAATTTCAATGACAAAATTGAAATACGCTTAAAAAGATAGTTTTATGATACATCTCTGTGTTGTTACTCAAGCGAGGTTGCTTCAGTTTCTGGCTTGCCACAAGAACCAGCCCTATAGGAAATATATGGGCCTTTTCACATGAGAGAAAATGAGTACTGGGAACTTTGTAACTAAGAAGATGTCGAGAGATGTGCACCCATTAAAGTATCTGACAAACAAACCAGGGAAATGATGGCAGACCACTGGTTACTGTGAGAAAGATGCTCTTGCAGTTTCCCCACCCAGTAAAGGCTGGGTCTAAATGTTTGTTGTCAGTTGCTAGAGAGCCTGTAACTTGACATAACCCGGCACTGATGTCAGGGCTTCAGCACTTATACTGAGCTAAGATCTTGTCAGCATTTATAGTTAACCTTTTTATTACAGATAGATGGCACAAAGCACACTTAAGTCAATGTTTACCTCTACTGTTAAAAGCGAGGAGAAGGGGAGAGAACAGTTAGCGGCTTCAGGAGGGCTTGATAGCCAAAGACTAGTGTCCTTGTAAATCTGATAAATAACAGACAGTCCAAATTTTTGTAAGAGCTCCAAGGTTTCCTCTGGGATTCCTTTAGATAAGAATTTGAAGGGCGCTGGTTACTTCTGAAGGTGCCTCTCTCAAGGTCCAGCATATGGAGAGAAACAACTTTAAAACAGAAAGAAGGAACATATGGGGAGAAGCAGCTTTAGAAAAACCCTGAAAACCCAACAAACCAACTAGTACTTCTTTGCATAGAGATGGACTGTCTACACTCTCTTAGAAGAAGCCTGCAATCAGTGGATGTGTAAAGCAAGAGGAACAATCAGATGGTGAGCAGAAACAAAAAATGCAGTGGAACTGAAAACCAAACAAACCCTGCCATATGTAACCTCTTGAGTCAGGGTCATGCCCTGAATACATAATACTGTCTGAAAGTAGTGCATGTTGTATTTAAGTACCTAAATACAGTCTTAGTGCATACCTGTAAAATATTTTCCAGATCCAGCATAAAATCCTTTTATGTACAATATGTTCCTTTAATAAGGAAGAGATGGCAATCCTGAACCCGCAGTCAGAGGTTCTTGTCTTAAAAAAGGTTCCTGGAACCATCTTGGCTCAGGTTCAAAGGCTGCTCAAATGTTTAAGCTCAAACTAATCAAATTAAGTATGTTCTTGACAGATTGTGTTCCCCTTTCATAGGTCTCCCCTGAGGGATATTAGTCATAAACTCAGCAGAACGCCTACACTGCATCCACACAATTTGAGGTAGATGTTAAAATAATCCCCCACCTGAGCACACAAGTCTGGTAACTGTTCAACCTGTTATGCAATTTGCATGTGTAAATTAATTTAGCATTGACATACCTATGTGTATTATGGATAGTTAAGAGTGGAATCTGAAAACTTTTATATAGTATTTATTTCCCCTAATGGGATTTTATCACATCAAATTATAAATCTATATGTTGAGATACATTTATATATAAAGATGCACAGAACATATCTGCTTGTGTTCACTTCTGGATCTGTAACAGTGCTTAGCCAATTAAGGATGTGATGGTAGAGCTCCATACAAGGCCATCTTTGCTTGTCACATTTTGGGAAAGTGAGCAGGACAGCAAGACTGGCAATCTTTTTCAAACTGTAGTGGCCTCTGAGAATAGCTGATTTCATGCGCTCTGGGTATTTAGATTTCAGTTTGTAGATCATTTCAACTCTTACTCTATTTTTTGGAATGGAAATCTTCAGGTTATGCAATGTACTATTCACATTCTTTATTGTCAGTACTCAGAAAGGAAATGTGTCACCAGTCCCACTGGCTACTTATTGGCACCAAGTTGTTAGCAAAGTGTTGTATGAGTGCTCAGTTTCTGGCACTGACCTTTTCTAATATCTTTTTTTTCTTTAGAGAACAGACAAACACTGTTCTGACCTACGCAAATGAATGTAGAAAAATAAGGTGGCTCAAAGTTTAAGACTGCCAGCTCTGTCAGTATTATCAGTTTCTATGTAGCATAATACAAAATGAAAGTATTTTTGCATGATCAGTCCAGGGAAGACTTGAGGGATTGAAATGATCAATACTTCACTTAACCTTAGAGAATTCAATTTTCATCAATTTCTAATGAAAACAGAAACATCTTCCAGATACTCAAATGTTAAAAACATAATATCTCTCACTCACGTGTTTACAAAACTGTTTCCCAATATGATTTTTAGCTTCTAAATGTGTGAGAATCCCAAGATAGGTAATTTTAAAAGTTATCCTACACTTCATGTTTAGAGATTAGGTTGAAGTCTGGGTAACAGTAATGGCACATTTAGACTTTTCAAATTCCTCATAGGAACCACAGACCTACTGCTAAAAGCCATGAATGTGACTTTGCCTATATGCCTGTAGGCATAGATTTATATTATAGTATTATAGGTTTATATATTTGAATATTCCTTGTCAGATAAAAGAACATTAATCAGTGTAAGATGTTAGGAATTGATAAATCTCTTGACTAATCCTCTGGGGACATCTCCCTCATACTGATCTGCTTTTGGATTAAATGAAATATGTTTAACTTAAATTCTATTCCATGACACCTTTAAAGTCTTAATTGCAAAGATTCACAGGAAATTTTAGGAAACCAAGAAAAAAAAAGCAAACAGACAAACCAAAAGTTGCAATATTCTTCTTAAGTCATAACACAAAAAATATTTCAGCACTTCTTCCTCTTGGAAAAAAAAAAGAGTAAAAGGATACCTCTGAATACCTGGATTCTCTACCTTGTTGGTTTATTTTTTAGCACTAAAATACTAATAGAAATTTAAGAATGATAAAAATTTAGAAAAAGTATCATACCAGTAAGCAGACACTGGTATAGGACATTAACAAATTAGAAAAATGAAGCTGATCATCTGATGTGATGGGGACTCTTTTCTGCCTACTTAAAACTCAGTGTCTACTATGCAAATTTACAATTCTAATGCCCCATAAAAACTTATTAGGCAAAAAAAATTATTTGCTAAAGACTTAATGTTTCCTTCTTTCCTATTCTCTCATATTTCATCAGCCACTGATTACAGCAATTCAATTAGAAATAAAAAGCTTACTATAAAACATCCAGAGAGACCTTTAGGTAAACTGGTGTTAAAAAAAATAGAGAACTGAGAATTCCTGAGACTGAGAGTTCCTCTCAGTTCCAGAGCCTCATGAGAATTAGAAAAACTATTATTTTCCTCTTTGTAAATCACTTTAACATCAGGGTATGTTACTTGAAAATTTCAACCCTAAAAAAGAAATTGTCAAAAATAATATTAATCCTGCCCAGTAACATTTGTAGCAGACATGCTGTTAGAGGCATTCTCCGTGCTTTGCTGGGTTTTAGCTGCTGCCCTTGTTTTTACCTGCTGCTGGAATATAGCTTTATCATATGAAGCTGTTGTGTTCCAGCGCTGCTCCCTACCAGTGTATTCCTGGCTCATTTCTTTAATTACTGTCTACTGTTCATGCCATTTGCAATATGTGAATGAAAACAGAAACCAAGGCATGAAAGAAATTGACAATATAGATTAAGTTATAAATCTGTAACCTCTTTTGCTGTCCTCCTTCAGACTTTACTACCCTCATATGTATTTTATCTTGTTACAGTGATATGCTGGATTTGTCTTTACCCCCCTAAAAAGCCTAATCAATTGGCAACCGTTTGGTTAACTAAGTTGTAGGATCTCTTTTTCAGGCACAGCAAGTATTTTTCCATCCAACTCTATCTTCACAAACTCAAAATGTCTTTGACAGATAAGGCTATTCATTTCTTTATAATTTTCAATGTGGACTGTTTAGCATTTTGGTCTGAGGTATGACTTTTGTCAGCATAACTATATAGCTAAAACCTGTAGGGAAAATGCAGCTGAAAAGAGCAGATACAGTGTTCTGCTTCTCTTAAGGTAGTGAACTGCTCTCCTATAAACACTTCACTGTCAATATATCTTCATCCTCAATTTAGAACATAGTTGGAACAGTACAATTTCTAGGTGGAAACATGGCCCAAAGGACTTTCATGGCTCTTTTTAAACCCAGTTGGCTGTCCTGATTAATGTGGCGTTATAATTCAGTTTGATAATGGATACATTTAGTTTAAGTGTTTTCTTGAAAAAAATGTATTTAAACATTAAGTCAATCTAAGATTAAATGCTTTGCTGCACAGGAATTTAGGTAAGTGCTGAATCAGAACCCAGTGAGTAAATGAATAGCTACATGGTTTTTAGAAGTCCTTCATTTCGATTACACATTCTCAAGCTCAAGAACTACTGATATTTCAGCACAATTATTATTATACTATATTTTTTAATGAGAAAATGTGTTAAATGTTACCACACAAATATAAAATAGAAATGGTTTTTAAATGCTTGTTATATTAATAATGTATTATGCTATTATTAAAGTATTCCCCCCATATGCTAGATGAACAGAATTCATAAAAAGAGTATGCTTGTTCTAGAAAAGCATTTGTTTAAAGACAGAAAGAAAACAAGAAATACGAGGAGAGAAATAGCGTATTTTAATCATAAAATCACTGTGAGGTGATGTGATACTGAAGCAAAGAGTGTCATTAATATACATAATTTTATCTACTCAGACCTCAAAAGAAAAATATTTGTGAAGGTTACTTCTAATTTTTTCTTGTCACTTTTCCTTGCAAATGAATTTTTAGACAGTCGCCCAAACACTATCAGAGTCAAATTAATCAAATATGTTGGGATAAACTATGTGAATATGAAAAAAAGTGATTGTGAAAATTTAACAGTTGAGAGTAGTGAGAAACTTGAAATGTAAAAGGGTTTTATTAAAAATATATATACTCATAAACCCCAAAATATTCCACCAAAATATTTTCAGTGCACTTCTGATATAATGCAGGCTGGATCCACTTTCTGAGTCCAGTTGTTAGGTCTGGAACATAACCAAGAGCTTAAGCTTCCGGGCCCATAGCTCTGTGTTAGTGCCACACTGCTGATTTGGTGTCTCACATTGATCCTCCAAGGCACCCAGATCCTCTGCTATCAGCCCTGCCTTGCCATATGGGTTGTTTCAAAACCAGTGGTCCAAATGTTTCCTTGCTTCCTATCCCTGACTGCCATTGCTGGGGATGTGGGAGTCTGCATGAAATGAGGTCTCTCTGCTGGGAACAACTTCAGGATACCCAGAAGTGATGGGTGATTGTCTTGTACCACATCAGTATTCTCATCTAAATGCATGACACCAAATCATTATTTAATTTAGGGTGCAGTGTGGCATTATAGCAATGATGTCTCTGAAACATACGTTCATGCTTCTCAGAGCAGTTTCTTCTGTAAAGTTGCTATAAAGGTATTAGGCAAGTAAGTCTTATATTTGTATAGAAACTGATGTTAACCTGATATAATCTGAGTGGACATAGCATTCTCTATGTTGATTTAGCTTTAGTTAATTGCCTACTGACTTAAGCTAAATCCTTAAGTCTACTCATAACTTCCTATATATCAGGGTGTATTCTGTCTAATCATTATAGTTTTCTTTTCTGTAAAGTGACTTATAAGTTCAAGACTCCTGTTAGAAATTACTTGCATGTTCAGGAACCTCAGACTTTTTGTAAGACACTAAAACTTAAGCTTATCTTGAAAATTGTATCAGTGGTCTTAAAATGGCAAGAGTCTCCACCTGCACGGTGCAGCATAAAGCCCTAGATTAGAAAACAAGTCCAAAGTAAATATTTAATTGAGGATAAACAATTAACAGTTCAGAGAGATCAAAGAGAGAACTCACACTTCTGACTAGGACTGTTTAAACTTGCCCAGCTTCAGGTTAAGAGCAGTGATCACTTTGAGGTCACCTTCACACTCAGAAATGACAGGAACTTCAACATTTAAGCCATCTCAGGTCTCCAGGCATAAGTTCTCTGGAGAACCCTGAACTCTAAGCTAGCTACACTTTTTCCATGCCTGAGGATTTCACATGTCATTTAATAATGATCTCCAATCATGAAAGCCAGTGGTGATCACAAGCTCTTAAACTGTCAGTTATCTGGTGTTTGCATCTCTTACTGAGGGGAAAGAGCAGGGCGTGGAAGGGAGAAAGACGGCATGCAAAGTGAAACTGAAGTCAGAGAGAGAACTGCAAACATGCAGGCTGAAAAACCCAGCTGTTAAACTGTCCTATAATATGTAGGCTCTTAAAAAGTTAGGAATGAGGATGTAGCTTCTGGCAGTGTCAATACATGGAGTAAGCAAAACGTTAGCATGGCTTAGATAGCTTCACGATCTTAATTTTCCTTCCCTGCCTCTTTCATCAATCTGATAATTTAATATAACCAAGGAGATTGAATACTCTAATCTTCTACCTCTGTTGGACATGGTGGCATTTCCAAACCTGAGACACGAAGGTATATCATCATCATCACACATTCTTGGCTAAACTTGAAGACCTCGCCTTGTAATGTGAGTAACAACAGTTTTAGCACTAATCCTAGCTTTCAAGAGGCAAGTATTTTCCATGAGGAAGGAAGATGATTTGAACAGAAAAACATCTAAATATCTACATAAGAAACTCGTAGAATAGCCTCTTTCTGTGTCTTGCTAGGGGAATGTAGCTAAATGTTTCATGGCTTGCAGATGGACCTAGCAGCCTGACCACACCAGCCCTTTATATCTGCCTGTGAAGTTTTGGGATTCTGTTCCAGGTTCTGGCACAGCTGGGCAATGCTTCTCCAGTCAATATTCCTTTCCAGTGCACCACCTTGAAAATATAAACAACAACAAGCTACTTCCCTGTCAATAAAAAAGTGCTATCATGCAATAAAATGACCAAGGTGAAGGTACAGAAGGACCTTAATGTAGTTGAAAACAAAGGCTGACCTGTGTGTGAAACAGTGTGAAGAGTAGAGAACTGATTTTTTTAATAGATAAAAATTGAAGAGTCAGGCCTCCAAAATCATGATTAAAAAAAACCCCAAAACATCAGTGTTTCTTGTGTACACTGCACAGTCTTATCCCCAAACTCACTTGTCCAGGAGCTGTGCCAACAGGAATGAGATGACAGGGTAGACAACTCCCAGGTGTACCTGAGATTATGAAGTCCTACTCTACCAAGGTTCAAACCCACAGCCAGCATCTCTCTCCTGTCCTACTGCAACTGTTCTTGTGGCTGCAGGTATTCTTCACCTTTCCTTTCATCTTCAGAAAGTTGATGTACATCAGCTACCCCAAGGTTAAAAAAAAAAATATAGAAAAACAGAGTTGAGCACTGAAGACAAGCCCTAAGGAGATACTGACAAGCAATCTGTCTTGAGGGGGTAATTTCCAGATGGATCTGGTGCAGAAACCACATTCCTGAAACTAATAGATGAAAGCATGGCAGCTGATACAGCTTAAGTTTGTGACTCAGGCAAATCTGTGCTTACCCAGGTAGGATTAGTGCTGGTACCAGCCAGAAGTGCAGTCCCTTAGTGCCAGCAGTAAGGGTTTGGGGATTGTCCATCTAAAATAACTACTTGCTCTACTGACTGCCATGAATACACTCTTGATTTCTTCATGTATTTGAAAAATGGCAAAACAAACATTCCCAATACAATCCGGGCTTTCATTTGCAGGAGGGCTGAGCTGGTTCAGGCAGGTTATAGTAATTTGGCTGTTGACATTCTTCTGATGGACAAAATGCCTATTATAAATAGGTTTGCTGCTTCTCCTGCTCTGGTGGCCGCTCGCCAGAAGTATGGTCTGATCCTGGCTATAAGAGTTGGCTCTGCAGATCCAGTGTTCCCATATGCAGTGCAGCTCCAAACACTAAGAGAAAATTAACTAGATATACCTCTAAGGGAATTTTAGAAGGTTAAATCTTCCCACAGCTGAGTGGAAGAGATGAGAGGCACATGTCTGTCTGTGGCTGGTGAATTCAACACCTATGAAGCTTTTACATTCCATTTATCATGGGGAAAGGGTAAAATGGTCCACAGGCTTGCAAGTGGCCTTGGCAATTAAAAAAAAAAAAAAGTCATTCTCTATAAACCAGATCATCTTGGAGGGAGCCTGTAAGACAGATGGGAACAAACATTCTACCAGGGCCTGTCGTAATAGGAAAAGGGGTCCTGGTTTTAAACTGAAGGAGGGTAAATTTAGATAGATATGTGGAAGAAGTTATTTACAATGATGGTGGTGAAACATTGGAACAGGTTTGCCTGGAAATGTGGTAGATGCCCCGTTCCTGGAAACATTCAAGAGCTGGAGCTCTGAGCAACTTGATCTCACTGAAGATGTCCCTGCCCTTGCAGGGGGTTTGGACTAGATGTCCTTTAAAGGTCCCTGCCAACCCAAACCAGTTTGTGATCTCACAAATCAGATCATATTGCAGACATATAAATATTAGTGTTAGCACAAGGAAGAAGGAAGGAATATGAGGCTGGGAAGGAGAAAAGGGATAAGTTAGGATTAAGACTGCCCAAATTTAAATCAGCTCAAGGTGCCTGGAACCCCACCTAGAATTTCAGCATATACCTTTCAAGACATGTATTTGCTTTGAGACCAATGCAAAATGAACTGAAATTGTACATGCTTGTTGAGCTGATTTGTCTGCAACTCTACTAACTGTATCAGTCCAACCTTATTCATTTCCCTGGTCCCAGCACCCTTCAATGTGCACCTTACTCAAATTAGTGATCCACTAATTAGTAATTAGTAATGCACACTTTACTCAAAAACCCATTACATATTTAACTACAGTCAGCTCTCAGGTTCAAAGCTTGCAGCAACAAGATGACACACGGTGACAAAAAGGGGATGAGAAATGCCATGTCTCTTCCTGACCCCTCTGCTTACCAGTGGGAATCAAGAATGGAGATTTCCATTTTTGATGGACAGATGGATTTCCATCTGTCTGGCCACAGTCTCAGGTGGGATTGGACTAGCTGGATGTTCAGACTGATTTCTCATGGAAACTCCTATATTCCTCTAATTGAACAAGGTTCTTAATTCAAGGATCAAATCTGATTGCTGCAGTGCTATTTAAACACGGGTTTAAATGCTTTGCTAAATCAGAGTTTATTTTGGTACCTTTTTTGGGCACTGCAGGAGTTGCACCAGTCAGAGGAACTGACTTCTGATGGCTCTGAATGTGGGCACATAACTGTTAGCTCTGCTGGGGTGATAAGCACATGTTAACCACTTGGGTGGATGTTTACTTAAAACCATCTGCTCAGCTAGTCTGTGTAACTATCTGAAACAATTCCTGAGGTCAGTCTTTTAAACAAGGGCATTGGACAGATGGTCAGCTTTACAATGTGGGTGGAGCACCATAGGTTTGAGGAAGCAGATATCATTCCAATAGAAGCTTGAATTACCCACTTTTCTTGCAGTTGTTGGATTGATAAAGCTGTTGCATCAGTTCCCAGCCAGTGCTCCTGGTAATGTGACCATATTAACTCCTGCTGCTAGTACAGTATAGAATCTGAGACCTAACTTTAGGCTAGATGCATTTGTACAATAGTTTCACTGCTCAGCATCTACCACCCCACAAACAGCAGCTGCTGCCCATTCAGCTGAATAAATACAACTACTTGAGTGTGGACAGCTTTGGACACCTTCTAGAGAACATCTAGACCTTTCTCCTTAGTTTGCAGTGCTGTGACCATGACTGTGATCAGTTACTGTACCTTATCTGCTAACTTCTTCAATTCAGTAAAGATAAGAGAACCTCTGACCCCAAACCCTTCTGGGTGCTTTGCCTGGGTAAAGTCAAGCCAACAATCTGCCTACCTGTGTCTCATTTTCTGTACTTAGAAAAGAAAGGGCTAGCACGTATCTTGCTCCTCAGTGTGCAACATAATGAGAAAATACATACATATTTAGAAAACATCCATAAAAACATGGATTGTTCTCCTCACAGGTCTTTTGAGGGTACCACATATTGAGCATGGAAATCCTCACAGAAAAGAACAAGCTGTGTTTGGATGTTTTGGTTGTCCTTGAAAACCTTACAGAAATGGGGGAGCCAAAGGTAAGGTAAATGGTTAAAATATTTGCTTAGCAATGAGGTTATCATAAACACAGAAAATTATGTTTACATAAACAGAAATTTTTCAGTAAAATTTTTCAGTAAAAAAATTTCAGTAAAATTCAGTAAAATTTCATCAGACATATCTACCAGATGGCTGTCAAATAATTGATTTTGTATCTTGGAAGCCAAATAAAAAGTGGAAATTCAGAACCTGAATCTTCTTGCTAAACAAATGATTAGAAATTTATTTAATTTGACATGTCATGTTCTGGTTAATACAAAATATTTAATTTCAAGAATTTTCACAGAATGTAAATATAAACATGTAGAGCAGCAGTAGTTCTTAGGACTGCTCTGGGGGAGACAGTTGCCTCTTTATTCAGTACCTCAAGAGCTCTGGCCCTTGCAAAGGACATGAACTATCCAGATTCAACCCTGTTCTCTGTCTCCATTGCTCACCTTTCAGAAAATTGACCTAATCAGCATGTGTGGTCAAAGAGCCACTCTCCAGTTATCTGCTGATGCACTTTCACTTTGGACAAACATTTGTAGCCCCAGCCTTCCAGGGAGTTTCTCACACAACAGGTGGAGGCTCATTCCTGGACACTTTTCTGTGGTCTTTCTTTTGTAATACTGTAATGTGGAGTTGTGGTGCTAAGCCAAGCTTTCTCACAGTCTAAGAAAGCACCCAACTCCCAGGCTGTCACATAAATCCAGTATCTGTCACATCCTCCTTTACCTTTGTGGTAAAAGAAGAGAAAGACCAGGATCTAAACAAAGGTATCTACTTAATTCAAACTGGATTTATAAATAACACTGGGACAAATAATCCAAACACACTTTGGATTTGTCAAAATTTGTCTAGCTCCAATAATTTCTTTGCAAACTCTTGAGAAAGGAGTGCCTGTTTTATATACTTTGTGTGACATGGGAAAACTCATAGGATCTGAGAATATGGATTGTGGTCCAAAGGTTTAATTGTAATTGCACTGAATGCATGCAGTATGCAATAGTCTGCATGAATATATGAGAGCTACATTAATGAGATATAAAAGACAATCCTGGGCTGGGCTGGACAAGACAAATTGAATGTAAAATATGTATTAAACTGACTACCATTAAACATTTTTACATTTTAGATATACAAAGTTATACCTCCCGAAAAAAATATTCATACAAATTCATTGGAAACATAGTGATCCTAGTCTCTAAAAACATGACATCTGTATTCTTTGTCAGATTGGTTGTCTGTTAGCTACATTCAAATTCAAAAAAAATGCGTAGACAAGACAAATAAGGAAAGCTTTTAAGAGGTCCCTTGAAAAAGATATAAGAAGGCATGCTGTCTCATGTGTTGATGCTGATGCACAAAAAGACTGCCTGGAAAAAGCCAAAACAGTGCCAAGAATGCTGGCATAAGTAGTAGATGAATGACCAGTGCCTTTGGGGCACTGATGTTTCATTACATAAACAGAAATAGACAAGACCATCACATGCACTCACATGTAGCAGGAATGAGGAAAAAATTCTAACACTTTCTTAAGGTCAAGGATCTAAGCCACGAGACTTTTTGAAATATGTTGACAGATCACAAGACGAGTAGAAAAAAGGAGGGCACACAACAGCTTTTATCTTCATTTGCTACTCTTGGAAAAAATGAATCAACTAATGAAAACAAGTCATATTTTAGACCACACCAGAAATCACTGCAGTCTTCTGCCACCAATGTCAGGCAGGGGTTGAAACACAAACTCAGATCAAAAGTGATATCAAGACCTTTCTACTTGGATGCAATAGCTTATAAAAGGGCATCACTTAGTGCTGCATATTCACCACTGTTGATTAGTGGTGGCAGGAAGGAAAAACCCAACCACACCAGCTTCTGCTTTGTGTAGAATTCCAGGCTGCTAACATTGTATTTACGACAAAATGCCAGCAGCCAAATTTCCAGTAAATGGGAACAACTCAGTCCACTGGCCAGCCAAAATACCTGCTCATCTATAAGTAGGGAAGCCAAGGGACTTGGCTGCTTCTTCAAGAAACTCAGCCAGATTTTAAGTCCATCAGGCAGTCACACCTTTAGCCAGACAGCCAACTTGACAGACTTCTGCCAAGAGCTTTCAAAGTACCAGCGTGTCTCCAGAGGGAAAATAATAAAAAAATAAAAAGTAGTTATGGAGTTGCCAGTGAAAATGTGTTATTTTCTGGAAAATGTGTTTTGGTGGAAAAAGTTGTAACCAAGTTAAGAAGCAATTCTGTTTGTGGTGCTTAAATAGTCTCCACTGCCTGAGGTCTGGAATCATTACAAAATATTGCTGATGCCAAAAGGGAGGTACACACTGGAAGTACGTGTGTGATGATGAAGGACTAAGTGGTGAGGTTAACAGTAGACCTCAAAAGGCTGGCCAAGACCATGCTCAGAATCCTTACCCTGCCCCTGCTAACAGCACTCATCTGAATAAGGAACTACTGTTCTTCATATTCTCATTACTAGTTATTTCACCTGTGGGACCAGACCGTTTGAGAAATTTTGCCTCTAAATTTGCATTCTTGCAGTTAAGAGCAGCGTTTGCTAATATTTACAAATCCATACAGGATATGTTTAGCAGGTTAGTTTAGTACACCAAGAATCATGTATAGTTGAGGTGTAGCTGACTCCAGCCACTGTCCAGAAGTTGGATGTTCTATTTCTGTAAAACACTGCCTTTATTATTACTTACATTTGGCTTGTGCACTTGTGTGTCCTACATTGACCCTCATTTGAGGTGAATTTTGAATAGAAATTTTCTCTTCTCATTTGTTTTCTTCACTCAGTCTCTTCCTAAAGACTGTTCCTTTTATGTTGCTTCCATAACATGTCATAAAGATTTAATGGCTGTCACTAGAACCTTATGAGACTTCATAGTAAGAAATAAAAGGGGCCATTGAACTATGATGGACCACTTAGAGGTCCTTGAGTACCTGGATATACCCTCTGCTGACAGAAGCCAGGAGGAATACAGAGCAGAGATGAAGCACATTCTTTGCAACACAAATCACATAACCATGACAAGCTGGACAGTAAAGTGCTCTGTGTTACCAAGAAACAGCAACTTTACCTTTATAGAAAATCTTTGCTAGTGCTAAATATTATTCCTGCCATCATCAGAATTCACATATCCTGCCACATATCCAAAGACCAGACAGTTTCAGCTCACAGAGTGACTGCAGCTGGTATTGGAACCTTTGATTTAGCCAAGGCAAACCTTGACAGTGTGACAGTATCCCCATTTTCATATTTATATTATAGACATACTTTGCATTCCTCTAGCACCTTTTATCAGAGGATTGATCTCCTTTACAGACAGCAATGAATTAATGCTTGCAATGCCAATGTAAATTGGGATTTGTTTTCCTTGTTCTGTAGACAGGAAAGAATGAAGCTCAGAAATGATGCAACTTATTTAAAGAAGGCCTGGCAGAGCCAGCCACAGAATCCAGATATCCACATATCCAGATATCCTGATACCTGAGGCAGTGCCTTCACCTCGCTATCATTGCCCTTTCACCTGCTCGCTGTGCAATAGACATTCAAACTGGACACAAATACAAAGGAAACCTTCACCCACTTTTTTAAATGGATGCCTAAACTCATGGGTTCACAGCTGGGCAGCAAGTGTGATAAATGTCCAGGACATCTTCAGGAATGAGATTTCACTAGTTTCAGAAACTTAGTAACTAAATAAGGATTAAGAGCCCTAGTTATATCTGTGCATTAAAAAAAAAAATCCCTTTTCTTAATAGGCACTTCTAAGTGGCTAAGTTGAGTGTGAAAGTATCACAGAAAAGAGAAAGAAATTGTGAAAAGAAAAAGAAACTGCTTTTGCTTCACTCCGTTCTATATGTTTATTTGACGTATCATTGTAATGAAGGGCTAGTTTTATTACTAAATATTTGGCAAAGTTTCCAGAAAATATATGCATGGATTAGACCTGACATTATGAGGGTTTGAACATAGTAGCCCAATATCAAGAGATATCAATGGAATATCAACAGACCCTCCTGTAGCACTCACCTTTTTCACCCTGTCCAATGACACTATCTCATTTCCAATTTACACCACCTGATATTCCCATATAATGTCTATGCCAGCCACACCAATCACTTCTGTTTGAAAAGAGGTTGGAACATAACTGGTCTTGTGAGACACAAATTCATCATGCACCAAAGACTTTGCTTGTTACAGTGATCTTGATATATTCCTTCATGCAAGGTACACATGCAAACCAGTATTTCAGTGGAGATAAACAAAAGTGGGTATAACCTCAAATATATCTCCCTACCTGCCCTTTCAGTAATTCTGTGGTTCTGAGCACTGTCCTTTCTTTCAGAACACGTTTGAGAGTGTTAATGTTGGACTCTGCCCCTTGTCTTGCTCCTCCTTGCACACAGGGAGACATTACTTATATGAATCCACTGACTTGAATATATTCAGATCCAGTCCACAATGTGAAGCTCCTTTGGGCAGAACGCTGTTGCTTTTCAGCTCCTGTTGTTTCTTAAAATTACACTTAAAGAAGAGTTTTGAAAACTCCTACTGGCTTTCTTTAGAGCCACAACTGCATCTGGTGAAAAAAAAACCCCAAAAAACCCAAAAAACCACCAAAAAAGCGCAAGGATTTAAATCTTCCTAACTTAAACCAAGATATTGTAAATAAAAGACCATCTTACTACTCATGGAGTGTTCTTTTGCTTTTGTAGACATCACTGCAGAGGTTGTCATGGGAAAACCCATGACAATACTAGCAAAACTGTCTGATTGTCACTATTTAGATGCTTGCTTTTTTGTTTTTTAATTAACTGTTTTTCCTTCCTATTTGCCATAGCTAATCATCTGTTCCGCCATAAACCATGTGGACACTACCTGCAGAATGAGTCTACCCTCATCAGCTGTAGCTCTTTACTGAGATCTGAGGGAGAGAAAAAGCCCTACCAGTATTAAAATACATTATGAAGGCAAGTCACTCCTGCTTGAAGGTCTTATTCTACAGAAACTGCTTTTTTATATTAACAGTTTCTTTACTTTCCTATCTGAATGGGCTTTTTGACATTAAAATTACACTGTATTTCTTCTAAAAATCAATCTGTTTTTCTGATGTTATCCCTGATGGAAAAATTGTCAATAGGTACCCCAATCGATTACCATTCTCAATGCAACTCTGTTGTGAGATTCAGGTGTTGGGGTTGCTGGGTGCACTGCTGTGTCATACACATGTACCTGCACACAAAGTCCAGCCTGAGAGCTGTTCAGGCAACCAGGCCAAATTCACTAATTCAAAGCTTCTAGGACAAAGAAAGCAAGTTGTCTGCAGTTAGGTGTTTGACTTCCATCCACAAATACTTGATCTGTATCTGTACTGCTGTTTATTAGTTGTAGTGGGTAAGAATGAAATTGTATATGGCCACTGATTCCTGGTCCTTTTGCTTTTTGGAAATCACTCTGATCCTAACATTCTCTCTGATCATGACTCTTCCTGCCTTGTTCTTCATGTTTTCCTTAGTAAGAACATCATTGCACCATATGTTTTTACAGCAAGTGACCACAACCATCACTCTAGACTTTACTCTTTTTCCAAGTCAAATTTCTGCTTTAGCCCATCCTGGACCCCTCAATTAATTCTGCAGATTTTCAAACTATAACCATTGCTCTGGCCACAGACATTGCTCTCAGGTTTGTCCTCAGTTCTTTTCCACAGCTATTGGACACTTGTTTCCCCATTCCCCTCCTCTCTAGCTCATAAAAGCAGTCATTTAACCTTTGCCACAACCAGCCCCAAACCACCCCCAGGGATGAGGCAGGGTGAAAGCACAGCTCCCAGCACAGCTCTCCCAAGGGAGGCAATAACCAGCAGTCATGATAGACTACTGTATTACACTGCATGAAGAATTTCTAACTGGGATTTAGATTATGGGTCTCAAAGCCTGTCCTGCAGTCTTTTAATTTCCTAATCTGCCACTGATCCCTGTTTTCTTCCTATTTACATGGCCACAAACTCTCAAGCAAACCTAAAGCAAGACAAGACCTGGAGTCAAAACAAGTCCAAATCAGCGTCTCTAGTTTACTCAAAGCCAAGGATGCTTCAATTACCCTTGGCCATGGGGAGATTTCTGAAAGGCAATTCTCCCTCAGCAATGTCTCTCAACAGACAGCACCTGTGTGTGTAGCAGACCTCAGGCAGCTAAAATAGCCCATCTTTGGAACAGTGAGGTCAGGAAGGCAGATCAGCATCAGCTTGTTTGACAGGCACAGAGCGCTCTCTGCCTCACAGAGCACCAGACACACCAATGACACAGTTCCTGGGCAGAGGAAAGCAACAGAGAAAAATAAGAACATATTTTTCTTCTGATGCTTTACTTTCTGGAGTACTTTATGATTTTCCACCTTTCCTTATCTCTGTTTTTTCCTTCAGGTATCGCTGTTTATCTTTGAGGAAAATGTTTCCTGTATAGTCACTATCTGGCTCATTCTTATTAATGAGTAGTATCAGGTGTTTTTGATTTTAAATTGTGAAGTATCTCCCCTAAAAGTATGCTTGAAGTTCATAGTCATAGCATGGAAATATTTCCAGACACTGACAAAGACAATATATATGCCTGATTTTAACCCTGTTAAAAGTACAGATGCAATCCTTCTGTGCTATCAGTCTGAAACGGGCTTAAAAGCCCAGAAAAGAATAATTGCATTTTGGAAGATGAGCTCAAGGGTAGGATAGTCAGTGCAGCTGGGCAATCAAGGTGTGTAATTAGTTAATGCTACTCACCATTGTTAATGTCCAAAGGGGCAAGTAGCAGTGAGTTAACTGTGTCACTCATGATCCTGGGTTAGGCATATGGCAAAGGTATTTTGTTACCTCATAGAGAGGGCTTGAGGCTTGATGTTTGAGTTCTTTTTTGGAAGGCCAGTGAAGCACCAATTCAGTGTGTTGGCTGAAGGTCCCTCGCTGTGCAATGGATGGTGGGGACAAGATATATTGTTTCTATCTTGCAAGGCAAGGTTGCAGGGCTTTTCATGGACTTAAGCAGTATAGATAGTACTGGTCAGGACCCTGCCATTTCTAAAACACAATCAGAAGCTAAAACTGTAAACAACCTTTACACAAATCTGGAACTGTACAGAATACCTCCAGATTTTCTACTCCCTATTTTTTAATTTCTCGGTGCTTTGCACTTCATAAAGATTGGATTTCTTCTAGCCAAAATAGAGAGTAAAACTGAGCAAAGACATGCTCAGATAGATCCTACAAATATGTTTGTCTCCTCAGAATGACTATGTTTGGGCTTTTGGTTCTGCAGCACATATTTTAATTTCACTTATCCTAGGGCACGTGTACAGTAAATAATGGAGCAGTACAGAGATTCCTCATTTAGCATCTCCTGATGACTCTGTGTGGAGAATAAATGTTCAGGACACTTGCTGAGGTCCACAAGCAATATAGGTGAATAACATACAGACTGGTAAACCCTGCCACTCCACAAGTCTAATCACAACCATTTGGATTTTAATCTCCTGATCTAGAGTACATCCGAGATTCCTTGTGAACAATTACATGTTTGTAAATAACATCCCTGAGACCTGGGCCCTGACCTGGATGAAGCAAGATGCCACAAATCAGCTGTCCCACACTGCTAAGCACTGTGCAGAGCAAGGTGGCCACTCCAGCATCCTGCTGGTCTCCACACTGCAGATGCAGGAGCAAGGCAGGACAGAGCCAGGCTGGCAGGCCAGGGGTCTGGGCTGGGGGGTGAAGGTGGGAATGTGGAGGAGATGGAGCCTGACTGTAGAAGTGCAGAAACCATGGGTGTATCAGAGATGGGGGTGACATGGTGGAAGAGGTTGCTGGGGGCTCAGAGTGGGTCCTGTGGAAAACATGGTCTAAGCAGGAATAATTCCCTCTATGTCTGCATGTGTCCAGATTTTCAGCAGCAGCAAGTGCCTGTCTTGGCTGAATGCCCTCCAGCAACAGCCCCAAGCAACAACAACAGGGAGCTCCCACAGCCCCTGCCCTGTGACAGAGACACCAACCCAGGGTAATTGCACTGAAAACAGTGGTCTTAAATGCAGACACCCGAGGCAAAGTTTAATCCCTTCTGTTCTATTCCCAGCAGATGTTTTTTATTTGTCTGCAGCCCTTCTGCACTCAGATGGGCACACTGAGTGTTCCTTACCTACAAGGAATCCGAAGCATTTAGTGGCATGCCAGCATTGGGGCAGTTACTGCTGTGCTGGAGCTGCCCTTGGCTCTGGGCTCTGATGTGATATCCTGTCTCAACAGTTGCCAGTACTCTGGTCTTCCCATCCTCTTGGGCCATCTGAATTTGCAATATTCATTTGAGGGTGAGCTGAGGCCACATCAATTTGTGTCAGTTTGAAAAGACCTGGGTGAATCATATGCACTATGAGATTCCCTTAGTTTCATCCACTAAATAGTAATGGATTTTATGTGACAGTATAATTATAGTCTGAAAAACTCATTTTAATTTGAGACGTGAATTTATGTCAGTATGATTCAACTGATATGGACACTGCCACTGTAGCTTTGACAGATGAGCACCAGCAAAAATCACTGCTGTAGTTCAAGACTACAGCTCCAATTATTCCCTTTGCTCTTGATTGACTTGTCCAATAAGAAGAAAACTGTGATGGGGATTTCCTTATCCCCCTCCTTTCCCATGTGAAGAGGAACATAAACACCATTCAGACACTTAATGTATAATTTTTTCTCTCCAGTTAACTTTGTGTGCCTTGAATAATTCAACGCTGTAAACTGAAGAGACACTTTTTCTACTATAAAAAAAAAAATTGCATGGGCAGTATGTATTCTAGTTTTCTAGTTTAGGGAGGGCTCCCTTTCTTCTTTGTATAAGTTCCCTAACAGAAGTATATTTGTGCCATGAAGTGCATGAACATCCAATACAGTGAGGCTCACAGGACAAACTGCACAAACTCTGTAACTTTGATCTGCACAAAACTGCTGGGAGTTTTTTTGGGCTTTCTTGTCAGACAGTCCAGGCGGGGCTGTACTGCTGTAGTAACTGGGCTACTGTGCACCTGGACACAATCTCTGAGCAGAAAGAGAGGACACATCTGGAAAGACATGGAAGAATGGAATTCCTAAAATGTAGGTACCCCAGTTAAGTGCATATACTGTGTTAGCAAGTCTCCAGAGAATAAGTGAGTATGCCAATATTTCTTCCCTGCACCAACTGCACAATTACCAATCTCTGTATTCCCTCTGGATGCCTACATGAGGAAATGGCACTTATTTTTTCATTAGCTAATTACGTCATGAAATGAGAAAAATATATACCATGTAGGCAAACATTTAGGCAAATCTTTATCTACACTTAAATTAGCCACTAATATTCTGAAATAGGAGTATCTACATAACCTCTTACATTATTTAAAATCTCTTCAAGTTACATTAGAGTAGCTTTCCCTTGGAGAGAAACCATGAGTTCCCTGTTACAGTGTGGATGAGTTGCTTTGCAGAGTCTTTTATTGTCACTGGTTTGATATTTTTCCTTTTTCCAGAGCCTGAAAATGACTTTTTTCCCCCTGATTTAGATTTTAAGCTCCTTGGGGCAGAAATCATGTTTGTGTATTTGTACAGCAGACTTGGGTCTTGATGACTGTGGTTTGTAAACATTACCACAATATAAATAGTACATTAATTATTAATTATATTGTTCATACATTACTATGTCTTAAGTGGTGTCACCGTCTATGACTCTGTCTCGTCACAGAGATGAGATCAAGACATTTCCATAATCAAAACATTTGTCTGAGGTAATGGTTGCCCCAGATCTTCCTGGAACAGATTCAGAAACAGAGATTGACATAGTATTGTAAACGTCTTGCCTAAGGTAGCACCCATACCAAAGATTGACATATTTTGTGAAACTTCAGAAGATTAGAAATTATTAACTAAGGTAAGTGCATTAAGTATATGCATCTGCACACAATTTGATGAACGTGAGAGTCTCAGACTGCTTTGCAAACATTATTTCCCTACCTATAATGTACAAAAATATCATAATCCTAATTTAACTCCAGGATAAACTAGCCTGTTTGGTCAGCACATTCACAAAATACAAGAAAATAAGTAAACTTGCGTGATTGATGTGTATACAAAATGGATAAATGCTGGACTCCACAAATTAGGCTCAGATACATTCCAATTTCTTGTATTAGTCAATGCCTTAAACACTGAGTTCACTGTTACTTGACCTGCATTGATTAGATTGCCAAGGTCATGCTGGAAATCTGTGACAAAACAAAAAATAGAAATCAGATCTTCTAACTCTCACTAAATTAGTTTCTTAATTACAGCAACTGACAGCGCGATCCATAAGAGTATTTAACCACATGAAGAGCAATTTAAGACACTTTCCCAACTACTTGAGGCAAACAACTCATATCTCATCTAAACTGCCTAGGGACACGTAGCTGGGACTGAGAAGCCGAATTTCACTCTTGTATCCATAGAATAGATCAGCAACACAAAGTATCTATGCAACCATGGCATAGGAGATGCAGGTCCTCCCCTCCCCCCTGAGTCCCCAGCCACTGTGGTGACATTCTGTGTTTCTCTCGTCCTGTTGACCCTTGTCACATGAGTTGTGTAGTCCAGACCCCTTATCCTCCAAAGAAGAGTAGGAGGTGTCCACCAGGAATGGCCAATATCTGGCGCCTGGCTGTGCTGCAGAGAGGGAGCCCTGGGTTCAATGCCCCTGGGGCTGAGGAGGGCCACTGGAATGGGCTGTTCTTCCACCTCATTTGCCTGCCTTCAACTGCATGACTGAGATGTCCATGTTCATGAGGTGGTTTCAGTTTCTGCCTCACAAAAGCACCTAACTCTGTTCCTGGGTTAAACTCTGGAGGCTAGAGGGAGAGCTTCAAACACAAACCTTTCTTCAGCATGTTCTGTTGCCTGGCTCAGTGCCCTGAATATTGAGATGCCTGTTGTCATCAGCTTTAAGCATCTGCCCCTGCCTGCTAGTTGTGTGGGGCACCCCACTTAGCACTAGGGACCTCTCTGGAGGTAGGCTCACACAATTTAGGAACTGAATATCACAGTTCTCTGAACCTTTTTAGAGAGGGTCTTCTGAGATGGTTCAGAAACCAGACACTGTATTTCAGATGCCTCCAATCCTGGTTTGATATATGCCATCTAGGAAGGACTTTAAAACCCAGGGAAGATACAACACTCAACTAACAGGGGAAGCAGAAATCACTGTGGAAGAAACAGCTCATGGATTTGGAAAACCCTAATTCGTCTTATTATTACTTGCACATTAAAGCTATCTGCAAATGATGTCTCAATGCCTTATTTTCTCCCCTGCAAAAGGAAGAAGAGTGTTGGTGTGTCCTACAGGAGTGCTGTGAGCTTAAACCGAAGTGTGGAGATAGGATGGGAACAAAGGTCTAGCACAGAAGTGATAGTCAAGTTACAAGTTGTTAAGTCAAGTTACAAGAACTACTCACATGCAACGTGAGAAATGACTGTGAACAACCTCCACCTTGGGTGAGGCTTTTTCATTTGTCCAGGTATTGCCACATTGCATCTGTTTACCTGCTTCTGGGAACACACTTAGAAAATCAGTAGTAAATTCTTTGAGCTTTAATGGGAATAAGAATCTTCACTCTTGAGTTGTGCCTGCCTGAGTTTTTCCTTTCTGACCATCCTGGTTAACTGCCAGTATTTGAGTCCCAGTCTTACATGTCTTCATATGTAAACTACAGTTCTGACCCACAACACCCTCAGGTTGCCTCCACATCTGGTGTCTGTAGAGCAGAAAGGTCCAGACTTTGTCAGGAACAGCCATTTCCCAGGTGACTGTTAAAAGCTCAGCAGAACATTAGGATCTGTATGAGAGCTTGTTTTCTTTTGCACCCTTATAAGGCACAGTTTTCAAGTCTCTTGAATCAAGGCTAAGAGCAATGCCATTGCCTGTTCACTGTTACAAATAACCCCCACCATTCAGTAGATGTGTTTGTGTCCCCAGATGAGATCGGGTGCAGCAGTGTGTCTGGAAGAGAGGTGCCTAAAATGTTAGATGTCAGACAACTGGTGAAAGAAACAAATTAAATGGAGGGAGGGGAATAGTAGAACAACAATAGAACACCTTTTCAGCTGGACAGTTAAAGAGAATATCCAAGTATTTTTCTACTACTTTACAAGCTTGTATTTGGTAGCTCATGTTATAGAAACAAGCTTCTGGGAGAGGTGTGGTAGGAGAGATACCGGTATTATAAAGAGAGGGAAGGGGAGGTGTTTCATGATGGAAAAGAAAACAGAAAGGTGAGAGAGAGAGACTTTGTTCATGACAGAGAGGCCATTGGCTTGCCCTTACTGTTCATTTAGAGGAAATCACTGAACTTTTCTTTAGTAGCAGTCATCCATTTTATAGAGGTGTCTCAAATTCACATGCTCATCATATTCTACAAATGTACTAGAAGATAATTAACCAACTCTAATAAACTTCTGCAAAGTCAAATATTCTTTTTCAAAATCCAGCTGGGTAAAGGTCACCATTTCTGAAAAATTAACTGTTGGATCTAATAAGGCCGCACATCACCCCTCATTTGAACTCTTCAACTGAATTTAAGTGACCCTCAGATACTATTCATCTATCATTTATATAAAGTCAATTTTATCCTGTTTTTTCTAGTACCTTACTTCAATTAAGCTCTTCTGTAGCATCATTTTCTAATATTCACTTTATTCCTCCAGATAAATCTTAAAAATATTCTCTCTTTCTGCCCAAATAAAATTGGAACATTTAGCATTCAAGGTCTGGAAGAATAAGGTGATAATTCTTATTACTGGAAATCACAGTGACATTACAGTAGTAGTAGTAGAGCAGCAGTTGCGTGGGAGAGCTGGGTGCCCAAGAGAAAATTCCTACTGCTGGGGAGAATGGAATACACTAAAAATCAGTGTGCTATGCTGTGCAATCTTATTTCACATAGTCTTATTCGCCAGTCACTGCCAAGAGATTGTATCAAATGGGAAAAGTACATGATTTTAGAGCTTTAAGGCAAGAGAGGATTTAAGCATAGCTGGAATTAAGGGGATGAAGCTGGAATTAAGGGGTTGTGATTAAGGACATAAATGGGAAGAAACTGAAAGACCAGCACAGGCAGAAAATAAGTGTATGGAGAGAGAGAGAAGACTAGGATTAGGTGTATAGGAATAACATTTTTAAACTGTTCACACTTGTATTCTTCATCTGAGCTACTGGTGGATAGTACAGACCTCTCTGATACATACCTGGACCTGAAACCCAGACACACAGAGAAGATCTTTCTTGAACTAGGGATGTATTTGCATGGGTTGCTGGTGCAGCTCCAAGTTTTTAAGTCATACAATAGTTATCCCATCCAGGGCATGTCAGTGTTTCTTTAAGAGAATCCATATCGGCAACCCCAAATATTTCAGCCCCCATTTCTATAAATAAAAGAAGAATCACTTGGAGATCACATAGCCTCCTTTATATTTAACTAGTTGCCATAGCATCTCTCCTGCAACGCTGTGATAACTGTGGCTTCCTAAAGGATTTCTAACCCTCATCAAAGGTGTTTCTCTCTAGCTTTAGAGAAAAGGAGTAAGGATAGAAAATTAAGCTTCAAATAGTTTTCTTGAAGCATAGCTAAGATTATCTGATGAAGTCCTAAGTCTTTTTAGAAAGAATCAAGTTAGAAAAAGACAAGTTTCTGAACACTAGAAAGGAAGAATTAAAGTACATGTTCAGGCAACCTTTACCCTGCCTGGCTTGTGCACCCCGGCTCCGGGAATCGCTCCCATACCGAAGGGTGGCTTTGAACTCTGCAGGGGGGTGGCTACATCTGCCCTGCAGCCAAATTCCTGGCGCACCTCGCCCCCGGAACACCAGATCACTCACATTTGATAAGCCCTTTGCTCGTCTTTTGTAGAATCTCTACCTTTATGTATTTGACACTTCCAACCCTACACTCGCCTGCCATTAAGCCTATGCGCAGAGAGCTGCTGGCATCCTTGCTTATGGGACCGATTCAATGCAGTGCTTAAATGAGGTGTGTAGGAGCTCTTGAAGCTACAGGAAACCCTCTTTTGTTCAAATGAAGGACCTGGCAAGGAATTTTTTCCTCCATTCACAGGTGGGAATGGTCACATCAGCTTTTAACATGAATCACAGCTTTGTTGAACTGCTAATCATGCCTTACCCAGGCAAGGCAGCTGGGTGATTTGCACATCGTTCCAGTGCTGTTGACAGGGAAGGGCGAGTGTCAAGGTTTCGGAGACATGTCCTTTAATCCTTTATTTCCCATATTTTCAGATGTAGGTGCTATACCTGAAGCTGACTTGAAGGGCATGAAACTACCAGGAGACAGTTTTAACTCTGCATTAGCGTTGCTTTTTCTCAGTGACTCTAAGATCTGTCAATGAATTTAGGAACATCCCCGACGTTGGAACCATCTCCCACTCTAGAAGTACTAAAATGAGGCAGAAAGCTGAGATGGGAGATGTTAAATCATCAAAGGTTCGTTCTTGTGATTGCAAGGATTAAAAGGAAGAACTCAGAACATCCTTTAAATAGATGTACACAGGAATTCGAATTAACAAGGTTTGAGGCTAAGAGATATTCTTTTTCTGCTATTATCTTTTTAACGAAAATAGCTAATCCCCAATACATCTATGGCAAACCATTTCTCAGCACTATTGCCTGGAAAAGAATGTTCAATCATTTGTCTCATAAAGTATGCATCAGTTTTATATAAAAATTATTTTTATGTGTTTCATGATTCAAAAGAGGATGAAATACAAAAGAGGATTAAATGTACCTCATTTATGACAGTCCACTATTTTAGAGCTCACCCTGCTTCAGAAGAAATTGCTTTTAAGTCATAGGAATGGTAGTTTTTGTTTCCTCTCTGGTATGTCAGTGAGTACTTTGGAAGTTCTGTGAGCTACAGAAGTTAAATCAATTGCTCAGAAAAATAAAAATAGCCTCATGTTCTGCTGTGTATCTATCACCTGGCTGCTTGTTGTAGGCCTCTTTCTGATGAGTCACTGTGAGCAGGGCATTTTGCTCAGCTGAATGATCTACCAGAGTTCAGGCTATTGTGAGCAATGTGTGTTATAAATGAAGTTATAGGCAACGTGATGCAACCCGATATTTGCATACCACTGAGGTATAAATGTGCTCTACAAATACATAAAAGCAAACAGACACGTTGTTTTCCCTGTGGTCACGTGTGTTACTTACAATAGCAGGTGTCAGCCTCTTGAACAACTAAGATGTCAAGTAAGTTTAGAAATGGCTTGTATTTATTTGTTTATGTCTGTCAGGGATGTAGGTAGTATTGAGAAGTACCTACCATTAAAGGGTACTAATCAGCATTGCCATTTCCAAGGCAAGTCTGCTGTGTGACAGTAATACCCCTGGCATTTCGGTTTTTCATTAGCACTTAAGAGAACATTTAAGTCCACACTTGTCTTCTAGCTTTTGTGGGTATGTAACCAACAGGGGAAGCAAAATCTAAGATTATCATGTGGAAATTGCTAAGGAAGTAATAGAAATATGTTCTCAGTAAACATATAAGTTTGAGGTTAGAGCAAAAGACCAGGAGCTAGGCTTCCAGGGCTCTGTTCTCTAGTCGGTTGTTAATGCCGAGCATCCTTGGATGAACCCCCTGCCAAGCTCCTCGGGTGAGCCCCTGAAAGCACTGCCCTACGTTTACATTCTCCTCTCTTCCTCAACTGAGGGTGCATTTCAGTCTGAGACATGGAATGGATTATTCCTGGTATAGTACTATGAGAGCCACTGAATCAAATTCATAAACAAATCAAGCATATGGATAGAAAAGAAATATGTGCATGTCCACATGACTTTGCTTCTTTGCCCACTCCCTCTCCAATACAATAAAGAAGCAACACTCACAACAGAGCCCTACAGACACTAAAACCATTAAAGGCAGCTCTGACCACACTACAGGGTTACCAGAACTCACAACTTTTTTTCCTATTCTTCATGTTACAAAGGAGAATTACATTTTAAAGCCCTGCAGAGAGTGGGCCAGCAGCTGAAGTGCTTCAAAAGATTAAATTCTAATATATCTTAATATCATAAAATATATCTTAATATTATAAAGGCTGATTATGGACTTCATTTTAAGGACCCCTCTGTATCAAAACAGAAAGCACAGCTGTTTTCCCAGCTTTCTCCATTGTAAGTGGAGGACAGTAAGAGGCTGCTTGACTGCTATAAACTTTTCATCTGAGATCCTGGGGTGTATCTGGATACCAGGCAATACAAAACTTTCTTCAGAGCTGGATTGGTCCAGATTTTATTCAGTCAAACTGGAAAAAAAAAGAAAGAAGGTGAAAAAACCAATTGTCTGTTTGGCTGTTTCGAATTACAGTACCTGTCTTCATCTTTGCTCCCCAGCTAAGATAAGGAACTACTGTCCTGCAGAAATAATTCCCTACCACGTTGGATCTACACTGGGAAAAATTGAAATTTCTCTTTTCTGAATAAATTTTTATAAATATCATTACATTCTAGAAAGAGTTCCATAGGCTTAAGTGGGAGATAAGTTGATTGCACCAAGATGAAATTTTTCAGCTGGATTTTACAGAAGTTGAACAAGGGAATTGTTACAATCTCTTCTGCGATAAATATCTATTAATTCATAAGCATGAATTCCTCAAAACATTTTATCTAACACTTTACAGTACCAAACATTTAAATCCAAAGAAAGATTAAATTTTTTGTGGATGAAGTGGACAGAAAGAGGATCAAAGCATCAAAGGGTCCACAGTAACAACTATCCAACACATTAGCTGGAGCACAAAGCCTTCGTGAAAGAGTCAAAAAGGAATAAATGTGGGCTTCTTAACATCTGATGGTGGCACCTCTTCACAAACTGTGGCTGACATCTGTCCCCCTTCTTCCAGGTTTCCTCCTGTGCTATGTTGTTAGACCATGCACTGGTTTCCAAGTTATGACCTACCTCTCATGGCACTGTGATCAACATTTGGCTTGTCAATTGTAACTTCAATAATCTATAAATTAATTGTACTGATTTTGTGTAGGCAAGGCACACCTGAACTAAGAAAGACCATCAGTGCTCTTTCCACTAACAGCATGTCTGATCACAGATCACAAAGCCTACATGACAGTGTGAGTTTGGACTCGATTCCTTCTCAGTGGGCTGAAGTTGAAAGGAGTCCACTGAAAGCAGTAAAATTTGCATGCTTGCTTTGGGTTCTGTAGTCAGTGGCTTCATCTCTGCGGCTTCACTTGCAACCAAATTTTAATTTATCTCACAAAGCACAGTGGTTTCCCAACTGTAGTGTAAATTCCATGTAGCACTCTTAGAAAGCTTTACAGAGTAGCTTTCACTTTCCCTTCTTCACTCCCAAAACAGAGAAAAAACGTGAATTATCTTCTTTCACTAGAAGCAAGACAGAGCCTGTGATTATACTAGACATGCTCTGGTAGATGGTAAGAGTTAAAACAAAGCAGGTCTTCATTTCCTACCACGGCTGACTTGACTCCTGAAGTGATGGTGGTGTGTGGGGAAGGAGACTGCTAAGAACTTCACAGTGGCAGAGGCAGTGTTAGGAATGCAGAAATCTGGGAACACAGGAGAAACTTTGGACTTTTTACTACAAATGTGCAGTTTCCAGATGTGAATGCCATCCATATCTGAATAAGGTATATATTGTCTGCATTTCTGTTTCAAAATACCTATAAAGCTTTTTTCCTTTTGTTTCAAAATGCCTACAAACCCTCCTTCTGTCCCTCTATGTCAATGCTGGGCTGGGTCCATACGCTCCTGTCCCCACAGCTTTGGGCTGTGGCAGTGACTGACATGGAGCTGGAGCTGCCAGACCTCTTTCAGAGCTCCAAGATCAGGAGCCAGCAGAGAAGTGTCTGGCAGTGACAGCACAGCATTCAGCTGTGCAACACTCCTACCCTCCTAATGCATTTCACCACACTCAGCAGATTGAATTGCTTTGGTCTTCTCATTTCNCTGTTTCTGCTCCAACCAAACTGAATTTGAAACATTCTGTTCATTAATTCAAGGGTTAATGGGTCTTATTGCTCCTTTCTTACTCTGAATTATAGAACTGAACCATTTCTTTTCTGTAACTGACATATCTCTCTGACACATTTTTGTCTTTCTGCATGGATAGTTGTCATGAATAGAAAAGAATTTGCACATATTCGTTCACTGATCAACATCATTTGTTGACTTAAGTTTTACTTCCCCAGTTATCTTAATTTGATTTAATGCTGCACTTCATGCAGTTCTGTCCTTTCCTATGTGCTGCCACTACACATTATGTGCTGTATCCACAAGGACAGCCAGGCCAGTCAGCTGAAGAAGAAGAAACAAAAGCTTTTTATCGATAAAACTAATTTTTGAGCAGGAGCAGTTCCCACATGAGCATCCCCTCATGAGCACCACTGTGGCCCACAGAATGGGCAAAGGTGGGGCTGTCCTCTTTCAGCAGCAGTGAGGTCTGAGATAAATTTCAGCTTCTGCCTGAATCTGGCAAACAGCTTTCAGACTATATTATTGTAGGTGTTACTTAGGGCATAAGGGATCCATATCCCATTCTAATGCCTAATGAGGACACTTTCGTAGTAGTAGAGCAGTCATACATTCACATATTATGAACCACCTATTAATTGCACTGACAAAGGCACTTTGTTTGGGAAATAATTGAGTCACCCCCTTGGATATCTGCTGGCACAGCACATACTGGTGAGGAATCACGCCCCTTTCCTTCCTACAGGTGATAAAAGTAAACCCACAGAAATCTGCAAGGTACTTCAGGGTGTGATTTACTTAGAGGGATAGGAATGAGAAGGCAAATATTCAGAGCATGAAAATGTCATTGTTTGGGTTTGACCCAAGATTTCCATTACTCCACTTTGTTCCTTCCTGCTCCTCCTCCAAGGGCACAGGCCACTGGGGAGGTCACTCTGTACCAGGGGATGGGAAGAAGCGATGTCAATGCAGTCCCTCATACTCTTTGTCCAGCCCTAGCGTACCATCAGTACTCCTTTGTATTCCCCAGCCAAAATATGTTTTACAGGTACCTGGCTGCTACTTTTGAGATGGGTTTAACTAAAACCTTCCAGTTATTTGATATGTTTGGGTTTTTTCAGTCCCTTTTTTTCAGTGCAGTTGTTCTGGGAATGGAGAGCTGCGTTTTCAAGATCTATATTAACTTTTAATCTGATATTTGCTACAAATTTTTTTTTCCGTTAAACTACTTGAATCTGCTAGTGAGAATTTTCATGGAAAGCAAAAGAGAAGGTATGCAAGCTCAGAAGAAAGAATGAAAGATGGAATCCAAAACAGAATTAGAAAAATCAGGGGAAGAAAAAAAAAAGGAAAATAATCATTTGGGTCTTCTAGTTTATTTAAATCAGCTAATTAGTTTATACATATTAGGTACAACTCCATTAGGGAGATTGTCAGTATAACTATCCTGGTATAATTATATTCATGGATAAAATCAATTTAAATGTTGAAATGAAAAGCTAAAGCATACTTTTCCTCTACTACTCCAGGTTTACTTTTACACTGTAAGAGCATATGCAGCCAAAGTAACCTTAGTTCAACTTACATTATGTGATAGAAAGCTGTCACTGTCACCTTTTAAATCACAGTAGTTTAATAGCCTTAGTACTTGCCTTAGGTAAAATAGATTAAATACTTTATGTTAGTCCTTGAAGACAGCATAGGAATATTATATGACTGCAAACAGAAGAAAACAGCTCTTCCGAGAGGAAGGAAAATGTAAGCCATTCACTGGAAAATTTGAGAACAGATGAGTACGGCAGACAAAACTCAGGAGGAGGTGAGTATTTTCTCCACCTCTTCTCTTTGACTCAACATCCATCTTAACCCAGTAGTTCCCATGGAACTAAAACCTAAAAACCAGACTCTGATTATCTTTCTCTCTCTGTCTGGAGTGTTAGGAGTTAAATTCTTGAAGTTGGTACAGTACCTTTGCTTCTGGAGACACAGGACCCACAGAAGTATTATCACTTCAAAGAGATCAACATGTCAAAAAAAGGATGAGCTGAAATGACATGAGGCTGTGAGGTGGTTCTGCACTCATCTGAGTGAGCAGAGGCAGATGTTATTCAGACTCATCTCAGATTATTACATTTATAAGGCACAAAGCCCTGAGTAGTCGGGCTCTTCATTTCAGTTCAGTGTTTGTTTCCACTGGCTATTTCCATTAATTTGCAATTTACAGAAGGTAAAGCAGGTATTTAACCCAATTGCATGAGGTTTAACTCATTCCAACAGCTCTGTCTCCTAAGGGCTTTGTTCCACAAATGTCTCAATGTTCTTAATGTCATTACACACTTAAAGCAATTTACACATTGTAGTTACAGATGCACTACACAAGTGTAAAGAGGGAGCTACACCAGTACAGATTCACAATTTTCTAGATTAAAATTTAGACATTTTAGTCTATCCTAGACAGGTTATGAGTACTTCAACCAGACATGCAACATGTTGTTTTTTACCAGACAAATGTTTAGGCCCTAAATAAAGCTGCCTGACACCAATATAAACTTTAGTGCTTCTCAAGCCAAAATTAACTGTGCAGCACTTTCAGTTGATATCTTTATATTTGTGATAAAGTGTGGGGAAAAGTTTCTTGCCTTGACTATACAAATACAGTAAAGACTGCAAAGCTCCTTAGTAATAAGAAGCTCTTGCTCATTGAACTGCCTTTTCCTCAATGTAATGCTTGTTATCCTGGTGAGATTCTTTTGCTTCAGTGAAGATAATTTTATCATCCATCTCGGTGCCAAATGTCGGGGCAATTGCAATTAACCCTTTGCTGGCTGAAGGCAGCTGCAGGGTGTGTCCCTACAATTTCCAATTTTTCATAACCATCAAAGCTGGATAAGAAAATGGGTCTCTTTGCCTGTAAGCAATAACAAACATGGAAGAGGAATGCTGTTTATTTGGTGCAGCTGGAAAGAATGAAGATGATCATCTTCCTTTATCCCTTTCAGGAATTTAGACAGCTGTTAGGTAACAAGAAAACTATGCTAATAATTTTCCACGTAAGTAAGCAAGCATTTCACCACTGATGCTGCAATGGGCTTCTCTACTGCTGCCAAGTTGCACAGGTAATGAATAAAGCTTGTACAGTGATTCCAGATGCACAGACCAACTTTTTGCCTAACTACACTGTAGTGATTAAAGCATTTGAAGATGCTTAGCAGAGGATTCTTCAATTATGGCAATTTTTTTTGTTTAACAGAAATAATATAAGTTTTAGCTTTAAACCAAGATCCGTTATTAGGCTATATTCCTTCTTAGAAGGAATTAGACTAATTTGCTTAGACTACAGTCATTTTGACACCATTAGGTGTAAGCCTTGAGTTTCTCCCCTTTAGGATGTGATTCTCAGAAGTAATGTTTTCAGGTTCTTTACTCATCTCTCTAGTTTCACTGGACTTGGGGACCCTGGGCTAGGAGCTGCTCCCAGTGTCAGGGCAGCTGGACCTTGGAAGCAGCATTGTGCAGTGACACAAGGGTGTCTCTAGACAGGCAGGTGCTGGTGGTCCCAGGGCTGCTCCGCCGGCTCTCCAAGCTGCCAGGACACGAGCTAGCTCTGGCACAGAGGTGATAGCCTTAGTGTGGTACTCACATCTGAGCTCAGATGCTTTGCCCTCAGCAAGGCTTGTGTGCTCAGGGGCAGGACCATGCTAACACGACTGCTCCGTTTCTGGTTTAGGTCAGGCAGCCAGGAGAGGCCATGGGGATAGCAGATGTGTGGATGTCTGCACTGGAATGAAGCTTCAGTTTCATGGCTGATAATAAAGGATTCTGTTTCAGAGGGACCTGGGAAGACTGACAGAGATATTTTGGGTTGGGGCAGACACTGATTTTACTCCTATCCACAACATGAAGACCATGAGTATGGAAAAGCAGTGGTGTGGGGCAATATGCAGTCAGTAGACTGACCCATGAGCAAGTCATAGGGGCACCACTGTCAGGAGACTGAGGCATGGGAGGGAGAGTCTAACAGTGAGTTATGGGAGTGCTAATGGACTTTCCAAAGGGATTTTAATGGAGGTCCTGAAGAGAAGGATCATTGTAGGCAGGAAAAAGTGCTAATCATGAAATGTTTTTTTGTCATGCCAGAAGATAAAACAGCAATCAAGTCTCAGGAACCCAAGATATCCCTTATGTATTGTGAAAGGCTAAGGATGTAAGAGAAACACCACAAGGGGAAAAGTTGATGGACTGTTATTCAATTTAACATGCAAAAAAAGCCTCATTTGTGGATAACAACCTTGGTTCAGTACCTCTGCAACTCTAGACAATGCTGCTCCAAAAAACTCCACATGCCATCTGCTCCACACCCCACTGTGGGCCACAGACCTTTCTACCATACTCCACAACAAACTTCTGTAGGGAAGACTACAACAGAAACTGTGCTGTAGGAAGACATCAGGGTATCAAAGAGAGTTCCTAGTTCCCTGTATCATTGCCTATAAAGGATATATTAGATAAACAATATGCAGAAGATTTGGGAGTATGGCCCTACATTGCAGGAGAAGACAAAATAAATAGGCAGATAGATAATTAGTTAGTTAGTTAGTTCTTAGCAGGTTGATCCAAGGGAATGTTCTATCCATACTCCATGTTTAGTAATGAACAGATCTTGGTCAGATGCTGGGGGGGGCATTTGGCTTTTCCAGTGCCAGTATTGCTGGGAGTAACAGGGCATGCCAGTGGCCATCTGGCCAAACTGGGGGGTGCCAGTAGAAGCAGAGGCTTCCCACAGCCAAGTGATAGGAACGGGGAAAGTTCTGAAATGGGAAAACAGAGCTGTTACGCACCTCTCTGACATACGGGGAGAACTCAGGGCAAATGCAGCATTTTCTATCATCTGCAGACTTTTGAAGCATTTGAAACAGGATACATCTTACTCTCTGCCTATAGCTGTTTGCCAAAATGGGACACTGTTGTTAGTGCTACTGTCATGCAACTCTGTATCACGGTACAGCCCTTAAAACAAGGCATGTTTTTCCCTCAGGACCTTTGCCTGACAGACAGTCTCACTATCACAGGAATAACCCACATCTTTTCCTTGTCTCTCCTGAGTCAGCATGGCCAGCCAGTAATTCAGCACTGACCCCACCTTCAGCTGGGACTGGGTGTTATTTCAGTGGCACCATCTGCCCAGGCTGCACTGGCACAGTACAGGCACTGCAGCAATGAACCCGTCTGGCTGAGTTGCTCCTGCCCTGATCCCTTCCATCTCCAGATGCTCCTTCATACCAGCCCCTCCATAACCCTTCATGGCTAAAGGGAGGGATGCACCCCTTTGAAACTCATCTCCATTCAGCAGTCTAGCTCATGGCATGGCCCCACAAATTGTTGTGTCAGCATGAGAGAGGGACCAGTCTGCAGAGGTGTGGGGATGGTGATCCCTGAACTGTAACAGGGTGGGGCCATTTCTACCTGGTACAGGTAAAGATGGTTCAGCACTCTGTTACCAGAGTCCTTCTCCCAATCTATGATGCTCTCTGTGCTCCTGTTTCTTCCAACTACATGAGGAAGAGTCAGGAGGAAATTGCTAATGTTCATCTTGTCAGCAGGTGCAAATTTGTAAGAAAGAGGCAAAGACTTATCAAGGATCTCTTACATACTATTAATCACTTATTTTTGAATGACTATAAATAAATAGCTGAACTCCCACTACCAGGTTGAGAATAATCTCGCATTTTCTTATAGGAGGCATGACTTTGCTCACAGTTTTATGTGGAGGTTTCATTACACATGGGCTTAAGTAGAATTCAAGAAAAATTAACTAATCTCATCTGGATGTGAGACTGGGAAGGGAATAGCAAGCTCTAAACAAAAAGGTGTATCATTTTGACAAATACTGTGATGCTGCAGAGATTTAGTTAAACACTGCAATTCTGCATAAGGATGTTCTGACATTGCCTTATGTCTTGTTTTCTCTGGATGTATGCCACAGAAGACAGATATAAACTAAAACTACATTTGCCAGTATTGGAGGTTGGAATGATATAAGACACATCATCATAACTTCAGTTTAAAACCGCAAATCTTTGGAAGATACGTGCTTTAATTCTCATGTATATCAGGAAACTGTATCTTCATGTGGGATCTGATTAGTTCTTGATGTGGTTAAGACATAGCTTGATCTTGCATGAAATACTTTTATGTAGTACATTTTAACCAGGTATCTTGGTACAGCTATTGCATAATCTACATCTATAGAATAACCTAACTAAAATAAATCTGCAGTCTTATTTATGATTGGTGTAGTGTGTGTGAAGTGACTTGCAGGTCAGTCAGCTGAAAAATGAAAAAAACCAGATCTACAGTATGGTAGATTTATGGTAGATTGGTCTAATTCACAGGAAGAATGAACAAAACAAGGAAAGACAAAATCCCAGCATGCTATTCCATGGTCAATTAACATGTAATATTGTTTTGCTTAGGTGATGGCTGCTGTCAACTGTGTGGTTGCAATAGCTGGGTGGTCTTTTTTCAGCTTATATAAATAAACACTGCAAATTCTGATATGGCTGACCAGAGTGAGTATAAATGCCATCTTCACATGAGAAAATACAGGATGCTTGCATTGCTGGCAGGCACTTCTTGGGCTAGGCTTTTCCTGTTAGGGTAATTCCACTTTCAGGGTACATAGTCATGGACCTAAAACCACTGTGGCCTCAGAATGTGAGGCACTGAACTACTCTTACTCTCTTTGCTGGCTCAAGGATGTCCAAAATGTTTTGAAGGAGTAGCTTAGCAGGTAAGATCTGCTCTCCTACAACTAATCTGCCCAAAATAGTATCCTGAACTCATGATCTACCCATATCAAATGTGCACTGCCACATGACCCTGCAGAGCACAAAAACTGGTATTGATAGACAGGCAACTGCAGCTTCCTTGTTCCTGCTCAGCTGGAAGTGCAGCTCCCCCCCCCTTTCAGCCCAGACTCCATTTGAATTAATGAAGGAGCATTTTGGAGAGTGGAGTGGGAGCTGAGTAAACAACCTCAGGGGTGAAATGTGGCTCACCGACTAAGAAAGGCATACTCAGAGGAAGAAAAAAAGAAGTCAAGGTAGACTTTAAAAGGTTATTTCTATTAGGTAGGATGGGGATAAACACCTATCTTAAACACAGTATAATATCGGAAAATAAGGAAAACCCTGGAGAGGAGGACTGTCAGAACTGGTAGGTGAAGTTAGGATTCAGATTCCTGTTTGTTTGCTGATCAGATTTCAAAGTAGCTTTACACTCAGGAACATAGTTCTGCTATTTTGGCAGACTCTTGGCACAAAAATGAAAGTTATTTCCTTAAAATGAAGACAGCAAGATGGAAATTGCTTGAGACGCTGGAAGTTTGGCTTCACTGCTTGTTTGGGGGGTATTTGTAACATTAAGCACTTCACTGTCTGGGGTCCCTCTATAATCAATGGAGATAAGGACTTCTGCTCTCCATCACTCTGAGAGAGCTTATCTTTCCCTAGTGACAACAAAGAAAGCCCAAGAAGATGAACTGACTTCAGCTGTAGTTTACATTACAAAGAGTTTCACAGCCATTCTGGTTTAAAGTATCATCTCCTTCCTCTCCTTACAGACTCCTCCCCAGAGATGCCTCCTCTCATTTACACCCTGTCCAGCGGCATGCTATCCCTCAGTAGTGCAGCTGTGCTGTAAACAGCTTTGCGCAACCACTCCAGTCAGAAAATAACAAAAAGGAAATTATTTTTCAGATGGAGTCTCCCAATCTGGTTCACACAGTGACCACACAAGCAGCTCTATCAGCACAGCTGGTGCACCCTTTTCAGGGGCAGAATACAGCAGCAGAGGGCAGAAGGAACAGCACTGGTTTACCATAGCCATAACTCCCCACAGCACCTCAATCTGCCTCTGTGCTTCTGGAAAACACATTTGTATTCCTAGGGCTGGGATAGGTCCTAGTTAGGTCCAAGGCCTAACTCTTTTAACAGAGCAAATCTTGACCATGCATCAGGCTTGCTCCTCTATCTTTCTCTTCTTGTCCCTGTGTTAATGGGAAAGAAACCCAGAAGTGTGGGTGAGAGCACAGCTGGGATGTGCTTCTGTGCAATGGTGCTGGAGCAAGATCCTCTGGCATCTGTTGTTGAACTTACAGGTATCTACTGTGAGCCAAGTCAAGTGCCTAAAAATGTAGTTCAGCAATTCCAGTCCTTATATTGATGTGATATCCTGGGTAGGCATTTACTTGAGAAACTCCTTTTCCCATATCAAACTGGAACAGTAACTCTATTCCAACTTTCCAACACATAGCAAGGCTGCTATGAGGGCAGAGGTCACCAGATCACTGAGGTTCAGGCAAACTCAGAAAATTTAGAAGAAGACTGCAATTCTTTTGATGCCAAATTTGTTGATAAGAGAATTCAGTGTAGTGTGAGCCAAATTCTTTTGGCTGCCTATTAAAGGCAGCCTCATGACAGATCCTCCTTGTGATGTGGCTCTACTCTGTAACTGCTGAGTGTCAGCCTCTATTGTAACATCTTCTGCATTAAGGCATCTGTTCCTTGGGGGCAAAACAAAATGGATGCTCCCTACCACTAATGAAAGTGCCATTGATTTTGTTGAGAATTGTTATTACAATTATAAAGAGGTCCCTTCAGGCTTGCAACTGACACATGAGGCAGTGAAAATCAAAATCACACTCTCAACTGCAAACAAGCAGGGTACTGGAAAGGGACAAAAGAGTAATCGGAGTCAACTAAAACAACTCTGTAGTCATATTCTGAGATATTGCCAGAAGGAAAGTTTGCAGGGGCCTTCAGAAAAAAGAGTGACAGCCAGTGTTTGATAGTGGGCCCAAAATGCATCAGAACAAGAGCATCAGATTTTTTTAACTCCCTCAATGGAAAGAGTTACAAGTTGTGTTCAGAGACGAAGTTTTAAACAATAACAAAGTCCCTTGCCTTCAAATGCTTCTGCAATTTGGCAGCCAGCAAATACGAGTACTGTGATGGGAGGAAATCTGGTAACAGATCTTCAGAAAGAATGGGATAATGTGCACTTTCTCTGCTGCTTAAATCAGTCACAGGATATACAGGTATACAGCAGGTACCAGTTCTCATCTCATGGCAAGTTATGAAGATGTTGGTAAAATGCAAGGTGAGAGCAGGGGGATAGGGTGAGTGGTCTGCAGTTACCTTTGGAGATCTGTGTCGCTTAACCAGGAGCTTTCCCACCACACTGGACTGAGCTTATGAGGAGAGACACACCTGCACCCTGCTACAGCTGAACAACAGCTCTCCATCACTGAACATGAAAGAAAGCAAACCTCTCTAAGTGGCCTATATTCAATACCTGTATTTCTATTTTCTCAGGATGAATGGTGAGCTATCACAAATGCACCAGGTACAACTGGCAAACAAATTGACAAAGAGCCATTGATTTGGACTCAGAAGAAGACATTCCCAATTTTTAGGAGTCCTTGATGCAATTGGTGTTGACCAATTGTCCCTCAGCATTGTTTGGCGTTTTCCTACTTTTGTTTTGTTTTGTTTATGAATGAGTGGGAAGCAAAAGGCAAATCTAGTCACAGAAGCAACAACATTTAAAGAATCATCACTGATGGGCTCTTTTTATTTACTTGTAAAACACACTCAGGGAGACAAGTCACTGCCACACTGCTCTGCAGATTCTGCAGACATGCGTCACCCTCCTGGAAGTGACCACTTGAGTGTAGAGGACTGACAAAGTTATTGCATCCCTGCTGATTTATCTTGGGTTTTTTTGGGGTTTTTTGGGTTTTTTTGGTTTTTTTTTTTTTTGCAACAGAACTACTTGTGATGCCTAGATGTCATTTCAACCTTATTTAATCTTAACTAAAATATTGGATCTTTCGTCTAAATTTCTTATGCCATTTTATCGTACATACCTGTAACCTGGACATGATATTCAATGTGATTGTTTATCTCCTTAGGCTGGTTAAGTCTATCTCTTGCAGCCTCTCAAAAGTATCTTCACTTATGCAGCTGAACTTCTTTACTAGTCTATTGTCATCTCACACCTTGATGATTGGCATTTCCTCTTTTCCTTCCTTTTTTACACTAAAAGTAATTTCTATTGAGTCCTGCTTAATTCTACACATGGATTCCTCCTTATTTTATGCTATAAGGGTTTCCTGCCTTCAAACAGCACGATGCCTCATAGGGAATACATCTTAGGGTGAAAGTACTCAGATGATCCATCTCTTACTACCACTCCAATCCTGAGATGAGTTTTGCATAGTATGTTTGCACTCCTACATCTGGACTCTGCCTGATTAGAGGGGGCTGTCAGTGGTAGAGCGGCAGATTCAGTGCTTGAGAAGAGAATGTTGTGATGAACTGTCAGTCAAAGCAATATAAGAAACCAGGGGCGAGAGATGGATGAGGTCCGATGCTTTTGCTTGCTTCAAGATACAAAAGTTCACTGTGAGCTCAAGTTCTCACAGGTTTATGCAAGGAATACTGGGTATATTGTCCTGTAAGGCTCCATTTGCCTCCCTTTGTCTCCCCTGTTAAAGCACAAGAAAGTCCATGCAGAAAAATAGCAGAGTTCAACAACATGTACGTTTGTTGATATGCAAATTGCATAGATAACTCATACAGTATTCAAATAAGAAATGTTCCATCTGGAAAGAACCCCGGAGTATGAATGCCACTGAACACAATAAATTGCTTCTGCTTATTGGAACAGAATGTTTGGCTTTAATACTGTTTTCTACAACTTTATGCTCAGCTTTGTAAGGTGGGGTCTTACCTTTTTTCATTAAACTGTGTACAACAGTGTAGAAGAGAATCAGTTGTTCCTTTGATTAAGAAAAAAGTGCAAGGTTGGGGAGACCATCCATGTGCAATGCACAGGAGGCTCTCAGCTGAAACACCAAGGCACAAGTACAGGGTGGGACTTGTGCTCGCACTCACAAGTAATGATGCTGTTACCAAGTTATGCACAAGTTCATAAAGGTTTGATATTGATAAACACTAAGAAATAATGTGAAGGTAACATGGGGGAGAAGAAAGAAGAAGAAGCAGAAGAAGGAGGAGAAGATGGAGAAGACAACGGAGACGAAGGAGGAGGAGAAGGAGGAGGAGGAGGAGGAAGAGGAGAAGAAGAAGAAGAAGAAGGAGGAGAAGAAGAATAAGGAGGAGAAGAAGGAGAAGAAAGAGGAGAAGATGGAGAAGATGATGGAGAAGAGGACGGAGATGAAGGAGGACAGAGATGAAGGAGGAGGAGGAGGAGGAGAAGAAGGAGGAGAAGAAGAAGGAGGAGGAGAAGAAGGAGGAGAAGGAAGACGTGATATTTTCTATAAATCAGGGGTCAAGGAAGAAAAAGGTATTGCAAAGAATGGGGACTTTAAAGCTACAGTACATTCAACCATCACTGATAGTGAGGATCTTGCAAGTGAACTGATAGCTCTTGTTTGTAGCATAAAGTTAATTACAGAAGGGAGCATCTGCTCTAAAATTGATGAAATTGTCCTGTTGGCAGATATACCCATATGCAAGCATCCACCCTTGAACAGCTTTCTTTTAGGGCCTGCAGAGCATCCCCAGATTAGGTGCATGACAGTGGTGTCCCTAAAACTTTGATGACCCAATTGAAACCAAAGCAGAGATCTCGCTGCTATGTGGGAACTTGCAGGTTCAAGGGTCTGTGTAATCTAAGCTGAGCTGCAGCCAGGAGGGGAGGGAACTGGGCTCTGCTCTAGCATTGCACTGCCAGCCAGCTAGGGACAAAGTTCTGAGCATCTGCTCTTGTGTAAGACATCTGGGTTTTGGCAGCTTTAGACGCAAAAAATGTTTCTAGCTTGTTTCTGGGCCAAGAGATAAGATGAACAAGAAGAAACGGAATTAACCTTTTATTAGAGAGATCATTATTAGTCCATGAGGCTGCTAAAGGGGCTTTTCTGGATTCAGAGTCTGAGTATTAATATAAGGTGGAGCACACAGCATCATAACATCAGGCACACCAGCTAACAGGATGAATCGCAGCATGACTTAGTGTGTATGTAAGGCTCTCAAGGGAGGTGCATGGGAGCAGCTCTTTCCATGACAAAAATGAATGACAACATTTTGAGAGCACATTTTTTCGTGGGAAGACATGGGAGCTGAGGCTACTCAGTGAGGACTGAATTTGGATCTGGCCAATAGGAGGAAGTGTGGAGTTGGGAAACATCGGCCTTGCAAGCAGGGTGGTGTTCAGACACCACTGAGGCACTGAGATGAGGTAGCTGCTGCAAGGATTCTGTCTATGGCACTGCTCCACGGAAGTGCAGAAAGTAGACCTGGTCTGGGATGTCATACAGATCTGCTTTGTCATAAGGGACTGTCCTAATCCATTACTGTACTTTGCCAAGTGCTAGCTGAGAGTGATACTGGGCATTCAAAACACTTGGGAATATGCCTATTGCACGTGCAGTTCACCACTTACTGGAAGATGAGCCCAAACACAGGGAAAACTCACCCAGACACAGGCAGGAGTTTGGTCCCATTTCACACTCAGAAGAGAATGATAGTTAGGTTTACTTTCAGGTGCTCAGGCTGTTTCTAGAAGAGGCCACTTCTCACTTTTGCACCAGCACTGTCAGCTGAGGGAATACCTGTGTACTGCCACTGTGTTAACTAGGCTGGTAACCACAGCTGGAAAACCTGTGGCTGTGAATATACAATGAACAGCATATGAATAACAACAATTAATTGACTATTTTACACTGTGCCTGTGTATGCATGTGTTTGTGTGGGTGGAGAATGCAGACAAGATGTTCCTATAGATTCTCGCAGAACGGAAATTTGAAAGTGGAATTGAAGGTGGTGAAATTTACTGTGTGCTGCATAACAGTAATAGAAATGCTATGCAGCCAGATGGTTTTTCCATAAGTCTTTGCAACAGACTGGTATTGGCCTCACTATATTAGTAAAATTATGCTTGCTGGTAAATGTCCAAACCAAACTGATGATGCATTAAGGAACAGTGTTTGTGTGTCCATCATATCGATTTTATTGTCCCCAGCATATTTATTTTCATTCTGTAAAGATCTTAAATGAGCTCCAGTATCAAAGGAAGATGTCAGAAGAATCTTTAGAGGTTAGCATCTTTTATGTGGATTTGGAGGTTTTAGACACTTGTTAAATTTAGGAGTTAAATGAGAACAGCTTTGAGTGATGATGCAATGCAATGTAGGGATTGCAAGAAAAGATCCCAGCAGAAGGCCAGCACACAGATGTGTCAGATGAGACTGCATTCCACACATCAGAAGTCACCATCTCCTGACCCAGCCATCAGCAGCAATGATTTGGACTTCCTTATGTTTGAAAGCATTCAAACACACTGGAAGAAATTCCAGTCATTGCAAGTAAATTTAGGCTACTGTTAAAAAGCCAGAAGGTATCTTGCAAAACATATTTACTTTTCTAGAAAGCAATTGTTCTTCACCTGGAATCATTACCCTACAGACAACAGCAAGCTAAGAACTAAATATCTAATTTGGTCTATTTCAGTAGGTATTTATTTTCCATGTTTGTTCTAATGGGGTAAGGGAATATTTTTGGTTTTTAACAGTAATGTATACTTTCCCGTCTTCTTCTCTTTTTGGGAATACACATAGGAAAGAAAACCCATGAAGACTCTCAAGCCCCAACACAAGAGTCACAGAACCACAGACTAATTCAGCTGGAAGGCATCCCTGAGGCCACCTGACAGGCTACCTGCTTACAGCAGGGCTAACTTCAAAGCTGGGTGGGGTTGCTCAAGGCCTTGACCAGCTGAATTTTTAAAATGTCCAGGACTGAAACTCCATAGCCTCTCTGCCCTGTTCCAGTGCAGTGTCACTTTCAGGACTACGTTTTCTTTTCTTATATTCGGTTAGAGTTTGCTGTACTGCAAACTGAAAACACTTTTGTACCTTCATGGTAAATGTCTGAGAAGAATCTGGCTCTGTTCCCTCTGTAGCCTCCCCATCAGTGGAAGAAGGCAATAGGCTTTCCTATTCTCCTTCTCTTTCTCAGGCTAAATAAACCTTGTTGTCTCAGTGTCTTCTCCCATGCCCTGTGACTTGTGGTCCTCTGCTGGATGCCCTCCTGTAAGCTGGACACAGTTCTTCAAAAGCAGCTGCATTAGGCTAGGAGCAAATTGTGCTCCTAGCAAGGTTCCTGCTAAGAAATACACTCCTCCTTGCCTTTCTTGGAGGTGGATGTGACATTTGCCTTTCTTCTTGACCTTAGGCACCTCATCAAATTACCATAATTTTTCAAATATGATAGAGTATGGCCTTGCCATACTCAATGACACCAGCCAGCTCCCTCCTAACTCTTGGATCCATGCCATCACATCCCAAGGACTCACACATGTTCCCATGCTTACGCTGAAGCATTTGTTTACGCAGTCTCTGACTTAATCTTCCCTTCCCATTAGCAATATTTGTCTCCTTCAAACTCTGCCACGAGGCACGGAGCTCTGTGAGGCTGAAGGCAGACTTTGACAGCAAAGACGGAGGGAAAGAAAAAAATAAGATCTTCAGCCTTTTCCATATCCCCCATTAACCAGGTCTCCTGCCCTATCAGGGATTGTTCTGAGCTAGCAATACTTTCTCCAGGGGAAGTTTAGGTGTCCAAGTTCTTCAGATTTTTACTTTTGAAAATCTGGACTCTTTCTGTCATAATTTTTGTTAAAAAGTTTTGTGAGAGAAAAGAAAACAGGAGGCTGTGGATGTGAATGTTTGCAGAAAAGGAAAGTTATGGACACAGACTGTCTTTTGCTAGGCTGTTACCAAACAGATTATTCCTCACATAATGGCAAATATTTCCCATTTTTAAAATTCAGTTCATAAAAAAAAATCATTATACAGGGAAAAAGAACCCCACAAACCCAACAACTCCTAATTTATTCCCCAGACTGCAGCTCAACACAAAAAGAAAACACAGATGTTTCATAACACAGCTGTAGAGTGAGCTTTTCCAGGTTTGCGAATTTGGCACCCTCCTGCCTTTTTGGGACCCAAATTCACGGCTCAGGGCAGATAGCCCTACTCTGGATGTAGCCCTGAATGTGCTGCCTGAATAGGGATCAGGAAGCAAGCACAAGCTCCATCAGCACAAGCTCTTAGGATTCAGTGAAAACTGAACTAGAGATAACTTGTGCCATGGTTTACAGGTTTATATTATTCCACAAAATCATAAGTAATTAGTATAATACATAAGTAATAGACACTGATTCCACAGCCCTGTGCAGGCTACCCAGATTAGAAATATGTCACGGGGGAATCTGTAGGGTTGTCACCAGTCTAAGCCATTTGTAGAATCTATATGATAGTGAAAGGGTGTAGCTTTTGCTCAATCCTGTGTGCATTAGCTGCAGTTGTAATTCAGTTGCCTGAGGGCTGCAGTGACTGCTGTTGATGTAGCTGTAAATTATTACTTGCTTCAAGGGAAGAGAGGGCAGGAAAGCTACTATTGTCCAAAAGGGTGTTCCTGAGGCAAACCCTTGATCTGTGTACAGTGATGATAACAGCGCTGTTAACATATAATCCTTGCTGGAGGCAAGGTAGGTACAACTGTTTGCAGTGTGGCTGCCCAAGGTAGGGCTGCTTCCTACTCCCATTCAGCCACGACACTGAGAATCTCACTGCTTTACGAGGCACTGCTTTCCAAATCTCTGCCAGTCCTTAACTACATCATGTAACCTCTTTCATTTCCTTTCATTTTTCCTGCAGCCAGTTCCCTCTGGATGTAAAGCCTTCCCACCTCTCCCTGTGAGTGTCTCAAACACCTGACTTCAAATTCACCTGCATTCAAATTTTTCATAGCTAAAAAGACCAGAATTCTGTGCCTAATATCAGGGAGATTAAGGGACGTAATGCTTAAGGGACAAATCGTCATTGTTGGAGTAAATTCTCTGCAGTCTGATCCTGCAAATTAATCAGGACTATCAGTTTCCAGTGAGAAGGAATGTTTACCAGTGGTTCATGGGTTCAGCTACACTACAATACAGAACCAAAGGACTAAAGGATTACTTGTTGGACTACTGAACAAAGATTTCCTCTGTGAAGAATTAAGATTAATGCTTTGTAGAAAGGGAAAAATTCTGGGTACCAGGCAGAACCCTGTCCTGTAGTCACTACAGTTTACGCAAGGGAGCACAGCAATGCACTGAGCTTTCTCCCTTTGGGACCACGGGAATGGATCAATCCTATCTTTTTGATGTGCTTTATCCAGATTTGTTTGGCACACCAGCAAGTGGACACTTACTGATTTCTTCTGAGCTTAGAGCTCTATCCTAATAGGGTCAGACTTTTCACAAGGGATTACTTAGCCTCAATGGCACAGAAGCACACAGGAAACCAACATGATATTTTTAAGAATTAGACGCTGCTTTTCTGCTAATGGAGTGCACAATCAAAACATGCTTGACTTGCTTCAAGAAAACAGATGAAGAAAAAGAAAATTGGATCAAGCAGAAAAGAATGGGATTTGCTGGTAGCAAATAGAGAACACTTTTCACCTCCTGAAGTACCTAGCATGCTGTTTGAAGTAGGTTTTTTTTTTAATTATGAGCACTATATCAGCGCTCAGAGAGATAGAAGAAAGGAGTCACACTGTCTCTCACTGGATAATTAAGCTCCCATTACTATTCAAGATGGTGGGATGAAATAAACTTTATTGCAGGTGGGAGGAACAGGGCAGGGTGAAGAGGGTCAGATATGTGTGAAGGCAAGAAGCTAACCACTATGAAAAAATGTGAAATGAGAATACAGTAAAAAGAAGTGCTTCAGCACACTGCCTCCTCTTTTCCCTATGGCAAGAGACACAATATCAGAAACAAGGATGTTCTCACCACTCTCAGGGCTACTTAACATTCTTTACTTCCTAGCAAGGTCTCATCATTGCCCCCAAGGAAATAGGCAGTTATGGTAGCTTTCATGCCACTAATGGGGTAACAGTGACCAGAGATGTAAATGTCTTCAGAAATCTTCTTTCTAGGATTTTTCAAAGCATTAAGTCATTTGACATTTGCTTGATAGATGTTAGATACAAAATTACTCTGAAATATTCACTAATTACTTCCCTGCCTTTTTAGGCACCTATATATCCTTAAAAATGAGAGGCAAGTGGCTCATTTCTGAAAGCAATAAAGAAGCTTAAAGCTATGCCTTATGGTAGATCTCCAAGGAAAAAAGTCATAGGAGTTAGGCTTTAAGCACCCTCAGGCATCAGGTCTTTGCAAGCCCTCTGTGGATCCCAGCTCTCCTCTTGCCTCTTAGGTCAAGCTAAACCCCTCATACAAACAACAACAACATCACCACTTGTTGCTCAGCAAGGAACCTGAACTTTGCTGTTCACAGAAGAAAAGAAAACAAACAAAAAAATCTGACTGGTATAACATGTACATAACATCCTCAACTCAGGGCCCCTGTTTTCTCTAGAGAATGGCGATGCCAGCTTTGACATGGAGTGTGCTTTCTTCTCAAAACCCTTTAAGCTTTTTAAAGTTCAGGAGCAAGTGTTGTTACAAGGGCCAGTTTATAAATAGGAGATGCTACACATGGGAGGGCTGATTCATTTTGTTTGGCTAACTCTGTGGACCAAGGAGGGAGGCTTTTCACAAGGACTCGCTTGGCTTGGCCTTGTGTCTTCAGTTTCCTGGGTCTGCTTCATAACAACAAATTCAGGGTCTATAAAATAACTCTGGTGCATTCAATATATTAATCTTGTTGAAAGTACAGATGTCCACTTCTTCAATGGAACAATAATAATAATAGCTTGTCTTCCTTAGAGACTGGAGTGGTGTGAATAAAAGAGCTCTGCTAGACAGCAAAGTATGCCAAATGGACATATTTTACTAGATGAGAAAAACAGCTTGTCACTTCTAATTGTTCAAATTATGTGTGATTCAGTTCTTCCTGCAGTTATTTTTATATTGTTGTTAAGAGGGTATTATGTGCAGCTAAGAATAAAAAGGGTGTGAAATTGTTAGCTCCCCTGGTAGGTAGGTGGTGATAATGAAGATTTTATAAAGTTCTTGTTAACAGACAAATCTCTGTACTGCTCAGGAAGACTCTTACAGCATTACCAATCTCTGATGGTTCCTAAAGAACACACATGGGTTTTGATCTGCTGTTTTCCTTTTTTTCCTTAATTATAGAAATGAGCTGAAATCAGAGTGATGGGTCAGAACTCCAGGATACTAAGTGTTATGCTGGTGTCCCACAATGTCATCCAAAACTGCTGATTGGGACCCCAGGGTATGATCTGCAGCTGGCTCACCAGTCATGTCTGGTGCACAGCACCATGCCAGCCTCTCTCCATTAGGAGAGCTGCAGCAGTCACTCCTCAGCATGGCAAACCTCCTCACAGAGATTGCTTTCACAGTATGGGTCACAAGTCTGGCATCTGGGAACTACTGGTTTAGATCCTTTCTGGTCTGTCAAGTACTCTTACAGTAATGTGGGTATATGAAAAGCCTGTTGTGGTAGCTAGATTTGTCTAGAATACTAGAGGAGCTCAGCTCACACTGATGATGAAGACATTGGTCAAGAATATTTAGGTTACTGAACCACTACAGCAAACAGCCAGATCTCACAGCTACCCCTCTGCCTAGTGTGGAAGGGCTGGAGCAGAAGTGTAGGACAAGGTAAACTTGAAGAGGCACTTAACAGAGCAGATAGGAATAAAAGGATAAACATCTAACACTCTAAGGTAAACATCCCAGTCCTCATGTCAAGGCATTAAACCACCCAGCAGGACACTACAAACAGGTTGCCTCAGCTGACTTATGAAGTCTTGTTGGTGTCAAATGTTCCTGTCAACGCAGCTGATTCAGCAATCAGGTTATTGTCAAAGTCAGGATAGTGTTCGTGGAGTGGGGACAGGAGGCAGCTCATCAGCAACTGGACTGGTAAAGTTTCCAGGTGGAGTGCACACCTGAGCTGTCATCACTGAAACTCATGCAGCAGTGCCTGAATTAACTTCAGCCATGGTAACATGGGAGCAGGTAGATATTGACTTGGATGCAGGCGAGGGAGTCGTGGCATGAAAGAGCTCAGCAGGAGCCCGCTGCACCGGCACTGTCCAGACTCACAAAGGCTACAGCCATTGCTGCTTGCAGGGCTTGCAGGTGACTACAAACGGGGACTTTTTGTTCTCTGTGGAGAAAGCCCAGGAGCTTACTTTTAGTCTTTCTGGGACACATAAATCACTGTATGGAACGGAAATTGAAACCTGGGATATGGAGGGGATGGAGGGGATGGAGAAAGGGAAATGGCAGTCTGGAGTGCAACAACCAACTGGAACCTGGAATCCCATTCAAGCAGCCCCAGTGCCCTTGGAATATGACTAATTCATAATGTGGGCAGGGAGGGGAAACTGTCACTCCTTTGGGGAATACCATATCCTCACACATGCTCACATGGCCTTCCTACCTGCATCTCTGGCTTGGAGATATTTAAGGAGGGTGTATCAGTCTCATAAACGTGCCCTAGTCTGACTAAAGGGCTTTTTCTGTGCAAGGTTCCTGCATGGCCTTACCCTGCTGACCTTTGTTCTTGTTCAATTAACCAACTTGGTAGATAACCCAAGACCCTTCAGACTATACAATAGATTGCTTTTCTAGCAGGTATCTTGGAAATCTTGTTATTGGCATTTTAATACAGCTTCTTGTACACACTGGAGCTTTTGACTGTGGACCTTGCAGGCGCTGACTTCTCCAGCATAATAATTTCTTTCCTGACTGTGGGCTCTGGCACTACAGAGTTCACTCTGCAGGGTGACCTCCACATTTTTGTTCATATTTGTATTTGTGGGATCTCGTTCTCTGAGGGATCTCATCACCTTTAGATGTTTGTGATGCGAATCTCTGTCTAAGGCAGTCATATTAAGCTAATTTTATAATTAATGGAAATAGATACTTTTATAGTCAGATTTATCTGCTGTCATTTCATCAACAGTTTGGGAATTAAATTAATCATGCCCTAGGCATATCTTTTTTCTCTCCATTAACTATCATGGGCACTTGATATCTTGTTCAGATGTGTCTGCACTGGGTGAATCTCACGTCCTTCTGCAGGTACTTGTAACATCACATGATTGTAATTTAGCTTTCACTGATATAATCTTAACTAAAAATCTCATCGGTTGGGTCTAATTTGAGGTTAATAAGGGTTTTTCCTCCCATGAACAACTTGTCTGGGTATTAGAATTGATCTAGCCTACAAATTGATCTGGCCTACAAAGCAGAATGAAAAGGCTGGGCTAATGTTTTTTTAAAAAAAAATTGTCATATTTGTCCTTAAAGAAATCTGGATAACATACGTTTGCAAAAAACACTGCTGAGTATGCAATAGTTTAAGACTGGAAGAACTGTCAAAGAGACAGGATTTCTGAGTCTTACTCCTATCTGTAATATTGACTTTGCAGCCTTCAGATCACTTCCAGCTAGCCAGGCTCCCAGGAAATATGTGTACTTGCACCATAGACAATAAAAAAATTAAATTAATTCTCAGCATCTTGAAAATTAGTTTAACAAAAGTCTCAGACTGCACAAAAATGGAATGAAAAACAATTCAGAGAACTGATTGGAGGCTTTTCACAGCCACGAAAGTCTCTGTAACCTAGAAAAAGACAAGAAATAGGAACCCCAGGTCTAACCTCACTGATGTCAAGTTACAACTAACATGATCTGATTTTCTGAACCTTGTTTTGAACCATTTGTTCTTGCAAGCACTCACAAAATAAAGGGCACTTGATGGACAGTTTGATAGATATTTTTAGGTAGGTTTCTTCCTTGCAGCTTGCCATGCTCTAAGAATGCACCATTCAGAAGCCAGTTAACTCTGAGGTAAAGGATTTTGGCTGTCTACCCTTTCCTGGAGAAGCAGTCCTTTTGGATGATCTAATTTTTAATGGTGTTAGTAGTTCCACATGAACTGTGGTTCAGAGCAAGAAAGGGAGAAGGGCTTGTGAGTACACAAGCTAAACAAAAGCTACAATATCAATTTTCTGCCCAACCACTTGAAAGGAATGAGGAAACACCATTTACTTTCTTTAACCATGCGGTCGTCGTTCAGGTTCCTGGTTCACACTCCCAGATAAAGGTTAAATTATAATCCAGTGGGCAAATGACTTTAAAAAGACTGATTAATTTACTCTGGTGAATAACATGTTTGTCTCATAGATAGAACACATCATTGATCAGATCTGTATCTTGAATTTTCAGGGCCCCTATGCAGTGGTGTAAGGAAACACTAACATGTGTGGACAAATAAGGGTGTTCAGGTGGATCTTCCCACATCTCAACTCATCAGAAAAATTGTCATCAACAATCACAGTTTTGGTGCAGGCAAACTGAGTATTCTCATACACCAGCTGAGAAACTGGGGGCAGCAAAAAGTGTTCATTTTCAGACATGAAATTGATGTTTGCCAGCAATAATAATTGACTATTGACTAAAACTGCCTAGTAATGAAAGCGGTGAATCATATTCTCTTAAAATATTATTAAAGTGTTAAGAAATTTATGGAAGAACAACTCCTGTACTACCTTGCCAAGAAAAGAGACTCAAACCAGCACCAGTCATGGATGTGAAAGACCTTACTTTTGCTACACTCAGCTATCGCAAAGTTTGGGAGATAAATGGTCTTTATATCAAACCAGTACATTCATTTGCTAAAGTAATTCAAAGCTGAAGTAATTCATATTAGTTAGCAGACATAGGCTAAAAATGAGGAAAAGGCTCACTGTGGGGTGGGTCCCAGTCTGATGGGAGCATTTTGGAAGGACTCTGCAGGATTCCTGACCTGTTGCAGCCCCTCCACAACTTCCGTGAGTGAGAGGGCAGGAGAAAGTGGAACAGCTTGGAAATTCCTGGAGTCACTCACACCAGGATGCTTCACTTTGCTACATGAATGTGGTACACTGGCCCATAACTGCATGACAAAGATTGTAGAGAAATGTATGTATGCATCTCACAAATAATGTTGGTGCCTGCTGAGCTTACTTGGCTATTGCTTGGAGGAACCAGCAGCTCCTGTGACCCCGGGCACAGGATGGTGCCTTGGGAGACAAGTAATTTTAGCCAACAGTTCTTGTCAAGCCAAGAATACATAACAAAGGCATTCTCAGGAATTCACTGATTAGCAGCTGGGAATAGCTTGAGCTTTATCACTTAATCCAAGCCACATAAGCAAGATTTTTGTGCACACACAGTAGTAGATTTAGGCAAATGCACAGGCAGGAACACAGCTTAAAACTGCAATGCAGATTTATTCTGAAACTCTGTTCCCTTGACTTGAGTACTTCCAACCAGTACAGACTTGAGTGAAACCCATCAATCCGAACAGACAAGATGAATAAAGAGAAGTCCCAGGGTCAAGCACCAGGTCAAAATGAAAACACAGAACAGAATCCAGACATCTAAACTACCAGCCAACCACACAGTTCACTGGTTTGCACTCATCTTTCTACAACACATTGCTGAGATTAACACAAGACATGTTCTACCTCAAGTAAAGCAGGCAAAGAGAAAACTGAGATTTAGTGTATGAATGCAGCTTCTTTTAGTGTAGATTTACATGTAGGCATGCATGCTTTAATAACAGAAAATAGGATCCAAACTGATACCTGGCTTGCCTGCATGAGTGTGCCTGAATGACATGGAATAATAGAGTAATCCATGATAACCCAGCATTCACAAACAACAGTACAATACAAAATACCACAGAGGCCAGATCCTGCAGGCAGCACTGTGATAATGCAAGTCAGCATTCACAAATCACCTTAAGTGACTCACAACTAGTACATTTGACTTCTCTAACAGCAAGACAGCTTGTGCATCTCTTGACTCTTACAAGTACCCCCTCTTCCCAGAGTATCATGAAATTCCCACCAGAGGCAGGCAAAAGCCTGAATCAGGTAACCTTTATGCTGCACAGCTACAAAAGATGTATAAAGAGAGGGAAAAACCAGTGATACTGAAAGTAATGGAAAATGCCATCTGAGATGCCTGCTCCAACAAACAGGGTGTTTTGTCTTTGTTTCAGAGCCACTGAGACCTGTAACAATAAGCAGTGGGATAACAGCAGGCCTGAGTGTGGCATCAGTAAATCGAGCAGTGGGGAAAGAAAGAAATGTTTGTAGCTGTTTATAGAAGCCATTTAAAGGAAACCAAAGCATTTTACAGCTTGGATAACCTGCATCATTTAAAGCTGGGAAATACTGCCACACATCTTCATAACTCTGCAAGAAGATAGGGTGAGTTACATTTCATCACTGCCTCACCAACCTCAGTGCACTTTGCCACTGGCATTACTTCACCCCACCTCTGAGTAGCTGCTCTGTGATCTCATTACACAAAACATCCTTGAACAGCCTTCAGGACCCAGCTGCTGTGTGGCTCGGTAATGCCTGGGCAGCCCTGAGTGAAAGGCCTTCCCCCCAAGGCAGCACTATGTCAAGTGAGGGAGCTCACAGCAATTCCATCGCTGAAACCTTAGTAGGAGGATAGGGACCTATCTCAGGCCCCAGGGACAGCTCTGCCTTTTGGTGGCTGATCAAGAGAAGGGGGATGGATCTAAACCCACCATTGCCCACAGTGGCTTAATTGGTATCCCTGCATCCAGCAGCTCCCTCCACTTGTGCACTCCTGTTTAGACAACCATTACTTCTGAGCTATGCTCATGTTTCACCCACTAACCTGCTCATACATCTATCTGTCTACTTCCCAATCTAGCCACCTTAAAAATCACCTAGAAACTGACACAAGAGCATCCACTCAGACACTGATGATAATTTAAATTAATAAATCTGGATAATCCCCTTGGATCTGACTCTCACTTATATTTAAAATCACATTTCACAGATGCAGAAAATGGAAAATTAGATCTTTTCAATTAAATTGGCACTTTTCATAATGCCAGAGGTCTGTTCAGTGTGGCATCAGCACCAAACAAGCCCAACATGTTGATTTCTGCATTCTCCAGCATTGAGAAGAAAATTGTCTTTAAAGAGAAAGACTGAAAATATTTTAGCTGAAAAAAAATAGAAGAGACTAAACCATCTAATGTGTCTATTACAAAAAACCCTCAAAAACCCCAAAGCACATAACCAAACTAAAACCAAAACCAACTTAGTCTGTGCAGATAACGTTATTTGCTTTTGGGGTCTAATGGTGTTATTTTTGAGCTGATTCCTTCTCACCTGCTTTCTTCATCTCTGGTAGTGCTAGAATTGCTGTCGTTCTTATCCATTGGGAGTCATCCAGCAAGCCTTATTCTACTCATTCTTTATTATTCTGTGCAGGAGAAGCCTATGCTCAAAAGATATGGAGTAGTAAAGCCTTTCAATAGTCTCTATATGGAACACAGAAAACTAAGAAAGAATCAAAACAGATATACTCCTCTATCTTGTATCTATGCCCTCAGAGAGACTGGAGAAACCAAATAAAAGACAGGTTTGTCCAGCTTCTGAACAGCAGAGTATTGAATTTTATGGTCAGATAAATACTTAATTTAAAACCATTGGATTAAAAAAGAGAAACTGCTCAGGGTACAGATGGACTCATCAATGAGCTGAAAGTCACTCTTGGGCTGCCTTACAAGCACCGCTGTTATTTGGGTTAACTGCGCAAATGAGAATGTGAACATCCCAGATGAAACACTTCTTGGACAGCATAGACTGACCAAACTATCTCAAACAGGTAAGTGGTCTTGTCCAGATTCAGTGCCTGCTTTGCATCATAGGGAGTCTCTCTTCCTTCAGTGGATATAGCAGCTGCTGTGTGTGCAGAAAAGGAAAAGTGGAAGTGGAAATCCAAGGGGTCCCTCCTGTACCAGGAATGGGAAAGACACCACTATGAGACTTGGGGTTTAACTGGAAAAAGCCCAGAGCTCCTACCTGGCCTCCAGCATGAGAAAGACTGGACAAGCCTGACTGACCTGCTACCTAAATCCCTCCCATTTATTAGTTAACTTTCAATTCCAATTGAAAGTATGACCGTGGGCATACATTCTTGGCTGAGGTAAGTTTGTACAAATTTACATTGTTTGAAGATATGATTCACTTCCTTTAATCACAATATGCTCATTTATCCCATCGAGTATCTGGCATATATTTAGTATTCTTCCATTATCTTGGAAGTAGATTATCTTGATCTCTAGACTTTCATGAGTGGGAGGAAGCATGAAGACTGGATTGGCAGTTTACTTCTCAGTGGGAAAACAGCTGAAGTGAGACCTGGCTTTTATAAACAGAGACAGTGCTGGCTTTAAACACTCCCTGTGACTCCTCTTTGGAGGCTCCTCAGAACAGCACTCTCCACTGTGTGGCAACAAACCAGGGGTGACAGTAGTGCTATGTGGTGGCTGCTGGCATGTCTGCATCACCCAGCAAAGCACAGGCACAGAGACACCTAACCCAGCAGCAGAGCAGCACAAACTGTGAGGGTCCCAGTGCAGCACAGCACCTGGAAGGGAACTGGAAATTTTCGTAGGAAATCTGCTGCTTTTACACCAATGCCAGCTTCTCCAAAGAGCTGCTGCACATCATTCAGACTTATTATTATTATTGCTTAGGTAGCAATAGGTCAGCCTTAGTCCATGTGCCTGTGATGCACCGGGTGGATGTGTCCATGCCTTTTCCAGCTTCTAAAATGTCTGGGCTGCTAAAGAAGAGTTAAATATACTTCCACCTCCATAAAAATCAAGCACAGGGCCACACAATAATCCTGAGCAAAATGTGGAAAGAGGAGATCTTTAAACATATGAAGGGTATAGGAACTGAGCCTGGGCCTTCTTGGGGTAGAAAAACAAAAAAATGTTTTACAAAATGTGAGAGTAAAGAAAAATGTTTGAGTTTTTATCTCTTTGTAAAGAAAATAATTGGCTTGGATTGAGCCCTTCCCTGGAAGTGTTTGCAAACCAAACATTACACAGCTGCCAAGTGCCTGAATACCAAAATGTGAAACTGACCTAAAATAAAAGCAAAAGTGATTGCTTTATTAGCATCCACACAGAAGACTACTCAGAGGCCTAGGTGCAGGGTGGGTAAAGACCTCTAGGATGTGATTCATCTGCCAGCTGAATGTGCACAATGCTAGGCCTCCTATAAAACCAACTGAATGACATATTCACTATTAGGAGAAATCCATCATATTCTAAAAGTGGCTCAGACAAATCATGAAGTCGTTTGATTAATTTGTGTATAGATATCTAATACCAGCTGAGATTAATTCTTTCCCTGATCTTTAACAAATCAGTCTGCTACATTACAGTGCCCTTTTCAGGCAAACTAAGCATTTTAAAGAACAGTAGAAGCAGAAGGAAGACTGGAACTATTCTGTGGTATCTGCAGTGATGGTGATTCCCTGGTAAAACCAAAAGATTTTACCAAAGCTGCCTTTGGCATATCACACAGTACCACATGCCTACAGCCACATGCACTACCTCGACCTTAGCATGATGAGGCTAATTAAGCTTTCGGTGTGATTAAACATTTTTTTTCCCTAGAGAAATTCAGTATTTGGGAACTAGATTATCTCTGAGTAACTGGCAGCCAAGCAGACCACATCTAATATTCCTCAACTGCTGCCACCAGCTAGAGACAACAGGCAGTCTAAGGGGGGTTGTGTAAGTGCTCACTGCATGCTAAGAGTACACCACTGCATCAGTAGAGCGCATTAGAGGTCTTCTTTTGGAAAGTATTGTACAAAACTTAAGTAGTGACTTCTCTCATTATTCCTGGGAGCTATAGAATAAGAAACATTAATTCCATTTCGTGATTGAAGTTGACTTACAGAGAAGTGAAAAGATAAAGAGAGGTCTTACTTCTCCTTCCAAGATTGCCAGCCTAACTGTCTTGGGCCAAAATACAACAGTTTTTCCAACAAGATAAGCCTTTATTTCCTTGTGGAAAGTAATACGAGCTTTATAGTTGCAAGGAGGGTTTCCTGATACAGCAATACCAATTGAAGTTACACTGGCAAATACTTCCTTGTGCTGATAAGGTTTGAATTACTCCAGAAACACATGTTCTTACAATATGATCTTATGTTCTCCCATTCTACTTCACTGTTCCTCATAGACATATCCTATTGCATTCCAAATCCTGCTCCTACCATATTGTGCACACCTGTGTGTGTCTGTGTGCAGGCAGTTTCATCATTCCTCATTTCTCATGCTAAAATTGCCCTGAGCCACAGCAACTTGCTGAACTGTATGGCAAGTTAACAGACATCTAAACCAAGGCCTAAAGTAACCCTCCCATGCCCATCTCAGTGAGGGCATCGAGGGCTGCAAACTTGAAAGTTACTGCCTGTGTTTGTTGGAGTGAATCAACAGGTTGCTCTGCAGGTCTCTGACTGACCTCAGATACAAGGTCAGTCACACCAGACGCTGCTTAATCAGCTGTCTTTGCTCAAAAATATGATAAGGGAGGGCAAGGCTGGGAGACACAGCTCCCATTGGCAGTCTCTGACAGCTCCCTTTTATTGCAAAGCAAATGGTGAGGAAGATTATAGGTGAGAAACTTGCTCACCCACCCACAGGTTGGCTTTATTTCTGCACGTCATTTATTTATGTAATGGCATTGCACAGTTGTTCCAGCTGTATGTACAGCTACATTCTTTAAAACAGATCATTCAGGTCTGATGTAACCTAACTGAGCTTAGCAGAGCTTAATTATGCTCTGCAGTTCTGCTTTGGAGCTGGCATCCTCAGGGCTCTCCAGTGGCAACTGCTTTCCAGGTGCTTCCATGATCTATTTAGGGGCTAGTGACCTTCTCAAAATTGCTACTAGCTACTCAGCAGATGATCACCTGGGATTTGGGGCCAGGATTTGAAAACTCTGCCCCACCTGAACTGGAGTTGCTTATGTACCTTGAGTTAAATCTTTTTCAATCTCTACCAGTACACTTCTCCCACTTGGTGTAACTATTTAACATTCACAGGAGTGGATCCTAAATGTCACCTTTTCACAACTCCCATACTTTCATGAGTGAGCAATAGATTGAACCACTGGCTATCTCCACAACAAGAATTTATCAAAAGAGGTTGAGGAAGACCAACTTCCATTTAGCCTGGGGCCTTTACTATCGTAGAGATTTAAATCCTTTGATTTTAATCACACAGAAATATGAACACACATTGCTTTAACCTAAATGACTTCCCTAATCATTTAGCTGCTGCCAGTTTTAAGGTGTCTCTGTTGCATTTCTACAAACAGAAAAGTTGCAGGTAGGTGTTTGGCAAAGAAATTGTGGCTGAATTCTGTGTGGAAATGCCAGTCAGCTACTTCTGTATCTGTCCTTTGCTGTTTTCACTTATTCTTGTTTTGCAAGCTCACATGGACAACTCCTTGGTAAAGAAATGTCTCTACATATTGCCATACATTATATGGGGAACACGTTTACCATTTTTAGGGCTAAGGGCTCCACTATGGGACAAGTCCATCTAACACCAAGATGTTCTTACAGTGCCTGAGAACCAACAAGCATCTAAACTCATGAAAGCTGACTTGGTGACACCTGTGACAGCAATTCTTCACACCACTGGCTACTGCTATCCAAACTGGAAATTCTTTTGCTTCCTATTGTAGTAATTCCCTAAGGACTAAATCCACATAAAGATTTATGTAGTTATAAGTAGTTATGTAGTTATGTAGCTATTCATGAAGCAAGAGAGAAGATAGCTAATAGTTCTGTACCTCACAGCCAAGTTAATAATTTATGAGCAGTGAAACAACTTCAAGAGTGGCTGAGATGGCCTGCCCATGAACCTTAAGTAGGTGGCAATCATGTCATACTGCTGGCCTGCCCTACCTGAGTCAGACTAAAGACTTGAAAACGGATCCCTCCTTCCCAGATACCAGTCCCAAGCACTTTATTCCATTTTTTTTCAAGACAAAGCACTGGCTTTACACCTAACATTTGGACCTAGTCCAGCCAAAGGTACTTCACTATGGTTAAAAGTGGGGTTCACCTGTTTGGCTTTTTTTTTTTCCTCCTGTTTATTTATTTATTTATTTATTTTACTGGCTTGGTTAGCTCCTTTGATTATTTTCTGGATTCAGTGACTTCCTCTGTTAGCTACTCCATGCATAGCAGGGAATATTGTACCGTTGTTCTAAGAATTAGAGGTTATATAGGGGTGCTTCAGATAGAGTGGTAAATGTCCTTATTTATGAAATCATGAAGAAATTCTGGGACAGGTTCTAAACTCCAAAAGTTTTAGTCCAGAGTCATAACAAGAACATTATGCAGTATACTCTCTTGTGGCTACTAGCTGTCATCATTAATTTTATGTCACATCAAAAGATATCCTCAGATTCAATCCTTGTGCCTTCAACGCATCGTTGCTCAGCTGAAACATTTTGTTCTGTACTCCAAAGGCAACACTATCATGGAACAAATAGCAGTAACATCCAGAGCTGCTGGATTTCAAGAGACTCCATGGGGAGAACTATTTCGGGCTCTATTCCCAGGGTCACTCATTGCCACCTGGCACTTCCTGGATAACTACAGCTAGCATTCTCTCAAAAGGAAGACAAACTTGTGTGAAGCCACCACCACCTTCTTCCAGGCTTTTCCTGAAGATCTTAAGTGTTGCCATTCCTTCAAATTTTCCACATGCCAAATGAGCTTGGAGCATGGCTGCAGCTGACAACAAAAGCTTCAGCTTTCCAGTAGACTACAACCTGAAAGCAAGCCAATCACCTGAGACTGTGCACCCCCTTACTCTCCTCAAGGTAAAGACCAGCAGACCATAACTAGTGCAGGTATTGGGGAGATCTCAGTCCTCCTCAGAGCTGGGATCCTATAATTAACATCATTAAGAGAAGAGAGCAGGAGCAGGAAAAATAGTGCCTGCCAACCTTCTGTTCCTGCCCCTTCTCTTTGCACAGCCAGGACCACTGGAAGGGGAGGCACTATCAAGCACACAGTTCCATATACCATGGCATAACAGTACTGAAAAAGACCATTTGTTTAGTGCATCCACCTTTTCCATCAGACAGAATATTGATTTACATGGATGACAAGCTTATATTATAAGACCTCAATACAGTAAAATTTTTCCCTAATTCGATTGGTGAGTAGCCACCTGTACCAATGCAAGCCTCTACTTTAGAAAGGGTAAACCAAAATGAGGTTTGCCTTACCTTACCCATACCTTGTGTCAGAGATGAAGCACTGAATCCTTCTTCCGGAACTTGCAGGCAGATGGATAACACTGACAGGAGGCTATACCAACCTGAAAAGCTGAACATCATTGCAAATTTTTGGAATGATACAATGGTATCTAACATATGGATTATGTTAATAATATAACATAACCCTCCCTACCCCCAAATAATTGTATTTGCTCCCTACCACCTTTCTTACAAAGCGTATTTCTGACTGAGAGATAAAAAATAATTAGCATCTACAAAATTGCAGGAAGGTCTACCAGCCCTGCTGGCAGTGCAACCTGGATGTTAATGGAGACAGTCTGGAGAAAGGGGAAGGCTGTGTACAGCGGACTATTAGGAGGAGAATGGTTTGAACTTAAAATGCATAAAATGAACGGCTGTGGTTGGGAGAGATCTCTGGACATCATCTGGTCAAACTCCCCTGCTCAAGTAGGATCACCTAGAGATGGCTTTTGAAGATCTCTGAGGATGAAGACTCTACCAGCTCTCCAGGGAATATGTGCCAGGTCATCCTCATAGCAAAAAAGTGTTTCCTGGTGTTTCAGTTTGTGCCTGTTGCCTCTTTTCCCTGTCACAGGGCACCACTGAAAAAGAACCTGACTCCATCCTCTTCACACCTTCCCTGCAGATATTTAGATACATTGATGACATCCTCCTGAACCTCCTCTAGGCTAACAGATTTCGGTTCTAAACTAACCTGGCATATCAGTTGTAAGACAAGATATCATCAGCCATACACTGCAAGAAAATAACATCCTGGAGTTTTTCTGAAGCCATAGACCATCATGGGAAAAGACCCTCCGTGTTCTAGTCTAGGGACCTCAAAATATTGTAGTCAACTAGACAAAAACTGTGCAGCTCTGAGCAGTCTGTACTACGTTGCTGTGACATCCTGTTACGGACTTCTGGGCACATCTCTCCCCAAGGGGTAAACATCTCTTTTGGCCTAGCGGAAAGAGCCAGTGTAAGAAACACTGAGGCTGAAGCCAGAACTTGTCCTTGAAGTAGGGGAGATAGCTCCCTTTCTATTTTCTTGCTTCAAGGGACTGATTTCCTGGGAAACTGTATAAAGGTCAGAAGCACATTATGCTCTATGTGATTGTGAAAAAGCCTCTGGAGATTGAAGTTACATAAATATTTACAACTACCACTACTAACCAAACCTGTTTCCAACCTCTGCTCTTTCCAAGGAAGAAAACAGGATAATAAGGAAAAATTGACTCTTGGAGAATAATAGCAGTGAAAGTCAATTTGAAATTGCTAATGAAAACTGCATACTTATCTGAACAGAAACAAAAACAGAGACAAAACATAAACAGAGACAAAAAAAAACCCAATCAAGGAGTATCTGTAATTTTCTAATGCAGACTACAGAAGACTGCAAGTCAGCTGTGACAGGAATGATAACAGGACCATGCCTTTGTTTTCTTCATTTTACCCTTGAGAAGATAACCTTTCATATTTTGGAATAGTAGACACATTGATGATGATGTTTTTATGATGTTGCAAAACTCCACTTTCTTCTTGTCCCCCTGGGAACAAATACATTCATATAATTTAACCACAACACATCTTTATAAGGAACAGAAAGACCAGAGGCATAGCACTTGTGGGGACTCAGATATACTAATATCTATTGTCCACATCAAAAGCTAGCTGAGAGGATTTGTCAGAAAGAGGATATTCATAAGAGGCAACATGCTAATTCAGTGTCAGAGAACCCAGCCAGAGATGATATTTGACTCATTTACTCTTAAAATTTTTGGTGATCCAAGAAAGAACTTGTGGCTCTGGAGGTATGTGTGGCTTGCCAGCAGTTCTGATGTGTCTCCCATAAAATATGGGATATCAGACTGTGAGTGGCAGGACTCAGGTGGTAAGTGGCTGGGCAGCAGAGCTGCAGAAGGAAGTGACTCAGAAAGGACAGCTGGGGCAGATAATGAGGCATCTTGAGACCCAGCCACATGCCTAAGTCTGTGTCTGAACCCTGACATACAGTGGAAGCACCAAGATCTGCAAAAGGTTTTTATCCTTTTTTTTCAATACTATTCCTTGAGTTCCTTTCCCCTTTGCCTCTCAGAAATATACATTAGCTGCCCAAAGACACATAACTCTGGTCTTCAGTGGGACCAGGGTGCCTAAACTTCTAAGGCACTTTTGAAGACCCCATCCACAGCCTAAAAACACATGGGAACATTAATTAAACACGATTAATATAATAGACATTCAAATTCAAAAGAAGAAACTCTTCTCAAATCTTCTACAAGCCTTCTCATCATCACAATTGGTAGAAATTCCCAGAGTCTGTGATATTTCAAGTAAAAGTTGAAACAGATTAAGATAGTCATTCCTGTGCTTTGACAGCAGAAACTCTATTACTTCCTGGGCATCCTGATTTTACAACACACCCATGCTTACTAAGTTTTGCACCTGAAAAAGGGTGCAAAGGATATGCATTAAAGGGTATCACATTTTGTGAAGTGGAATTGTAATTTACTCATGTTTCAAGACATACACTTTCTTCTTCACATAGGCCAGTAAAACCTACATTGTGCATCCATCAGTGAAAATAAGCAAGTTGAAACATGGAACAGAAAAGTTTATGCTAAAGGCTGTTAAAAAAATTACCCAGTGTTAAAAACCCTGAAATGTATTTATTTTGCATCAGTATGATCCAAGAGTTCCACTGCCTCCCTTCCTGATTTCTGCTGCCCCTTCAAACAGTATTTGAGAGAACATGTACTACTGTGCAATCAGAAAAAGATCAAGAGGCTGAATTTCATTCAGCTGATCCCTTTGCTGCATTTTTTCCTGTAATCAGTTCCACCAGATATCAACACTCAGGCTGGCCTCTTCTGGAAACACTTTTTTCACAATATATGTTTCAGAACTTGTGTTCCTGAAGACTGTATGCTTTTCACTCACTCAATTTCTGTGGATATAGCTATGGATATTTCTAATTCCTCAGTCCCATACTCCAATGGACTCTGTTTACAGTCTTTTCTCTAACAACCCCATGGAATCTTGGTTCACTGCAAAAGCTGAAGGCTCAACCAAATGCTTCATTCTGGTTTGCTGCCATGGTGAAGTTTTCAAAGTTAATTCTTAGGATGCAAATAATACAACAGGAATAACAAAATAAGAAGAACAGATAAGGGAATACAAACAGCACCAGGAGTTAGACTCTGTTGCGCCTTTATAAACGGCATAATATTTCAAAAGATTTTTGAGAATTTAATGGAACTAAAAAGACCCAACCAAGTTCTGTTTCATGACTGACAGACAGGCCACATTTCAAGCTCAATAAGCAAACTTTCACTCCATTCACAGGTCAGGGCAGCTCCAGTTACACATTTCTAAATGGTTCATCTCTGGTGCACTAAAACCTACAGGACACCAAGAGCATTTTCCTTCCCTAGAGGGCTTCTGTAGGAGCTGTGTAAGAGTGAGATTCGAGTGGTCCTTTTGTTTGTGTGCCTTTGTCACTGCAGATCTCCGCATTTTGAAGTCCAGTCATACTGTTTTTGTTACCATCCATTAAGTCTTCTGCCATTTCCGTGTTCTTCTTGTTGCATTGACAGAAGTCACTGGAGCTCTCCAGAATGTTGATGCAAAATTTGATAACCAGTGCTAGCCAGGCCATCCCGAAGAGGATCCACAGAGAGATTACATTCTTGTACCAGCTTGGATAGGTGCGATCTGGGTTCATCCCTACAACAGAATCACCCAAAACATTTCTACATTGGATCAAGAGTGCCTCAAAGGAGACATTACATGTAAAGCAAAGACAGTTGAAATTTCACTGAATATTAGAGATTTCTACAAAAAACTCAAGTATGCCATCGACTTAGCACGTGAATCGTTGTTGTAAGTACATTTCATGATGTGTCAGCAGCAGCCTAGTACTCCTTAGGAATTGCAAAAATCACCCACAAGAAAGAAAAATAAATTCCAAATTACATCCATGTCAAAGTGAAATTATTCACATTCAAGCATACAGTTTAGTTTCTCTGCTTATCACTCAGCAGCACAATATTCTATTAACAAGTAACAGGGGTCCCTGCAGGCAGAGAAGTAAGCAGGTTTTATGTACCACCATATATATCTTGTTAAACCAGATATAAGGAAGATAGTCTCTGAGAGAGGAAGAAAAGAGGCTTGAGCAGTCCTAAAACCTCCAAGAACAACCAAACCTTGAAAGACAGTTTGAAATTATCACTGGCCTTCAAGGCCACAGAGGCACTCTCTGCAGGATCATGGACAGCTTGGTGCCCATCAGGACTGCCAGGTCCTTTTCTCCAAAGATGCTTCCCAGCAGGTCAGTTATTTCTCCCAATTCTGTATCACACTAGTGGGGAAACAGTGTGATGGTCACTTGAACCTTATTTTTGAGGCATAAACCACACGTATTGGATTGTAAGGCAAAACTGTTTAGTTTTGCCTTTAGTTTTTGTTTTAAAACTCTACATACCACAACTGACATATTCAATTATTCCCATACCAAACCTAGTGTCTCTATGGCAGTATCCCAGTTACAAAGGTACTACACAGGTGAAGGCACACCTGGAAGAGGAAGGAATACCAAATGCATTACCAGAAACTGAGAGAAGTAAAGCTGCTCTAGCACAGAGTTCAGCATCATCTGTAAAATCAGTATGGAAAAATGCTGAGGTGACCCAGCTTTTGTCAAGCTCCATCTGGCTACCCTTGCCCAAGCTAACTTTATTCTTAACTTATTTACATGTGCCTAAACAAGCTGTAATCATAACTTTGATGCATTACAGACAAGTCCTAAAGTAACTGTCACTAAGTCATCTAAGCATCAAGCAAGTGCTACGAAGAAAAGAAAATAGCAAATCCTTAATAGGATGTTTTAGTCTTTCTGTCTCTCAGGAATTCAAGAATCCATGTGTTTCTATAATCAATTTGTTTTTAATGAGAAAGTCTTTATCAAAGAGGTGTGTCCTGCATTTCAGCAAATGCAGTGGGTGTGGATCCAGTCCCATTTCCTCTGGCAAAGGGTTTTGGTATCCAAAACTAAGTAGTGCCTGGTGCCTGACAGTCTTAGCCTGACACCTTAGAGACTTAAGTTGCCTTTTAGAAAGTAGTTATGTAGGGTTTTGACAGAAGAAAGAGTCCCTGTCTATTAATGAAGATGCAGAGTGGCATCTGCTTAAAACTAATGGCTGCTGATGCACGGGAGTGTGATAAGTGTGCCCCCAGCAACTACTGTGATTAAACCATAGCACTCCTGCCTGGTGGTGTAGTAATTCAAGGGACAGGCCACTTCAATGTCACTTATTGGCTGGGAAACAATGTCTTTGTTCTTCCACAGGTGGCATTGCTATGGCAGGAATCATGTCTTTTCCAACGTGTCAAATGCCCACCACAACATTCTGATCATCAGGTCTGGGGATTGCTACTGGTGCCAAACAGCCAAGTGGGGAGCTTTGTATGCCATGGATTTGCTGCTCAGTAGGTGAAAGCAATGAAATGTGAACTACTCACCAATCACATAGTCTCCAAACCCTATAGTGCTGAGGGTAATGAAGGAATAGTAGACACCTTCTTCATAAGACCAGCCTTCTTTGTGAGAGAATAACAAGGGAGGTAGCAGGAGGAACAATAACAAGCCAGTTACCAGTGCACAGGTCTTCATCAGGAAGGAAGCTTTATTCTAGTAAAACAGGAAGGGAAGAAAAAAGAAGATTGTCACAAGAAGAGCAGCAAGGAAAGTCCAGCTTGGTATTCCAGTTGGAGATGACGATATGATGATGGACTCCACAAAAGCATACAAACATTAATTGAATTTCACTATAACAAATGGCATGTCTGTCCCACATGTGTGCTGGTTTTAGCTGGTATGGTTATTTTCTTCAGTAGTTAGTAGCCGGTTGTGCTTTAATAACGCAGAGTGTTTTTATTGTTGCTGAGTAGTGTCTGCACAGTGTGAAGACCTTTTCTGCTTCTCATCCCACCCCACCAGTGAGTACACAGGTGGGGTGGGAGTACACAGGAATTTGAGAGGACAGCGGAGCCCAAGAGACCAAAGGGATATTCCGTACCACATGGCATCATGCTCAGCATATAGAGCTGGGGAAAGAAGGAAGCAGGGAATGTTCAGAGTGATGGAGTTTGTCTTCCCAAGTAAGTGTTATGCATGATGGAGTCCTGCTTTCCTGGGAATGGCTGAACACCTGCCTGCTGACCCAAAGTGGTGAACATATTCCTTTTTTTTGTTTTGCTTGTGTGTACAACTTTTGCTTTACTTATTACACTGTCTTTACCTCAACCCATTAATTTTTTACTCTTCTGATTCTCTTCCCCATCCCACTGGGAAGGGGTGAGTAACTGTGTGGTGCTGAGATGCCAGCTGAGGTCAAAATTTGACACCAAGCCAACACAAATTGTGCATCACCTTCGTAAGTGCTAAATTCGTGCCACTTTAAATCCCGTTCCACAAATGTTCCCATGTAGCTTACACAGGCAATTCCATCTAAAACTGATGATAAACAGACTAGATAGTCTAGGACTGTGCATTGCTCATATGCTTTATCACTTCTGTTGCTGTAGGGGAAGTCATTCATCACAGAATTTCCCTCAATTAATAAACAACCTTATCTGACACCTCATAGGGCTGTCATAAACTAAATTTATTTGCTTCCAGTTATTCCTGAGTATTATTGCCTTTTTGGTCAAATAGTCAGCCAGGCTGTCCTTGTTAGTCATAGGATCTCAAATACCAGACAACGTCCTCTGTCTTTTTATTTTTCATTTGAGATGTGCCTGTCCATACTGCTTACCTGCCAGTGAAACACCTCCTCTAGGTGATGGGCACAATGCTGAACCCCAAGAAGCATCAGCTGCCCAATTTCATTCAGGAGTACAAGGTTCAAGGGGATCCCAAAAAGTGCAAACACGATGCAGAAGATTCGACCAATCGCAGTGCTGGGGCTCAGGTTCCCATAGCCTAGACATGGAAGGAATGAAGCATTAACTCAAAAGTATTCTCTGCTTACCCCTTCCCCCTGAGGGCTGAACCTCCATCATCTACAGAAGTTAGGTGAGAAGGTCACTGCTCCAAAAGGACCTTTTTTTATAAATAACTGTAAATTACATCCATTGTTTGTCATATCCTATTGCAGGCTGGAAAATAACATTTCTTTCCCGGCCAATTTTGCTTAGTTCCTTTTCCATTTACCAGTGAATTTCCTCTCCCCTACCTACTGCCCTGGCTGGGATCTGACGTAAATGCAAACCTTCCGTTTAGTTCAGTTTTTGTAAGCATTGTTGGCATGGGCTTTACTGGTACATGATCCTGCATGGCTGTCAGATGGTCTCTGAATCATAACAATAGTGTTTTAATTATAACAGCCACCCTTTTCTACCCTTGTCCCACAGGACTAGCGAACTTAACATTGCCTCTTTGCTTATACTCTTTTGCACCACAAGTACCACATATACCTTAAATAGTCAAAATTACTGTCTAGAGTCAATATATCCAGAGAAATTATATTTAACCTGTGTGAAATAGTTCCATTTCAGACCCAAAGGAAAAAGGAAGTGTTTTAAATTTTGCCTCTTTCTTCTAGTCATAGGAAGTGATCTAATAAAAGGTCCTGCCTTGCAATCACAGCCTTTCTGGCTTCAAAATCACTTGTCTTCATTCCCCAAACGTTCTTTTTAAAATGCCCCATAAATTTGCAGACTTGCACTTGTAATTTCCAGTGTTTTCTGCCCCAGGAAATTCAGCTTTAACTAGGGTATATTTCACAGGATGCTTTCAAAGACAGAAGACCTAGCACACCACAAGCATTTCAACAGTGTCTTAGCCAGTCAGAGACCTATGGCCTTGACTACATTCCAAAATCACCTCTGCTCATTACAGATTGGTGTACCTCCACATAGGAGATTATCTTTTTACCACAAATCAGGCTACCCCTCCCAGCATCACCCGACCATCATGGCGCAGCAAGCACAGAGGTGCTCCCTCCCTCCACTGCTGCCTTGCTACCCTGCTTTTGGGTTCTGTAGCCTCAGGGCAAGTGAGCAGTGCCCAGCAGGGAGAAGCCCCAGGGCTGGGTTCTGTATCGCAGATAAGTGAGAGTGCAAACATCTGCGGTTTATTCCAGAGTCCCATTTCTTCACTAACCTCTGTCACATGCCAGCTGCAATAAGCCACTGACTGACAACATAGAAATGTGTGCAGCTATGAGTTGGGGAGATCCACACATGCCAAGTTTTGGTAACAAAAATCTCTCACCATGGACAACTCCGCAGTTAGTTGTGCATGTGTGCTGGCAAGCTACACCCAGAAAATGGTGTGGGGGCAAACTATTCCTAAGTATGTACCCCAAAAATCCCAGATTTGATTATATGGAGGAGATCCCCTTCAATAATTTTAGGCACACAACATACTTCCAATGGAGCCCCAGGAGCCTGTCCCTGGGAAGGGGAAGAGCATCCCCCAGAAAGAATGGAATGCTGTTCTGTAACTAGATGTTTTGAAATACAGTCAAACAAAAGGGGCTAAATTAAGACTTCAAGCCAGGGCTACTACTTCTTTTCTTGTAAGCAGCTTTGCAATGTTAATGCACCTTTTCCCAATCCTTGCTAATTTCTGCCATCTTTCACCATTTCTAGATTAACAGGTGTGGTAAATGAGACATGTAGGCAAGTACATCTGGTAGATGATGCCTTCTAAGCGAATTATAGAAAGATGTGCCTTATGTGATGCATTTCACACTGGCACTTTGCATCCATTTCAGTGGATGAGTTCCAATTTTTCTCTTATGGGATTTGTGTGTTCTCTGGCCTAACCTGGCCCAGGAGAAAGTGCTGGGGGGCATTTACTGTACGGCTGGAGGCTGAAGATGAGTCACATACATTTATGGCCAGTTATTCCCAAGGTGGTTTCCCCCCAGCTCTTCCCCTTTGTTTTCCATCTATATCAAGTTTTAAAAGACTGTGTAATGTCTTGGGCAGTTCTTTTAACCACACATTTCTAAGTTTCTCTGCAGAAAAACATAAAAGAAGAAAGGCCCATGCTCTCTGGTCAGTGTGTGAAGCCCAGCAGCCTACAGAATTGTGGGGATGCTACATAGTGCTGGATGGCAGAGCACCTAAACTTAACTTGTATGTTACAATTTAATTTAGAATGGCAAATTGAATGATGTAGGAAGGTCTAATATGCACAGTAAACCCAGCCCTCCAAACACCACACCTGCTTTGCATTTGATTTCTCTGGCTCCCTTGGATTCAAGCAGCTTGAGACAATTTTCTGAAGACCTGGTACACAGTTGCTGTACACGTGCCAAAAACCATGTCCCACCAGCTTTCACATAGGATACAAAGTATAATCAAATAACATAGGAGACTTTAGATTATGCAAATGGCCAGAAATTTACTCGTGTCTGATTACATCCACTTGTCTTGGCACTAGACAAAGAGATGCCAACCTAATTGTACATAAACCTCAACTGTTATAAAACTCAAGCAGGAATGGGAAAATTGGACTTACCCTCTTCAGTATTAATTGGTGTCTTAAATCATCGTGAGCTATATATTAAGATCTGAACCAGACTCAGAAACTAAAACTACACTGCCAGTTGTGTCACATTTCTCAAGAGCCTGCTGCTGGGATGTCACCTGGTACATGTCTGAGCAAAGAGACACTGAGAAATGATCACTAAAAACCACAAAGACATCAAAGTGTGTTTCCACTGAAGCAGCTGGATTAAGTGCATGTATAGCTCCTCTTGTTTTGAAATAAGGTATAATGTAAGTTAAGCTTCTTTGGAGAAAACAAAAGAATGGCTTTATCTCTAAATGCTCATAACCATGTGCTTTAACTCATGTGCTTCTATCACACATATTAGGTATTTCAGGATTTTTTGCCTGCTTTTCCATTACATTCCTGCCCATAAGGGATTCAGAAGCTCTGTAGACTTCTTAAGAAGATGAGACTTATTAGTAAAAGACTTTTTCATTCACAAGACGATACTTGCAGTGCCCTCAGTTAACTGAGGCAGCTGCAACTTCCTGCTACCCACAATGAAAGGTTTGTTCTCACTGTCCAGATATAAAAGAGTATTTTCATCAAAAAGTGCTTAGAACAAAAAGTGTCTATCATAGGCTGAAAACCATCTGAAAATTTACCAAAAAATTTCATCTGCAGAAAAAACCCAGAGTTAGCATAAAACCAGATCTCCCCAAAAATGTGTTTGAGTGCTAAAACCACTGATAAAGCTACTGGTTAGAGAAGCAACACTTCCTGTTTTATTAAATCTTTTCTCCTACCTGAAAGTATATAAGCCGTCACTTCCTACAGACATGGGTCTAATCCCAAATTTACAGATTGCTCTTGTTGACAATATTTTGCTTTGAATAACCAGGAATTCATCTAAGCCTGGGGGCCAGGTATCTACTGTGCAGCTCACTGAGGGGTGTCAATGCCAGAATTACTTTATTTTGCATTACACATTTAAATACTCATGAAAACTTCTCTGCTTGGCAGTTGGGGTGATGTTCAGTGAGCTACATTCCTATTTTCCCAGGCACTGGAGGAAACTAAATCCTTAAGCCACCCAGCTCTTCCCACCACTAGCTCCTCCTCTAACACTTTTCAGGAAATCTATACTTTTATTTCTCTTTTGGTCTTTACAAGTGATCTAGATGTTTTAATCTAGGAGAAATTAAAGTTTTTTTTNTACTTTAGATGGAAAACACATCTGTGTGTAATTCAAAGTGGAAAAACCACAAACACACCTACAGATCACTCAACAAGGCCTTATGGTAATGTTTGTCTGGTTCCTTAAAATGTGAGCATGTGAGCTTAGCTGGAAGGTGACCCTGACAAAGCACTCATAAGCCTGCTCTGACCTCATAGCTGACTGCTTTACGCAGACAGCTGCACTGGAGATCTCCTGAGGTACCAGGAAGCCTGAATTATCCTATGATCTTACAAGCATTAGGATTTTCAGAGGTCATTTGGTACTACCTACATTCACCTGAAGATCAGCAAATCAAGGATTCCTATCCTTCCTCACACTTCCAGGGAGGTCAGGAAAGCAGACTACATTTCCCCTGCTCAGGAGATAGCTCAGAGGATGCTGCTGTGTGAGTCGCTATCCCCAAACCCACCAGTGACATCCCATGGACCACTGTGCTACATTCTTCTTGGCCAAGCCTATACAGAAGCTCTGCCAGCTGTCACAGGGCAGGGAAAAGACCAACACATCAACAGTGGCAGCTTTTCAGCAGAAAACTCCCCTACATAAGAGGTTCCTGAAGTTCACAGAAGATTCAAATATGAAAGTGGTCCCAAGATGTTATTCTGTATTTTAACCACCTTGATACATCAAGTTAGTTCAACTGAATTCCCCAAGAGATTGTCAGCCAGCAATAGGCAGGAACCTGGCTATTTTTCAGGCGCTCCACCAGACACTGGGCAGCACTGCAGAGGGCCAGAGTCTTCACAACACTCTTGGTGACCAGAGCTTTACCCTACCAGAATTTCACAGCCCTGGACTTGCTGTTTTATTCCCTGCACTCTGGAATCCTCTGAGGCAACTACTTAATGTCTGTAACAGGGTGGTTAATACCATCACTCACTGAATAGCCTGATCCATGCCTCTGTTGTTATCTCCCAGTCCTTTTGAAGGACTGCTTTTAGGAGCTATGTACTGTGCTAACCAGAGAAGAAAAGAACAGGAAGAAGCTATTTCTCTTCTTTTCTTCACTGTGAGACGGTTTACTTGCCCCATTTTATATTTAAAAAAGGGCCCTTGAAATTCACACAACTGAATTCTGGTGGCTGTGCCACCAGAAAATGGCAATACAGCACTAGGCAATGGCATCCATCCACCCAGTATTAAGCGGGACATTCAGGCTAGAGAGGACAATACTCCTTCTACTCTTAGGCTTGCACAGACGAGTCAGCCTCATCACTGACTACAGAAAGAGCCTTTCCCTAGCACCTTCTCTGAAATTACACCACCCTGCGGTCGTTTGACTTTAGGAACTTTGATCTTGTGCCCCACTCTGAACTTGCTTTGACCTCTGCCCTGTTAGTCCAAACTAAGTAGGAGGAGAGTAAACACAGAAAAGATAGACTTTGTGTCGGCAAGGGATAAAGAAGTCTGAGAGATAAAACCAGCAGCAAGTTAGCTTTTCTTTCTTTAATCATCACAGCTCTACAAAAACTCTGATGATGACCCTTCAAGGCATTGGAGAAAGGGTTCTTATGGAAAATCTGCAGAAAATCAGATAACATAAAATCTGGCATGACATGATATGTCAAGGACAGCAACAAGGAAAGCACAGAAGTGTAACAGTGGAGAGAAGGAATCAGCAGGTGTCCAGGGCTGGCTGCCCATCCCAACAGTTACAAATGCAGTTCCATTAAAATTATGAGATTGGCCAAAACCTACATAGGCTTTGGGGCACTTCTTTAAACGAGAGATTTCAGCTCATACATATCTGTTCTTGAAACATTCGCTATTGAGGCACCAACTATGTCCAGCCTGCAGGGTAGAACTCACTTTGTTTTTAAGCAAAGTTCACATGCTGCTTTTAATCACTAGTAGTGGAAATAGATGAGGTTCTCACTTAAATGGAAGAAGGATACAGTGCAGAAAATGCTGCAACAGGAGACATGGGGATTTAAACATTGTCAGTGGGGAAAGAAGCTAATGCCCCTCAGTTGGTGTTAATGGGGAAAGAAGTTAACATCCCCTCCTGTATTCCAGTAAGAAAGTGTTCTGGTAAGGACTTGAGAAATGGACCTAGCCTTCTAAGGGGAGGTTAAAGCACCTAAAGTAGAATACAGAAGATGGCAGAACAGAAGTAGCATCTCAAAGTAAAGTGATTAAGGTAAAAGTGATAGTGGTTTTGGCAGTGCTGTTTGGGAAGACCGAGGACAAGAGTCACAAAGATGTTATTTTGCATAAGAGGCCAGCAAGGCATGGATGTCATTAATCACAAAGAGAAAATGTGGAAGAGACAAACATGCCAAAGGACTTGCAGCAGCTGGAACACATGGAACAGAGACCATCCATATTCTTCAAAATCTTTATATAGTACCCCTAAATTCCTGAGAATCTTTCTTCTGCATTATCATCTTAACTCTATCCTTCCTGAACCCATTAGCCAGAATGCCTTGGGTTTTAAGTCCTATAGGCTAATCTTGTGCACCTGGGCCTGCTTTCATTGGCTCCATAATCACAGCCTGAGATAAACCCTTCCTTGCCATGTGAGAACACTAAAGCCTCTGCAAATCCTCCAGAAGCTTTCTCAATTGTCATTGATCTCATTGCCATACCTTATACATGAAGTTTCCTATTGTGACTCACCCCTTGGAACTTCATTGAGTTCTTTGGAAAGGAGCTTGTCTCTTTACTTGACATCATCAATTATCCTTCTCAGTCACACTGTGGTATCCTCAGTGAGGCTGAACCCCTCACTGTCTCAAGGATTTGCATAAAGAGAGATTATGATAACAGACTCAGGGTGAGGCTCTGTGAAACCACTTGTAGTTTTCTCTTCTACAACATATCATAATCAACAGAGTTAGTTATCATACTAATCTGTACGCAACTAACAATTTAACTTGAAAAAGCAGAATGAAGGGTCCAGTCTTCTGAAGTTTTCTGCATAGAAGTGGCTTGTATAGCATTCTCAAATCTGCAATTGAAAATCATAAACAAGTCTCTAGAGTCATAGCATCAGCTTTAAAATTATGAGATAAAGAGCTGTAAGATTTGGTTCTTTCCAATTTTCAGTTGCCTCTGCTATCAACTCAGTTGTGTCACACCCTGTCCTGTCCTCCTCCCCTATAGCCATCAGGGTGAGGAATTTACTTAAAAAAAGGGGGGAGNAGTAGAAGAGCAGAAATGTTTAGTCTAGATCTCTGCCAGCATCACAACATTCCCTTATATTTTAACACGATAAATTTGATTCTTCCTGAGTATCATTGACTTAAATTTGCCGTGGTGAAACAGTCACTCTGTTGGCTTAGAAACTCACCAGGATTCACTACTGAGGCACGCAAAGCAGCTCTGAGCAGAGGCTGCTTTGTACTAAAGGCTGGAAGAAACTGAGCAGGCTCTGCTGGAAACCCAGAGCCTGTGTAACCCTGTCTGACGAGCCTCCACTGCCACCATCTGGTGCAACCCTTGCCTGGCAGTGCAACACACGGAAAGTGTGTTCCCAACCAGAACAATGCATGTGCAAAAGAGCAGGGCAGAAAGATGTACTGAGTCACAGGAAGATGGCACACCACCACCCACAGAAAACCCACAAACCCTCTCTTTCTTGAGCTCATGCTTGGGGGCTTAGTGTTCTAGAGCCAATGTATCTTCAAAGACAATCAGAAATCAAAAGGTTCCATTTGGGTACAAAAAGAAAAATCTTGATTTAAAAATATACTTAAAATTGAAGAGAGCTGACAAATCAAGAAACCCGTGAGGGATTTTTGATACTCAACAACCATCTCTCCACATACTCTCCCCTCCATGTTTTTTTTAATACTGGGTCACACCATAAGAAAAAGACATCAGGGCAAGTTATTAATGGTTTTGGGGACAGGGGACACAAACTGACAATAATTAACAGCATCTGCCTTAACTAGCTCTGTACCTACTACATTTTATTTTTTCCACTTTCTCTCCCCCTACTTATTTCCATCATTTCTTCATGGCTTTGCATTACCCATTTGCTGAAACCTGAGTCAACTGAATTGTGATGTTTATCCAGCTATTTAAATTTCCATTTGAACAAGCAGCTCCTCATCTAATACAGGTAGTAATTAGGAGGAATAATTCATAAATACAGTCTCTGAAGATGCAATAGCCAGTATTAAGAATTTTCCAAAATCATTCCTGTTCTTGTGACAGGAAAAGTCCATTTCAATGCACAATTCACCTCAGACTTCTCAGAGTACACAAGGCTTGGGAAAGTCCAGGCAGTGCAACACCATGAACTTAACAGGAATATGTCCTGAGCTAATTATCCCTGTGTCTGATCAGTTAGAGATCATTACTGTGCTGGCACTGACACAGCACTCCTAGGGCTGGGTTCATGGGTGCTTCCCTACTGCAAGCTCCAGGGAACTACACAATGCTGGAGCAGCATCTGAGTACAGGTCCTCATTCCCACTCTTTTCCCACCTATGAGGTGGCTCTGTAAGCAGGGAACTCTTACCAATGGTTGTTATTGTAGATATGGAGAAGAAGAAAGACCCACTGTAGTCCCACCTGCCCAGGCTAGTGGTGTTTCCCTGGAGGGTTATGCCACTCTTGTAGGCTTGGATGATACCCTGCAAAGAGACAATAACATGAGATCCCACAAACCCTTTTAAGGTAAGTTCATGTGACTGGCATTTCCACTTCTGGCTGGTAAAATCTCAAATAACAACCACTTCTGATTCTGTTGTTTCCCTTTTAGTAGAGGATCTCTTGTGCCTTAGAGACCAAAGGGCTGCAAGGTCAGAAAAGCCAAAAACCAGCATATTGCTTCTAAGAAAAGGGCATCTACAGCAATACAATAAAGTTGCACATGGACGTGGTAGATTATCTAGATAAATGTGGAAGAGATTGGAGGGTAAGATCCAATTAGAGAAGGCCTAGACAGACAATAATTAAGACTGCCTTATGACATATTCATTAGGAAAATGAAATATTTCCAGATGGGATATTCCAATGGCAGAAGTCCCAGAACAACCAATATACATGCATATGTAAATGATAGAGATCCCTTGCAGGGAATCCCCCTGGATTGGGGAGGAATGTATCTGGTGTGTTATAGGAGACTGAGACTACTCAGGTTGGCCAATATGTCCCCACATTGGGATTACAAATGTGAATGAACACATCAGATCAGCATTATGCTCAATTCTGTTCAATCCTCTTGGGAAAGACTTAGAAGTCACTAGCTGAAGTGTGCAGAGTTATGCCAAAATAGGGTATCAGATGCCTTAACAGTGCCCACATCTGACTATACCTTCCCATGCCAACAAAATTAATGACTATTGTGTCCAAAACAACATTATTCACAGCATGGACACTAAACATTTCACACTCCAATTGACAGTTGATTATCTTTGAATGCGAAGTATAACCAAGAATACATAAAATTCATCATCTCTGAAAAAGACATGCAGATACTAAATAATATTGTCCCTATCCTAACAAAACAGACTACTGATAAAGCTTTCACCACTGATAATAAAAGGAATCACACTCATATTTTGATCAGTTTTTGGTTTTGCAAAGAAGTTGTAGTTTATACATCCACCAAACAAACTGGCACATCAAGCCTGCAAAGCAAGGAAGCTTTGTCCCATTTTACTGATATAACATGCTCTACATAATTTATATCATTTAATTCACAGCTTATACATGGCTGTGAATTAAAAACTGTTTCCAGGGTCCCAAGCAGCAGCTTAACTACAAGGATCATTATCACTTTTCTCTAGACCTACTAATTCTCACACTAAGGCCAAGGAGCAGCTCAGAGAGCAACACATTTTTCTAATCAATAAACACTGTTTGATAGTGCATTCTCAGAAATATCTTGATTTACTCATAACTGAAGGCAAGTTAAACCCCTCAAGGTCACATTATAATCTATTAAATTCTAAATTATGAGACAGAGCAGAGAGCCTATGCTCTGGCTAAGGACTACACATGTTGTATTGCATTTTGTTTCCTTCTGCGAATTGTCGCTGTAACATTGACTAGGGCAACTCAAAAAAAGATTTTGTATATAGCATTAGTGACACAGAAGAACCAAGCCCTGCTTCCCTTCTTCAAGCAACTACCCCTGGGGAAAAAAAAAAGTGAAAGAAAAGGTTGCCTCAAAAAGCCTCCAGAAGGATTTGTTTTGAACAGCTGTGTGTAATTCCCCCACTCATTGTTCTTCTTCCAGGTCTGGTGTCTGCATTGAGGTTTGTTGGATTGCATGGGGTGCAGGCTGATAACACTTGACCTTCAGCTTAAGAAGTGCAAAAAACTCTGCAGACAGTGGCCTTGACAGGAATCAGTGTGCATGAACATAAAATAACTCCCAAAGTAAGTCAAATGGCAAGAGAGACACTGGGAAATTATACACATGACTTATTTTTTTCCACCTCCAGAAACCTCCAGTAGTTAAATTTGAAAAAAAAAAAAGCTTGATATTTTCCTCAAAATTTCCTTCTGTAAACTGTGATCTCTGCAGTTCTTAGTTAGTCTTGAACACATATGTAGCTGCTGGAACAGCAACAGTCCAGTTCTTGGATAAAATTATTATCAGCTGGATCAGGGATACTTGAAAAACTCAAACATGCATCATGTCTGTTGTCCATTCTCCTGCCTGATGTCTTGCTGATACAAGCTCAGCAGTAGACAGTATTCCACTCAACATGAAGTTTTTAAAGCCAGAAACACGTAAGAACCAGAGAGGCTTGCAAGAACCTGTGGCACAATTGGCCCAAAGAAATGGAAACACCTTCGTGTAAAAAAGGGAAACAAAGAGCCTGCAAAAGACATCATGTGAGAAGCAAGCAGCAGTAACCAAGTCACTAAATGTTTAATTTCACATCTTTGCACCACTTCTGTCTGGTTTAGAAGCAAGAGGCTGAGCAGTTGTGAGCACCCACACCAGCTTTGCAGTGACTTGTAACAACTCAGCATCCAGGGTCACTGTTAACTTTCCCCAAGTAGTGATGCTACTGCCAGGAAACACAGGATGTGTCTTGAGGCTCTGAAGACAGGCCAGAGCATTTGCCCTAAATGGACAGTGAGCTGCATTGCTGTCTGTGGGAAGGGAGTACCACGTAACCATTACTCATTGGCGAAGAGCGAGCCCTGAGCTTGCAGCATGCCAGCTGTTTTCTGTTTCTGGTACCGAGGCACTTGGTATGCTTGCTGAGGTCTCCAAGCCCTTTCAGCAATAGGTGTCCAAGCTTTTCTTTGTTAAATCTTGTTATCAAACACCCAGATATCATCATTAACCATCAGGCCCACCCACCTGTTGAAGCCAGCCCAATCGGGACCACTGAATATTCATGCAAATCAAAGCCACTTGAATAAAGCAATACTCCCAGAAAAAATGTTAAGTTCATTATTGTTAGGAAGAAAGAGCTACTGATGCCACCCTTAAAAGGGAAGATCCACAGTGTTTGGAGATAAGGATACCGTCTTTTGTTTTCCTAAAGTAAAAAATGTTTTATTATACTATCTAGAATCAACCTTTGACATAGCAACAATGATGACAGAAAACTAAGGATTGACTCTTCTGAGAATGGTAGAACTAATGGAGCTTGCCTTCCTGCAGATGTGCCCATGGGGGTGGATTCATGAAAGAGAAATCCATAGATGGCTATTAATGCACAGAAATTACTTCTGGCACAGGAAGTCATTGGATTGCAAACTCCTGAAGGCTGACCGAGCATTCAGGGAGACATCAGTGAATACTCTCCTTAATTTACTATATTCCTTTAGACTTTTGCTTTTGGCCATTGCTCTTTTTCATAGAAAAATTAAAAGTGGTTTATAATTTTAGAGAAAACACAGGAAAAAACCCAGCTGATAAGCACTCTAGCAGAACAGCTGAATTCTCCCTGCTTTTTCCATTGAAGAGGTGTTGGTATGTCTGCTACTCATTTTCAAATAAACTTGAAGCATATTTTAGCCTGTGGGTTCGAGAGGTACTAAAAAGAAAGTGAATCACACATCTTGCATCATAACTGCTTAGTTTCCTTAGCCAGCCTTTTTAAGAACTAGAAACTTTGTTTTTCTTTATGATTACTTTGAGGTGAAATCCTAGGGGTTTTCCTATTTCTGGTAATTAGGCTGGTGATTTGTACAGTGTCTGCCTCAAAACCTAATGCATCTTAAATCCAGTGTTCAAAAGCAATTATCTGCCTAATCTAAGACCTCAGTCAATACCACCAACTGTTCAACCCCAAAAGATACTGAACTTGCAGAGCTTGGGCTTGATATTTTGGGAACTTCAAAGGCCATGTGCAATTCAAAAAGCAGAAAGGAAACAGGTGGGTGGGTAAAATAATTGGAAAAAACCAGAATGCAGTGGTTCTTTGGTTTCTACTGACAGACAACATAAAATCATAGTTTCACTTCTCTGCACTTACTTCCCGCTCTCTAAAGTGATAATAATGTACAGTTCACAGTGACTACTATATCTTTAGCTGACAATATGTACGTAATTTTAAACTACAGATAAAAGTTTCATGGGAATTATTATAACTCCTATAGGATTTATAAATTGAGATTTTAAATTCTTCGGCCTTCACAGGTCAATGAAACTTCATTTGCAGGCTGCCACATTTTCTCATCAAGTAGACTGTTCTGTTTTTTGACCATGCTTCGCATGGTGCTACTTAATACTGCCATGGCTGGTGATCAGAACACCAGCATGATGTCCACTCTAAGAGGTGTATTTAAAATGTAGATGCCTGCCCTGTTACCTTTGTGATAAATACATGCCTCAGAATAGTCAAATTGGGCTTCCAGCTCTACCTTTCTCAAGTATAAGCTCTGAAGTTTCAGTTAGGAAAGTCATAAGCTAATGCTTGCAAATGCAAGCTCTGTGTTAGATTACATCCCAGTATAAAAGCCTGCTTCGTGCATATTTCTGCAAGGAATTCCCTCCTTAATTTCAAGCTAAGTGGTAACCCTGTGAGGAAGCTGTGGATTTCTGTTGACTCCTTTATCACACTTATTTTAGAATGGCAATACTCCTTTCTTTCCTTGTCATTTCCTTGTCAGTTGCTGGTTCTTTCTGCAGCAACATCCAAACACCATGTTACCACAGTTTCCTTATCTGAGTCAAAAAAAGAAACTAAAAAAGTTAAATCACTCCTACAGCCTGAATTTTAACCCTTCACAGCTCTGGGGCTGTACTTCCACAGATCACTGATAATGCATGACTCACTTATACTGGAGTTTTACCACTCTACACAGCTTTGCAGCAATAAACCCAAAGTAGTTACTATACCAGCAAAAATTAAACCATACAACCATACCCTTTGAATTACACTCAAAAGATCTGTTCATACTGTCAAGCTAAAAGAAACCAACTCCAAAACAAAAAACCAAATGACCAAAACCTAGCCCCGATAACTACAGTTTGGTTCCCACTTGACCATCTGAGTGTTGCATCTTCTTCCTCATAAAATGTAAGTTTGTTCTTTTGTATTTGCTGCAGAGCCACTCTATCCTACAGCCATACCCATAAGTCTCATTTACCATGTCTGCTGTGTTATCAGCTCTGGGCAACTCCCAGCTTTCTTAGCTTACACACTTCCTCTCTTCCACAATTATCATCACATGTGGGCCCCTCCACCACCAGTCTGTGGCTGCAGCACGGCTTCTGATCACCAAGTGCTGCAAAAGGAAGGACCATTATTTAACCTGACCTCCTTGACACCAACTAAAAATTCCATCTTTCACCTCTGCACTGAGTCACAACGGCATGTGACTAGGGTACAGCTTTCAAAAAAGGTATTTAAGATCAGCAGTAAAGAATGAATGAATGTGTATATGTAAACTGAGGCACTATGTTCTTCACAATCTCTTTCTTCAGAACACTGTGCTTCTCTTTCCTCCCATAATTTTTACAGCAAAAAATAAGCTTTATATAAATGATTAAACAGGCTGATTCTAATCTGCCTGCCCTCCCCAAAATGAGCAAGTTAAGTGAAAATGACAAAAGCAAAGCCCCAAAAGATTATGACCCTACCAAATATATCCATAAGAATTCATGACTTTTTTTTCTGGAGGAAACCATCAGGGAGAGTCATACAAATGACCTTTTTATAAACTGTGGCTCCTGCCACTGCTGTTGTCCCCTGCTTCTGAACTGTGGCACTCTGGGCAGAAGTGACGGTAATCTTGAGATACCTTTAAAGGCAAAAGCAGTATTTACTAAGTGTATTTGAAAGCAGTTCTCAAAGAAGGCAAAAATGGACTTTAATTTATAAGAGACTTTATTCCCAAGGTTAGTTGAAGTTTACATATTCAGGTACAAAAATCAACTTTTCCAGAGCATACATGTCCTCCCGAAAATGGCTTGCCTCATTTCAGACACTTTTCCTCACCTTTGCAACATATAAAGAAGGAGGAAAAGAAGGTGTTCAAAAGGTACCAAGTGACCATTTAGATTAATGAGAAAACAACTCACAAACTTTGTGCACTGGAAATTCTGTGCCATGTTGGCATATAAACATTCATTTATACCTCACAGAATACCAGATGTAAATGAGAAGAAAATGGTTAACATTTACCTTGGTCTCAGATTGCAAGGACAAAGGTCAATTATTTCCAAATAATTGTCAAATAGATTATTAATCACATCTTTCCCAGCCATGAGCTCTGATCCCTTGTCTTTGTCTGGAGAGGAAACTTACATGAATTCTGCCTGAAAGAACAACTGGCAAAAAATACAAAACCCACAAAAACCCAGCTGAATCCTTTTGAATTCATAGTGTAGGGGTTTTTTTCCTTAACTTTATGCCACTTGAATTACCTGAGAGCAGATCAAGTAACTGCTCCTCCGTCTCCCCAGCAATGTTTGCTAATGCAATTGGCACTAGTTCCAAGCAAAGGAACCCTGAGAGCAAAAGCACTTTTACCTTGCACTACAGTTTCTAGAATTCTTCTAGACTTACTCACCAACAGGAAAGGAGCAAAAGATGTACTCTAGTGCAGTAATGCTGCAACCAATGCTTCCATAAGCCACTAGTACTTTTTTCTGAAAATTAAGCTTTTATATCAAGGAAGAATCTGTGGCATGATCCATAAGACAAAGTGTTGCTGAATTCCAGTCACTTCCCAAACCCCAACGAGAACAGTTACTCAACTTCTGGGCTGCAACAGAAATAGGCAGGGCCTGTTGAAAGAAGCTCAAAGAAGAAGCTGCTTGTATAATTTACAGAACACAAAAAGGTTGCATTGTATTATCCTTGTAAAATTGAGATTTCTTTCCCTAGTTGTTTTTCCTTTGACTGCATTAAAAAAGATAAAGTATGAAGAACAAGTGCATATAAGAATAACCCACATCTTCAAACAACTGATAAGAATTACCATTTCTCTTTTTAGAAGGCACCCCCAGACTTTAGCTATTCACTGCTAGTTGTGGGTCTCAAACCTTCTGGTAGGACAGGTTATTGACCACTCAATGCCAGCTGGCTACACTCCCTTGTTACTTCCCACCAAGCCTGTCCAGCTGTAACTGGGAATTTTATAACATCAAACAAACATATCTCTTTGGGCAGAGGTATGATATAATAGGCTGCTGTGCTTTTCCCCTTGCCTTTCTCTTTTTGAACACAGGTAATAGACACTACCAGAAGACCTAGGGCTGAGTCAGCTAACCAGAAAGAGGTCATCTGTATGCCTTCTCATCACCTTCCAAGAAGTCTAATGATACAGTGCCAGCCTACTGCCTTATAGAATAATGATTTTACCTTCAACAACTTCTGTCAAACATATGCTAGAAGATGGTATTATTAGCACAGAATGCACATTCTCAGTAAGGCATCCACAGCTCTTTTAATCAACAGGTCTGGAGAATGATGAATTGGCTGTAACTTAAGCAAAGTAGTAGTCCATTTTGATAAGCATGAAGTTGGAAAGAACAATTACAGGGGATCAACCCTATCACATCTGTGACAAGTTAATTTGACCAAATTGGGTCCTATATAGATATTACAGCTCCACAACACCAGGAGCCATTGCTATTCCTTAAAGACCCTCACCACTAGCAGGTGATTTCTGATGCTCACCCCTTCCTGTTGCATCATCTGAGCACAAGATTATTTTAGTAAACTATGTTTGCAGGGTTTTATTTCCTGACAGCTGTCACAATTCTCTGCTGGTTCAATGTCAGTACAAGCCAAGGTATTGATGAGGATCTTTCAGTCATGTGGGATCTCACTGCTCTTGTAAACATCTACTCAAACTCTCTGTGTACCTCTAGCTGTTGACTCTGGAGATAAGAGTATCTAGATCCACCTGCAGCCATTTAGTTTATAACCTGCCCTTTAGCATTAAGCCCTTTTCACTACACCTTAAATCTTTCTAGGCCAGAAAAAAATTAGCTCAGCTTTCTTTTTCTCATTTTATGAAAGCAACTGTGTTTAAATAGCATTATATATCTACAATAGAAACCCAGTAGAACAATACAATAAATATAGGAAACATCTGTATTAGGGAAATATGTATACAACACAAAAAGTTTCAATCAAAAAACGGAAGGATAGCATGAAAGGGATGTCATGGTAATAGGGTAACGCACAAAAAGTGCTGTTCCAATCTTGGCCCTACAGGAACCATCTGATTAAAGAGACGCTGGCAAGTAGAGCAGCTGAGTGCCTGTAACCATTGAAAATTATGCAGGAAAAGGAGCGAGTTTGGCGGACAGCTCAGCTGGACTAGAGCTATATATACACTCACACTATGCAGTAAAGCTGAGGCATTTTTGCACTAGAAGTGATTCACACCAAAGCATGTCTAGGTGTCCCCATCCCCAAAGGGACAGAAAGGGTCTCAGCTCCAAGAAATATGCCCATACAGAAAGTGTCCTCTTTGTGTGCAGCCCCACTTTCTGGACACTTCCAGAATCTTGAACCAACATAATTTTTGCCTGCACATTTTCTCCCCAACTGAATCCAGCTACTTTTCTTCATTGTATTGAAAGTGTATCACCTGCAATCTGTTTTATCATTGCAACTACTGCCATCTTCTGCAAGTCTTGTCATTGAGAGCTTCCTTTGATGCAATCTCACACCCAGTAATTCTGGCATTTAAAGACCAGCACCATACTATAATGATAATAAAAGGCCAGATATTGCCCACTTCACATGTTGCCTAGTGGCTCATGAGGATGGCCTGCTCTCAGTCTTGTTCCTGGTGAGCACATGTTCAGTCAGACTGTATACAATGGCAGAACAATAGCCTGGGGTTAGATGGGTCAACAAAGTCAAACTTATGTGTTCCTTGAGTAAACGTCACTGGGTGCATTGTAGAGAGACTTGTGGCCACAGTGCCTCCATTGTGCCCGTTGTGTGTGTATAAACACATGACCACGCACTGTTTATTTGCTCGCACGTAAAGCACTCGCACATGCTACTTTCAGCTACTCAGGTAACGTTGGTACTGCTCCTGTAGGGCAAGAGCTGGCCAATTCCTCCAGGCAAGGGAGCCCCAACAAAATCCAGCTACAGGAAGCAGGGGCCCACCACCACAGATGTCACGCGCTTTCTAACGCATTCTCCTCCACTGCTGCTTTTGTTGCTGGTCAGCTATTTTCACCTCCTTATGTCCTCTCCTTTGTTAACTAGAAGACTGCTTCTTCCTTGGAAAGGACCCGAGTCACAGAAATTACTGAATGATAATTCACTGGTCTAGCTACTACAGCATGGTTTGTTTGCTTTGTTTCCCTCCTGCCCATCCTCACTCTGTGCTCTCCTGCTAGCTCCTCAAAGCTGGAGCTCTCTGTTGCTCTCCCATCTGCACAAGGGTTGGAACAGTGGATTTCCACTCCCGGTTGGTAACTAGGAACCAAGCGATAAACAGGTCGTAAAATTATGTTTGTACATTGCTCAGCAAACTAGGATTTTATTTCATATTGGCCCCTATACACTTAAAATAAACACACTTTAGGATTATCTGGAATCAAAGAGCTATAAGAAAACAATGAAGAATTGCCAGCAATGTCAAGGCAATTAAAATTCACACACTGCTTTACGTTTTCACAAACACTCTTTATATGTCTTTCTTAATTAGCAAATAATCAGCTGTGTATCTAGAATTCTTATCTAAAGAGAGACAGTGATGACATTGCCTGATAAACTATGTGCAACCTACTGCAATAACAACTTACTGCATAGAAAAACATCTCTTTTTGAGCACACCTAGAGCATGCCAGTCATTGCTGCATAGGAAATTAGAAAAGAGTACAGAAAAGTATCAGTTCCGTGGATTTTTAAGGATTAATTTCTCAGTGTTAAATTTATTCAGAATAACACACAAAGTCTTTCGAACTCAGAGTATAGCTTCTCAGAGCATGAAGACACACACAGACACTGCATAAAATGAAACAAAGCTTATTTGTAACTTTCCCATCAAGGGCTTGCTCGGTCACAATTAAGTACTCACATGGCATATTGTAACAACCTCTGGTCTAAAAGGATTTGTGCAGCTGTCCTATTCCCGGGGACAAGAATAAGTAGAGGTCATGCTTTAGTAAAACAAACGGACAGAATGACATTTCTACCACCTATTTAGTTGTGATTATCTTCTCTCCAGTACTAGCACCTCACTACCATTATTCACCAAGCCCTTGCAACCCCAGAGCAAGTGCCATACCAGGTGCTCACTACACAGTGGGCCAGTGCTGATTGAAGCTTAGCTAAGATCCAACTTTATGAAATGCCAGACTGGTCTTCTCCGCTATATTTCTCACTTCTCTCTATTTAAATTCCACAGGTAGCACAGCACACAGCATAAATAATAAAAGTGGCTACTACGATAGCTTACAAAGCTCCAAATTTATAGCATATGATCACTGTACTACTGACTGCCAACAGAGAATATACCATCCAGAAAGCCAAGGGATGAGAGTATGACATAGGGCATCAGCATAATTTTGTCTGCCAGAGCCTTGCTAAAACACCTGACATGATTATCCTGTTCGAGGGCTTCTGTATTTTCCTCTCTGCTGGAGAGAGGAAAAAAAAATATATTTAAGTCTTTTTTAGATTCTTTGAACTGCAGTGACCAGCTGCTACGGTTTCAGTCATCATCATACACCGCTTTTACAAACAAACAGAAACCCACCAAAACAAAACAAACCAACCCCAGCTTTTCTTTATGTTTGGCAACATCTATTTGAGGCAGACACACCAAAGCAGGGAGTATATACTCAACTACCAGCACCTACTGAAATCAAAGGGTTTGGGTAAGTACTCAAGACACTTCAATATTGTAGGTTTTTCTTTTTCAGGCAAAAAAAATGAGCAAAGAGAGAACCCATTTATGTCACTTTGCTCATATCTGTATCATAAAAATGCAACGATCTGTACCTTAGTAAAGACTGTATTTGTTGCTGCTTACAGTTACGTTTGCAAGTATCTTCAGAAGCATTTTCAAGGATCACTTAAGAGACCTAAAGACTTTCCATTTCCCTTTGAACAACAAGTAGAAGATGGAAAAAGTTTGACACTGGCATAAACATCAATTAAATTTACCACGAGAAAGCATTCCCATTAGAATTCACCACTTGCAAGACGTCACAGACTACAACTTCCTAAGTGCAAGAGCAAACCTAAACCGCCTGTATAACCGCGGGTAATTGTCACGTAACGGGACACTCCGCCACCGCCTGCCTTCGGTCAGGACGGCGGCGCTTCAAAACCCGCCAACGCCGCAGCTCGTGGGACGACAGCGGAGAACGAAAGCATCTCTCTATCAGCCGGGAGCACAGGCGGCCGCAGCCCGGCGTGCGGCGCTCGGGGAGCCCGACGCGACGGAGGCGGCTGCCCGCGGAAAGCTCCCACGCCGTGGGCGGCTTCTTCGGGACAGGATGATGTGTGCGCGTACACCCACACAGGAAAAAAGTCTGGGGGTTTTTGCTGGTTCTTTTTTAAAGTTACTCTGGGGCTGGAGGCGCGGTTGGTGCCGCTCCCGTCCCGCTCTCGCCCCCCGGGCCGGAGGCAGCGCCTGCCCCGCAGCCCCAGCGGGTGCTGAGCTCCGCTCCGCCGCCGCGCCCGGGCTCACCTCGATGAGCCGCTGCAGGGCGGGNCCACCCTCAGCGGCGAGGAGAGGAAACCAGAGCCCGGCTGTGCCGGGGAATGAAGGGGGTCGTGCTGCTCGCCCTGCGGCAGCCCGTCCCGCCTCTCTCGTCCTTCTCTTGCGCCGCTCCGCTTCCCACCTGTCTGTCCCAAAGCGCCAGGCTGCCCAGGGCTCCCTGCTCCGCGCCGCTTGTGCCTGGGCAGGAAGCTCCGAGTCACGTTCGCTCCCCCGAGGGATGCTACTCAGTCCCGCTCCCGGCAAACCCAAGTGGCACTACTTAGAGAGCAGTACACTAGCACTCTGCGTAAATCCGCATTCCTCTTTCACTCAGCTGCTAAGATAATTTAAAAGGCAGCAAACAGGTGTTTGTGATAACAATCCTTTGATAGTAACAAGTGAAATGGTAGCAGCTTTTTTAGAGTCCTTTTACAATTTGTGGTTTTCCTGCGGAAGATGGGGCTACTTTCTTCATATAGGTAGTTTTTGAGACCTATTTNGCAACGATCTGTACCTTAGTAAAGACTGTATTTGTTGCTGCTTACAGTTACGTTTGCAACCATCCTGCAAGTATCTTCAGAAGCATTTTCAAGGATCACTTAAGAGACCTAAAGACTTTCCATTTCCCTTTGAACAACAAGTAGAAGATGGAAAAAGTTTGACACTGGCATAAACATCAATTAAATTTACCACGAGAAAGCATTCCCATTAGAATTCACCACTTGCAAGACGTCACAGACTACAACTTCCTAAGTGCAAGAGCAAACCTAAACCGCCTGTATAACCGCGGGTAATTGTCACGTAACGGGACACTCCGCCACCGCCTGCCTTCGGTCAGGACGGCGGCGCTTCAAAACCCGCCAACGCCGCAGCTCGTGGGACGACAGCGGAGAACGAAAGCATCTCTCTATCAGCCGGGAGCACAGGCGGCCGCAGCCCGGCGTGCGGCGCTCGGGGAGCCCGACGCGACGGAGGCGGCTGCCCGCGGAAAGCTCCCACGCCGTGGGCGGCTTCTTCGGGACAGGATGATGTGTGCGCGTACACCCACACAGGAAAAAAGTCTGGGGGTTTTTGCTGGTTCTTTTTTAAAGTTACTCTGGGGCTGGAGGCGCGGTTGGTGCCGCTCCCGTCCCGCTCTCGCCCCCCGGGCCGGAGGCAGCGCCTGCCCCGCAGCCCCAGCGGGTGCTGAGCTCCGCTCCGCCGCCGCGCCCGGGCTCACCTCGATGAGCCGCTGCAGGGCGGGCCCCTGCAGGCAGGTGTGGTTGGCCAGCAGCTCCCAGTGCTCCCGGAAGAGGTGCTCGGCCGCCTGCATCTCGGCCGGCCGCTCCAGCGCCTGCAGCACGGCGGCGCCCAGCCCCAGGTAGCCCACGTACGCCGCCAGCAGCATCGGC
>VXAX01004361.1:2900095-2953633 GCA_013399835.1 Leptocoma aspasia
AAGCTCCGAGTCACGTTCGCTCCCCCGAGGGATGCTACTCAGTCCCGCTCCCGGCAAACCCAAGTGGCACTACTTAGAGAGCAGTACACTAGCACTCTGCGTAAATCCGCATTCCTCTTTCACTCAGCTGCTAAGATAATTTAAAAGGCAGCAAACAGGTGTTTGTGATAACAATCCTTTGATAGTAACAAGTGAAATGGTAGCAGCTTTTTTAGAGTCCTTTTACAATTTGTGGTTTTCCTGCGGAAGATGGGGCTACTTTCTTCATATAGGTAGTTTTTGAGACCTATTTGATTGATTACTTTCTTGTATAAGAAGAAAGGATATGGTCCTTTCTGTTCTCTCACTGGTATATAAAACAATCAAATCGTTTTGGGTGTATAATAACTTCGTAATTTACCTATTTTGTTACATAATATGAGATAAAGGGGAATAAACCCCGTAAGTTTCTGTACAGGATGACTTTGTACACTGTCAGAGGGTAATGTCTTCTCAAGCTGCTTTGTGACTACTTTCGCCACGGGAGTGTACATGTACTATTATTACAAGTGAGGCAGCCTCCAAACATGTATTACCTCCCTGGAAATGTTCTGGTAATGTGTTAATTCATGGTTTTCTGAGATGTGCTTTAAACTGACTAGCATAAACACATGATTTAACTGGCAACATGCAAAAATTAATATGCAAAGGCTCGACCAATTCCACTGTAATGATATAATCTGGAGCACAGTCTTAAAAAAAAAAAAAAGCTGCTTATTGCTCAATCTTAATTCTGCCTTTTCAGAATATTCATTACTCAGTGATATTTAAGGACAAAAATGGAATTATATATATATATAAAAGAAAATCTTCTATAAAAATATATGTAAGTAAGAAAAAATGCATGGATACTAAAAAGTGTATATTTACTCATCACATTTAAGATCAGGAAATAGACACATCTGAGCTATGTTTTGACATCTTAGCTGTATTTAAACCCAGATAGTTTATACAAAGCACACTGAGTATAACTATGTTGAAACATTACGGACTAAACATATAGATTTTAATGTTTATACTAAAAAAATATAAAACTAATTACAGGTGAGACTCAGGGTTTTTAACTACAAGACACGCTGTGAAAACACAGGATATCAGGCATGTGCTTACTAGAAGGAATTTGGGAAGAAAAAGATGAAGATTTACAACAAATCTTTACAGAATCATATTATATTTAAATGGCTGTTTCCTTGAGTATTCTCAGAAACATCACTTGTCTTCTATTTACCTCTCCACAGAGAAAGGCTCAAATCTTTGCCAGTGATATTTTTTTTTGTTGTCTGGAAGGACAGCATGTATATCTGAGGATGAAGAAGGGCTTGTTGAGGAGGCTTAAAGGGTAAGTGTAAGCCTGGAAGGACATTTGCTTCTTGTCCTGCCCTGGACTGCATGTGGTAGCTGCTGAGGACAAAGTGCTACTTTTCCACATCACAGATGAACACTGCTTGGGCCACTGCTTCTGCCACGGCCTGCAGAGCCACATTCAGAGGCTGCAAAAGTGCTGGTTTCCATGCTTGGAGCTGAACAAGTGTGCGCTCCATTCTGGGCAGAAATATACCACTGGTAAAATGGGTTATTAGACCAAAAGAATCCCTTTTGTGTCTTGTGATTGTGCAGTTCTTCCACGTTACTTTTCTTAGCTGGTCAGTTGATACTTGATGGCTACATTTTTATTAGAAGAACACTACCAGAAAGCACTTGGTCCGTCTGTGCTCAAAACCTGGGCCAGTGCTCCCAATCTGTATCTCAGAGTAACTTTTATTATATATGTGCATGACCTTTAGGAGCTTTTTAGAACCTTGAAAAATTGACAAAATAAGCAAGAAATTTCTATCATTTATGTAGCTCAGGAGAGGGCATCAGTATCCTCCTTATTTCTCTTCCAACATGGCCATATGCTTGATTTAAAGGAAGCTTTCTGAGTCTTCTGTTGGGCAGCTGGAGAACTGCTGCAGCTACTGTCAGCTTTAGTAAATGCAGCAGTAGCAAAATATCCAGGAGGTAGTCTCACCATTTGCTGCTACTTTGCAAATCAGTATCAGGTACAGGAGCAATTTTCTGGACTGCAGTAAAAACAATCCAAACTTTCTTTGGTCAGATGTCAAGTAAGGATAATTTTAAGAAACACTTTGTCAGTAAGTGCTTTCTATCCCTGATAAACCTCTTTATAATTTTTTAATGGCGTGCAGCATGGTGTAAAACAGTGGATAGGATCACTTTTAGACTAGTGCATGTGTTGTGGCTGACTGTGGCTTGATAAAGTACAGAAGGCACGAAAAAAGGCAAGGTGAAGAAAATAGGTTAGATATAGAAGTGAGCAGAACTTCAGTTTTGTCTTTTACATAAAGAGGCCAAAAGTGTCTCATGGTGTTAACACAAGGCAGATAGAGTACAGTGATGGTGATGATGTTAAAAGTACAAACATTGTGTCTGAAGAACAGAAAATACTGAGAGACAAAGTTTCCCGTGAGATTTGCAAAGATACAAAAAGCCAGACAGAAGAGAGTTGGCTGCTCCCAGTGAAAGTCTACAGAGAAAGTCATTGCATAAATTTATGGGAATAGCTGAGGGCATAGAGGAAGATCAGTGCAAAAACTGAGGAGATAAAAATCTGTGAGGTAGGTAGTGGTAAAACATGAGGGAAATCTTGGATGGGATAAGCATTTGAACATTTGTTTTTTAAATTAGTTGAACAAACCATAACCATCATTCTTATATGACAGCATTTCAGATTTGAGTGGCCACACTGCACTATGCAGGAGTCAGCAACTGGCAAAGAAAACATACACCTTGTCAGGTGTAAGAACAAACATCTGTTGTGACCCGCCTCAAAAGTAAAAATCTAGCTCAGAAAGTATGAAGGAAAAAATTAGTGACCTACATAAGTCTCTACATGTTTGATGGACATGCCTCCAAAACGAAGTATCAAAGCAGCTACTGAAAGGCTGACATTTGATGTTCCTAAAGTCTCTCAGACAAATGCTAGCTTGGGGCTAGTCTACATACCCAGCCATATTTCACTCATCCTTTACACTGAAGTTCCACTTATAAATGAGTTCAAAGGGATTAATTGATGGTTACTATGAGATATAAACATACTGAATAAATAGCACTGTGTATATAATTATAAGTATACTCATGGAACATGTTAGTGATGATTGAGCATGGTACCCAAAAGAATGGAAAATTGTTTTATCAAGTTTCTGGAGTTTACTTTAATAGAGAGTATGGCTATAGAGCTGCATCTCAGTGACTGGTCCCTTATTAGGTGTTTATATTTACTTTGGTTTTTCAGCTCCTTTGGGGATGGCTGCTGCTGCTTTTGACTTATAATAACTGGGATAAATTCAATCTCCCTGTTTTTGATGGGTCACACAATGGGACTGACTGAGGATCAAATTTAATGCAAGAACCTATCATTGGCCTTATTTAGAGGTAAACGTACAGCAGCAGTTCTCTATGGTGCGTAATAGCTCTTCTATGAACTGGCCCAAAGCAAATTCCAGGCTCTAATGACATTTGTGATCTGGCTAGAAATAAAGATGTCTCCTTGCTTTTAAAGTGCTGTTTTTAAGTGTGAAATAAACTATAAGGACAATGAACAAATGTGTGAAATGAACAAATAAGGACCTGCTTTGAGCTGGCAGTTTGCTCTGAGACAAATTGTAAAAGTCCAGGCAGAGCTGGACAGACACATAATTTCCTCACAATTAAAAGAGAAGCATTTTAGCCCCAAAATAAAGAAATGCTGTCATTTTCTATGAAAGCTGTTCATTTCAGACAATATAAACTGATTCTTAATTGGGTGAATGTCATTAAGCAGGTGTTCATAACTGATGATATTCCTCTGTGGTTTTGTTTGTTTTCTGATTGGAAATGAAGAAAGATTTCTGTACCTGACTTTTTCCACTTGAGATTCTTGGTGAAATGACTTCTTATTGAAGGTGGTAGGCAGTCACTCTGGATTTTTTTGAAAATGAGTGACCATAAGAACTGAATCCCACTAGAGAAAGAGAAAGGATAATAATTAAGAGCTTCAGGGGAAGTTGCCTTAGAATGAGAAGTGTAAAATGAATCCTAGGACGGTTGTGTAACCATGTATGCTCCTTCCTTGGGGTTTTAACAGGCTGATGCCTACACAGGGTGTGGAAATTTCCACATGTCTGAAACATTTCATCTTTAGGAAACAGTCCATAACCTGTGGTTTAGTCCTTTATCCAAGGGGTCGCTTAGTGTGAGATACAGATGGAAGATGCAGTTTCAAGACTGCTTTCTTTGTACCTTGCTCAGCTAGGGATATGGATTCTAGGCTGCTCAGGTTCATCTTCCAATTTGGTGGTGTCTCCTTCTGCCAAGCTTAAGTCTGACTTGTGCCACTTTAGCTGAAGGTATCTTTCCATCAAGTCAGCTCCCACGTTGAAGACCAGAGCCAGCCAGGCCAAGCCAAAAACAATCCATATCGCAGTTAGGCTCCTGTACACGGGGATATAGTGCTTGTTGGGGTTCGTGCCTAAAAAATCCAGGAAAATTTGTATATTTATCTTGGCATCTTTGGTCTGCTAAATATACATACTCACACACCCTCTCCACGCCTTGCAAAAGTACATGTTAATGAGCTTGTATGATCCATCAGCAGACAGATTTTTTTTTTCATGTCAACTCTCAGGTTAAACTTAGCACAGTTAGCATGAAATCCCTGAAGCTGAGGCTATATAATAAAGATATCCATATCTAGTATTAATCAGGGATGCTCAAAGTCAATGGTTCCTAGCCAAAACAAAGGAAAAAATCTTGGAAATTAAATGTTGAATCCATATTAACCATATTTTACTCAAGAGGCACACAAGGGAACTCAGATGATTTAGAAAGCTACAATTTAGTGATGCAGTGATGGCTTTTTGGAGGGTGATATTACCTCAGTACCTGGGATTCGCAATCACTTGGATAATATGGGAAATGTACCCATTTTAATTAAGTGGTTATGAGAATCTTAATCCGTGGTTTGATATTTCCACAGCATGGACAATCTGTGCAGCTGATAGAGTCATGAAACTCTGCAGTGCCAGATTCAGCATGAGATCGTTTTTAATCTCCTTTTGGGACATAGTTATGACCTCTAGAGAAGAGAGATATTACTTGTGAAGTAAGAAACCCTAGTAGTTTTAACAAATAAACACATAAGACATAATCTGTTAAGATTATGCATTTGTTCAAATAAGTGTGTGGAAAAATAACCCTTTATGTGTCTCTACCACGATGTTCTCAACCTAGAGATCTAAAGACTATGTAATGTCACTGGGTTTGTTTTCTTTCAGATCCATCCTGTGGTTGTCAGTAATCTTGTCCCTATTTTAAGTACTGATTATTTAGTATTTGATATGATTTGTTGGGAATGGTAGGCACTTGCTAAAACAAATCAGTGTTAGGAAAGTGTGGTTCAAAGGCTTAATACTGAAAAAAGAATTCTATTTATATTCCACCTTTCACTCTTGATAACATTTGTACCAGCCTGGACACAACTACTGTTGAATGAGTGTTCAGTGGCATGTGTGAAATGTGTTGGGCGACTCTCAGGTTGGTTGTCAAGAGAAAAATGCTCATATCCTGTAATACATTAGCTCATTGTTACCGGTCTGGCTGAGCTCACTCTTGACAATATCTATAGTGGAATGGATATCTATGCTCCCTGTATTTAGTTTTATACTAGAATTATGAATTTCAGCAAAGCTCAATCCACTTCATGTTCTTTTTTACCTACTACATAATCCCCAAATCCAATGGTGCTCAGGGTGATGAAGGTGAAGTAAAAGCCTTCTCCATAGCTCCAGCCTTCTACATAACTGAAGACTAATGGTGGGAACACCAGGAAAAGCAAGGTCCCAGTGGTCAGGAAGATGGCCACTGCCAGTGTTTGAACCACCTGAAAGAGAAGAGGAAGATGGCAGCTAAAGAGCATGGAGCAGTTGTCTTTTTGAAATCGCTGTGTCTGTTTTACTGTTGAATCACAAACCCACCCCACCTGGGAGCAATGGCAAAAAAGAAGAAGGATAAGCCAATGCTTCCATGTACTGCAGGCTGAGCTCACTGTTTACTCTGCACATAGATATAGTACCTAACCAGGAAAAAAACCCCACAACTTAAAACTAGGAAAAAAAGGAGGATTTTTTAAAAGCTTTTTGCAATGAATTTTCAAGAATGCTCCAGTCATATTTTCAGACTTACTATGACAGCCATTGGAATGAAATACTCGTTTTACAATTTCAATTCAAGTAGAGATGCTCCTGTAGTCAACTAGCTCTTGTCTTTGAGGAAAATCACCACGTATTGCATAACTCATGAAACAAAGATGGGCAAGAACAAATTTGGGTTCTTTTCACTATGACTGCTTCCAAAGATTTATAAAGTGCCTTGCAAGAGCTCAGCCAAAAATATGTTTGGATGAAACCAAAGTGAAGTCAGTTTGCCTGCTTTCATTTTAAACTTAGAAGTGCTCAGAGCAGACTGGTTTGTGTTAGCACAGGGCAGATCTGTGCCTCTCAGGACAAACACCTGCCTTCAGGGAGATAAGTTACTATATATATGACTGTAGTAGATAGGGACAAAGAATAGTCAGTGGATGGAAAGTCCCTGAAGGGATTTTAGGAGTTTACGACTGATGATCAGGAAATCATGGGTTTCCAGGGAATACATTCTGGTGAACTTTTGACTAATGATGTGTGGGCTGATGAAAACTCATTGCAATTATTTAAAAATGCCTTCAAGGGCAATCAAACTGGAGTATGATTTTCTATTAATGAGCTGATTGTGACTGGAGGAAAGGCCAAACCACTGTTTATGAAGTGGAACGTAGAGTTATCATGTTATAATTTCTCTCTCTGAATTATCTATTATAAAAAATAATGCTCTGAGCTTGAGAAACTTGGCTTGAGATGACTGGGTGACTTTGGCAAGTCACCTCTATATTGTGTGTTGTGTCTCTCTAGCTGTGTAATATTTGCCTCATTTACAGAGCAGTTTGAGAATTACTGATTGACATGATTATAGTTGATATATAATTAAGTTGTTCTCATTTACTTCATTGCAGTACTGTAATACAGTTTAATGACATAATAAACTTTGCATAAAAATGTATATCAAAATGAACAATTTTATTTTTTAACCTGTCTTTTAAAAACTTTCTTGTACTTGTAATGTTGGGAACAGCAAGTCAGGAATAATGAAGAACTGACCGCAATTAATTTCCCAGAGCATGACAAAATTCTGTTTATGAGGAGCTAAACAAACTTCTTGAATAAACTTTTCAGAGCAAACAAGGAGATACAGCTCCAAAGCTTTGTCTGATCATAGGAATTCTGTCAGAAATGTCAACTCAGGAGTGAAAAAGGAAAAAAAAATCACATCCCTGAGCTGCTATCAGAAATCTCAGGAAAGATGCAGCTATATTAACATGAAAATCCTTCTGGTGGTAGAGCTGCATGTGTTTGGGGAACAGGCAGAGGTTATGCAGCTAAAGAATTTCTTGCTTATATAGTCCAAGTCTGCATTTGACAGTACCTTTATAGCTTTCCCATTGTAGATAAAGAATGTAGTGACCCAAGAGACTTTACAAATGTAAAAGAAAAAGCTTGTGCCAGAACTCTGAAATGTTTCAACATATCTCACATATCTAATCTCCCTTTTCCCTAACTGAAGAGGTTAATTCATTGAACCTTTTCTCAGAAACATGCATTAACTTTGTAATAAATGACCATCAGGTATTTTCCATTATCAGTGCTTTTCTTATTAAAAAATGCCTGGACTAGTTCAATGACTCACCAATAAACTAAGTAAGGAGGAGTATTTGCATTTTAAGAAAAGGAAGGAAGTGCTCAGTAGCTGGCACAAACAGGAATGTTAATTCCAGCCAGATCATTAGGCCAATAAAAATAAGTTGCCTTTGCACAGTGTAGAGCTAAGACTCTGGATAGATGCTGGCATAGGCTGGTGAATAAGAGCTTGATTTGGCAATGTGTGTACATGCACGTATTCTGCCAAGGTCACCAGATCTATGGTTTTGCTGAGTAAGGTTTTAAAAAGGCAAATCTAGGCCCCCTCAAGCAAAAGCCTATAGCTTTAAAGCTATCATAGGTAGATTAAGTTATCAAGTTTCTGATAGAGAGGGCCATGTAACTGCTGTGGTTCACACAAGGGAACCTAAGCTAGCAGCAGCAGGTATTTGAGAAAACATCTTTAACTAGTTTTAAAATAATGAAAACAAATGGTAAATTGACACTGTACCTGGGCACGCCCTGGCTTTTGCACCCATCTTTCCAGGGTAAGCAGATGAGCATTGAGAGCTTTCCCCAGCTGATTAAGGAAGGCCAGGTTGAGGGGCACTCCAAATAAAGCATAAAACACACAGAAGATCTGCCCGGCCACTGTGCTGGGGGACAGGTTACCATAACCTGGAAAAAAAGAACAAGACAGCTACATGAAAAAGCTCTACAGCCAAGCTACAGGCATCATGGAATGTTCATAAGCTTGGAAGCTGAACTACATTAAGTTTCAGGAACCTGTGGATCTGTGATTTTCTGCAATTAAATCTGTCTGCAAATTGCCATTGCTTATGATGAAGCCTTTTGCATTCATACTACTAGCTGAAAATTAAACATGAAAAATATTACTCTTCCAGGTACTATTGTAACTTTCTATAGGTCTCTGATTTTGTGGCGAGTACGACTCAGTGTTTCAAAGCAACCTAAAGATGTGGTGTCCATGTACAAAATGATCTTGCGTGTACCAAGTAGGCACTCAGCTTTTTTGGGTGTATAAAATACTGTATACAGAAAAATAACAGGCATAATTGGAAACCAATAGAAAACCATAACCCACAGTAGTTGATTGTCTTGCAGGTATATTCTGTCCACTAATTACACATTTCTGGGGGCTTTACAGGGCAGTTGGAGGAAACACCATTTTTAAGGAAAGAGAGTACCTCACCTATAGTGGTGACAACAGTTCCTGCAAAAAAGAAGGAGTTGCTGAAGTCCCAGTTACTGGGATTTGTAGAGTTTCCTTCTGGGTTGACCCCTTTTTCCCATGCTTGCATGAGGACCTGAAGCGGAAAAGGTCAAAGGAGCAAAGATGAGGAAGAATGTCAGAAATAGAGATAAGTAAATACTGTTTTCCATCTTGAGCAAGCAGAGTGATAAACAGTGTAGATAACAGGGCAGAGTTGGACTAAAAGGAACTTCTGCTGACATGGAAAAACCTGGAAATAGAGCTGGCCAGGAACTTGAACTCTTGCTACAGGAGAACAGGTCATTGAAGTATGATAGATTCCCCAGCTAGATGAAATCTAAGGGGAAGGGTTTGGATGATTCCCCTAAGTGGTCAAACTGGGAAAAAAATTAAAGTTGTGCCATAAAAAATAAAGTAGTTACTCTTCCATCCTTCTGTAATCAAGTAATCTCATTCAAGTTTTTAATTTAGGTGTGTGTAAATGTATAGTTATGTCTGTGGGCAGGGGCATGGGGAACATGCTCACTTCTGTTTCCTCCATGTAAGTACTTATAAGGATGAATTACTATTTTTGGCTATGACTTCCATATAATTTTCAGTGACTATTAGGCTTTTCCTAGTCTGAAAGATTAACTAATAAAATATTCTCTGCTATTCTAGATAGCTCTTACCAGACCAAAATTACTGTGTGCCAAAAAAATTACTGTTCCTGACTCAAATATCCTGTCAACTGCCTTAATGAAGATTGTGTTCCTTTGCTGCCCCCAAGGATTTCTCTGTGGGGGACTGATTTCCCTCTGCTCAGTGGTTGGGGTTTTAAGAATCCTCTTGTTTGTCACATACCTTACAAAGGCTAAGTTACAGCCTTCGTAATTCTGAAAAATGCCTGAAGGAATTGCTTGTTCATCTCTTCAAAAGACTTCTATGATGCAAGACATGAGCAGGAGTCAATAGCAACCCCAGCTTTAGCTGGTTCCAGGAGTATGAGATCCAAGAAGATACTCTTTCTTGATTCCAATGTTAGCCACTCGCAGAAAGATTGCTTTTCTAGTGAACATAACTACTACGAGGTATCTGATTTTGGACAGGTTCTGCAATATTAGCTGACCTGTACTGGTGGACTGAGTATCCTAAGTATAGTAGATAATTTGATTCCTTCAGTAAAAATCCTACAGCATTGGTCAAATTTATCAGAGGACAGCTGGACATCATCACATGTGACCTCATGACTGAAGTGTCAGCAGAGCTTATTTTCAATATGACAAAGAACTTTGCATTATCCATTAAAAGCCTTTTCTTAGAATGAGAAGAATTCAACATGTCAGATTTTCTAGAGTCACTTATTTCAATTGCTGCTTAGAAGAAACACACAGAAGCTACTGAGGTGTGAGTATTTTGAAATAATCACAGATTTAATTTATTCCTGTAAGGAACACTTGACAGTTCTATGCATTTTAATGCACAGGAGTTCACAGGAGTTACATTCACATCATGAGGGCCAACACAGAAGAGTAAGGCAACTTTAAATGTTGAACCTTTCAGATGCAGTCTGACAAGGCCAGATTTCTTGGTGTAATTGATGCTGTTAGGTACAACCCCATGAAAGAACCCCATGAATTAAATGGCATCCTGGTGCCCAACAAACAAAATAGGCTCCTGTGGGACAGTCATAATGGCTCCAGGCTCCTTTCATCTAAAGCTCAGGTAAGGGTTATGGCAGCTGCTGAATGGTTGGTGAACATTAGCTGTTGCCTTTGGGAGAGAAGTCATCAGTATGTAAAAGCAATGTTCTGTAATTTACAGTAAGAATATGAAACCTACATTAAGCTATAGCAGGATGTGGAGAGAATAAAAACTGCCTGCTGTTTCTGCTCCTGTCCTCCTGCCAATGCACATTGCAGCCACCTGTGGTCATAGACAAGGACTTGGTCCTTTTGGTCTGTGTTTATATCATGTCCTTTGAGACTGAAAAAGTATGGACATGACCAAAACACGGACTCCTTACTCAATGCATCTGCTTCTCAGTTATGCTGTCAGACTGGCATAATTTCCTGACCAAAGTATGCCTACCAGAGATGGATTAGATAAGAGAGTTTGGATTTGCACTTTCCCAAAGCTCCAGGCTGCTTATGTTAGGAGCTGCAGCTCAGAGCCATCTCTCAGCTAGGCAGCTTTAGCTATGCAGAACCAATGCAGTTTATTGACATGGAATTATAAGAATTTGTTTCATGCCCAATAGAGTCAAAAGTTAATGAATTATAAGTGGTAGCTCATTATAAGTGATAATAGATATGCAAAAAAAAAAAAATCCGTGTTGAATCTCACATTGCAAGATTTAGATTTATAGAATTGGCATTAAGACAAGACTTCTTATACTTGTTAGCTGAACAGACTGAGTCCAGGGGCTGTGTCTCACTGCAGTCTAACTACTGTGGCTTTTCAGACTGGAGCTTGTGACATGATGAACAGGCCTCCTTAACCATATAGTTAGAACATGCAGAGACACAACTGCTTCCCTGCATTAGAGATTTAATATGGGAAGACTAGTGTTCTCTAATATTAATAAGAGTTAGACAAATTTGTTAACAGGTCTTATAAGCAACATATGGGTCAGAGAGTACCTGCACTTATGTATACCTTAAGGACTACCAAGTCTGAGTACCCTAAAGCTTGGTGCATTGTAGATGATTTGGTGCCCTCAGCCGGTTTTATCTGGAACAGCTTACAAGTGAAATTGTGTTTAATTCAGCAGAGACACAGCAGCAAAATGTGATTCTCTGAGTGGCACAGCAGTGGACCTAAGAAAAATCCACTGGAGTCAGAGACAGAACAATCTGGACACATGTGACCTCCCCTAATATTTTGAGGGTAGTAGAGATTTAAATTAACCTTTCAATCCCATAAAGTATCACAGTTAGGTTCAGAATGAGAATCAGGGTTTTTTCACCTCTGCAATCACTATCGGAGAGATAAGGGAAGGACAAGTAATATCACCAAGTCATGAAGGTGAAAAAAATAGACATGTTTTTAGGCATGTAAGTTTTTGAAAGCTCTAGTCATTTTCTGGCCAATGTCCAATGTTCCACAAGTAATGTATCACAGTATAAGTAATCAGAACATTGGCTTTGTAGACTTAGAGGTTCATGCACCTTTTCTACCCTTTCTGATCTGAACTTCACTGTTCACTTAAATCCATATATGAAGTCTGGGCTTTTTGTTGATCAAAATCATATACATTCATGGAAGTCCTCTGACTTGGGCAGTACAAATAGTTTATTGGTTTTAATGACATAGTAGAAGGAGTTTAAACTGTTTAGGCACACAGCTCTGCAACTGGTTATGTTTTGAGCACAAAGAAACTCAAGGATTCAAGGATTCAAAGGTCAAGGATTGCTGTCCAGTTGTGAGACATTTATATTAGAGACTATTATGAGAATATATCTATAATACCAGGAAAGGTCTAGTAATTTATCTACAGCCAGTTTTGAGGAAAGGATTAAAATGTAATTGAAGTTGTCATTAACTGATGACCTATATCAACAAAAGCCCTTTATCTCTTCTTATAAGCAATAGATAATACAGTTTGTAATGGTTGACTTTATCTTTTCTTTAGGCCTGGAAGTGCAGGACAACCTTCAGAGGCAGTAGACAATTTCACAGAATCACAAGGTTGGAAGAGACCTCCAAGATCATCCAGTCCAACCCAGCCCTAACACCTCAACTAAACCATGGCACTGAGTGCTGCATCCAGTCTTTTTTAAACACATCCAGGGATGGTGACTCCACGACCTCCCCAGGCAAACTATTCCAATAATTTATCACCCTTTCTGTAAAAAACCTTTTCCTAATATCCAGCCTATGTTTCCCTTGGCACAGCTTAAGACTGTCCTCTGGTTCTGTCAGTTGTTGGCCTGTACATTGTTGTTTTTAGTAAAAAATAGCAGAATTTGCACAGGTTTGGACTGGAGAACCTTGGAAGGGCAACCTACTTCTTTAGGTTTGATTCTTGTTTTTTGTTCCCATGCATAATTCCCAGTAATAATTAATGAGGGAGATGAGAACCATGAAGTTGAAATTATTGTAATGTAGCACAAGTGCATCACTAGATGAATTTATGTTTTGGGAGTTCATGACTGTGGAAAGAAAGTACTTCCATAGAACAAGATAAAGAAGTATACGAATGGGCTTGAGTTATTTATAAAGTTAGCTATTATGTTAAATGCTTGAGTTATTTATATTATATGCTTGAGTTATTTATAAAGTTAGCTATTTATAAAGTTAGCTATCATGGAGAGCTGATTGGTTTATATCATGCTTGGCTACTTGGCCCCAGTAGTATAATTTCTTCTAATGAAAATAATGCTTGAGCGAAAATAATGGAAACTCTTTCCTCTTACCTGTACAAACTGCTCCAGGGCTTGTCTGTCCAAGCATGTGTAATTCTGCAGGAACTTGAGCTTTTCCAACTGGAACTGGTCCCGAAAATGTGTTTCTGCCTGCTTCTCCAGCAGCTGGAACACCATAGCACCCAGGAGGAGGTAAAAGAGGTACCCCAGTACCAGCAGTGGAGTCCAGCTGATCTGCTGGCTGTGGACGGTGAGGAGGGGCATGCTGCTGATCTGCCCTTGCCAGTCCCTGCTCAGTACTTCATAGGTTACTGTTCCAAGATGTGACCTACCCAAAACACCCAGGAATCACACACCCATGTTCCCAGCTACTGCCCTGGTGAGTTTTTCAATAAAACAGCAGGGTATCAGGGCTTACAAAATGAGACTAACAGAGAAATTTTATCCCTCCACATCTGTATAAAAAAAAAAAAGGGTGAACATTTATAGCTTAATAAAAGTGTGAATCATAGTGTCTTTCTTCTATTATCTTTTATCCAAAAATCTCAATCAAATTAATAAAGCCCTCTGAGGCTGGTATTGGTTTCCAGTCTGGGAAGCTGAATCAAAACTGTGGTTATATGACTTACCCCAGGTCATATGAATATAGAGCCACAGATAGACTTTAAAGTCTTGAAAAGTAAAGCCTTACTCTAAATACTAGACTTCTGTACAACAAAATGCTCTAAACTCTCTAATTACAGCAGACTCCCCAGAAGAAAGAAGAGTATGGAGCTGAATAAATGAAAAAGTCAATAGCTGCTGTCTGTACCATACAAACATTGCTGGCACCAGTAAAACCAGCATGGTGAACCTTATAAACATCCTGAATTCAACTTGGTCACACAAAAGAACCTCTTTCTTTTCTAGTCCTAATAAGATCAATCCCCTCACTGCCTGGCCTATTGCTCCTGAACCCTGTCAGATGACTCCACCCTTTAGTCCATAGAGTTAGAGAATAAACCACTCATGCCTACTGCCTTTAGTCTCTGTATTGCCCTTTTAATCCAAATATTTAAGGGGGAAGGAGGGCTTAAGGTTAATCATTAGCTAAAAAAGTATCAGAGTTTCACTCATGGGAGCCTTAATAATTAACATGCACTGGAAATGAGCTGGGCTTGCATTTTTTTCTGTAGGAAGAGCTTTATGGCAAGTGTCATCTGTGTCACACTGCTTCTGAAAGAAAACAAACACATGTACACACACAAAGATGGCCAGGTGGCTAGGACTGCAATTTTGTTATTATACTCCCTTATGCTTAAAATGTTCTGGATACAGATATCCCTACTTTGCTTAGCATTCATTACGTTTTACACCTATCTTCAAACAGGAGGTAGTGCTCACAGAAAAAGACTGAAAAAATTATTTCATTTGTATTTGTATCTGGGAAAATCCCTGGACTTGCCATTTGTACTGTGCTTGTAACCTGGGGCCAGCCATCATCCAGAGGAGGATGACTGACCAGCAGCAGAAGGCTACTTACCACTCTGAAAAGTGAACACTATTGTGGATAATTCCCAGGAGAATCCTGGACTTTGTCTGGGACTGCTCTGTCAGTGTGAGTAGGGGAACAGAAAGATTTCAATAGGGAAGTGCAATGTGTGAGGACTCACATTGGTGGTCTGGTGTTTCATTTCAGCTGAAAAAATGGAACATTTGGGAGATGGAAGTTATAGTAGCATTGATATTACTGAGCACAGCAACAACATTATAAAGCAAACTGATCTGAATCAGCTAAGACATCCAGCTTGTTATCACTGATGGAAGGTCTTCTCTTGTTCTGTGCTAAGGATGGCATTTACTTGCACAGTATCTAACAAGAACATCATTCTTGTGTCTGACTTCCACAACTAAAAGGTACAGCTTTTTATTCCATTCCCAGTGCAATGATATGGGTAGACAAGCCTGGGGTATTGCACTAGCAGGGCTGTGTCTGCTGGGAGATCCAGGTGCTTGTTGTGTTGTTGTTGACACGATCCATGACTACCAGGCCAAGAGAATGCCAGCCTACTGGTTTTCTGGAATGGATGCAAACCATGGAATTGTGAACAGCTGCACTGGGACAAATTTTCTCAGTTGAAGTACATTTCACAATTAAGGCTATGAAACTATAAGATAGAAATGAACAAATACAGCACGTAATCAGTTTTTTGTCCCCTTCTGTTCTTTCAGTTCAGATCAACAAAGCATGCCAGCTTTTTACAAACTTTTTACAAACTTGGCAGTGTAAATTATGCCTTAATGAAACTGTCCACTCAGACTTACTTTTGGGATCTTAATTTTCTAAGGTTTTGCAAATTGAGTCACTAACATCATCGAAGTGTGCTTATTTCTATACTACAGTATTTCCTACCAGTTTGGTTCTTTCCCCCTCTAGTGTCAGGCTACAATATAGGAACCAAATAAAGCCAGAATTTGTGCAGCAGCCCAGAAATAATGCCTTGCTACAGGAAAAAAGAAAGCCCAATACGTACATTTGGAAGTAAACTGAAGATTTATGGTTTTTGTGTGAGTTCTGAATCTGGAAGAGGGAGCTCACAATAGCTTACCACATCAGAAATTAAATTTGGCTTCCAGGTAAAAAGACATCATATACAATGTGCTGAAATACCGATACTAGCAGATCACTTTTTATGACAGGATGACAAAGCACACTCTTTAGTCTTAACTTCTCTTGTTGCTTTTCTAATGCTCTTCTGATTAAAAAATAAACAAAACCTGAGTTCACAAACTTTAGGAATAAAAAATGCAGAATGCAAGAGCTTTTTAAGAGTAGCTGAACATGGAAGTTGACAGTTCTTCTGAGGTCCTGCTTTTCCAGTGCTCCCTGCCAATGTAGAATGTAAGAGTGCATCTAGTCTCAAAGCTAGGGAATGACTTCTCACGGAACATATTTTGAATCCAGGACTGGACATGATCTCCTTGATTATTCCTTCACTTGTTGTTCTTCCTCAGTGTGACTGACCCAATAGGATCCAGTGTTTCCCATAGAAAATCTGAGCCATTCTGGAAAGGACAGATACCAAAATGACATCCTGGTTTACAATCAACATAATAATCACTTTTCATGTATTACTTGGAGCAAATCAAAGGATTCAGTGTTCTCCAAATGCTTTACCTATTGTTCTTACAGCCCCTAACAATTCTTGAATGTGAATTAAGATAGATGTGAAATAAAAGATAGGCCAAAATTAAGTGATGTAGTTTGCTCGCTTTCCTCACTGGTTTTCAAAAGCCAGAAAAAATACCATTGTGATCAGAAGTATAATTTACATCAACACAAATAAGCTGTTTCTAAATTAAGTAGTAAAATGAGTTGAAAGATATCTTGACTGATCCTATTATTCTCAAGCTTCTCTCTCAAGATGGAGAATGATTTTTGGACTAGTTTTTCTGGTAGAAATGTCTCTCTACAGAACTAGTTGACAAAGTGGATGCAAAGATCCGGGGATTCATTCTTTCACATGCTAAGCATTTCAGCCAGAACTGTTTGTACAAGGAAATACAGAGTTATTTTAATTTGTTTTGCTCCTTGAATGACTTTTAAACTCTGCACTGCGGAGAAGAATTAAGGAAATTATTTTAGAACCATGTTAAATATAAATAAGAGAACCATTGCATTTCTTCAGGCATGACAGTTTACTTTGCTTGTCTTATAGATGGGGTTTCAAAGCAAACACTGCAGAAAGTGAAAATATTAAGAAAAAATATTAGAAAAAGATTGTTTAACATTGATTAAAGCAACAATAAAAGTGATTCATATGAATAACATAAAGCCAGCTGTTTGATTGTTGTGGCTATTAAAAATTCACTTTGAAAAGACAAACAAATTCTACACAGAGCTACCAGATATGCTATACGTAACAAGGCATTTCCAGATGTTCATCTTCTTGGCATCCATATTAACCAGCTGCATGTTTGCAGCAACATTTATAAGATCTTAACATTTTATTATGTTGAAGTGCTCTCAGTTTATACTAATGACACAAAATACTTGCATCCCATGATTGACTAAACCAGGTAAGAATATATTACATTATATACTTACACTGTTACACATGCGAACCTCATTACTTTTCTTCAAAGCTTCTTTCTTTAAAAAACACAGGAGTGACAGGGAGATTGAGTTAGGGCATGTCTATCTTCCAAGAAAGAGAAACTCAGCATGAGGTTATGCCGTTTTCTCCTTGGAGCTTTCTGGAAAGCTGCAGTGGCCAGGAAGTAATGAAATGCCCAAGCCAAATCCTGGTTAGCTCAAGGGTTTCACTGATGCAGGTCCAGACTGTGTACAGAACCCTGGCAGGTTCAACATAAATGAGAAAAGACCCTTGGCCTTCATTATAATCTGGGTCATATCCTGACCCTCCCAGAAGCTACAGTGCTGTAACACAGCAGAGGACCTGTATCTTCTTCTGAAATTAACTACATCGAAGATTGGAAATGTGTTGAAATAAAAGATGAGACGATCCATAATGCCTGGCATCAATTAATCCCAGAAATATCTGTATGGAATCTAGCACTCTAAAGCTACTTCCTCAAGAAATCCCCACCAAAAAAAAAATATTTGGATTTATTCTGGCTGCAGATAATAAATAAATTCTATTTATCATATGAACCTTGAACCAAACCCAACTAGATGTCATGTGAATTGACTGGAGTGAGATGTGCATGAAGAATACCATGCTTAGCAATGCTGTTGTACAAGTGGCTTAGAGAGGATTCAAGACTAGGATAAATGTCTTAATTTTAGACTATTTTGCCAATCAGGTAATACTTTGTTGACAGTGATTGAATTTCACACCAAACTTACAATAAACTAAAAAAAGGCTAGAGAATTTTGAAACAGAAGAGTAAGGAGTTATTTTCTCTCTGTGAGTGAGATGTGTGGCAAACTGAGAACAGAACACTGAATCATCAAGTAGTAGCAGCATCACATAACTCATATGAAGATAGCACTGAAATCCTTCTTTTAGCCAGTTACTTAAAGCTATTGGAAATGCTTTAATGTCAAAAGGAAGGAGATGTTGGACTAGTCATTCTCTTTCAGCCACTTTCAAATAAATTCACCACAATGGGTATTTCGCTGGAAACAATAAAAGGTGGTTGCTTGACCCAGCAACATTTTGGAACCTGTGGCTCTTCTGCAGCTAGCAGTGTTGAATGGAAGCAGGAATGTGGCCCTGCCCTCCTCAACAAAGCTGTACAATAATACAGTGCATATTTAATACAGTGTTTCTATGTAACAGAGTGAGAAGAAGAAAAATAATAACAGACAGATAAAAATTCTGGAAGAAGGACATTTTAATATAATCTCCAACAAAGCAGACATATAAAAGGGAGAAGGCTTGTGGATTTTTCCACTGCTGACCAAATCTTTGAACTCTTCTCAAAGCAAGAGTAGATCTGACTTTTATCTCAGTTTGCACATACTAAATTCTGCTAAAGTTTACCAATTTATATGGTATCTGTGTTGACTTTTATAGAAAATTAAAATGCAAAAAAAAGTTACAACTTTAATATTTTTTAAATTGATTGCATATTAGTTGTTAATTTGACAAACAAATCTTCTGTAGGTTTCAACACAGCAGTTCACCATGTACTTCTGCATAATTATGAATTTGACAAAGAATTAAGTATCAGCATGTATATAAAGAAATATACATCCTTGAGAATATGTGAATTCTGCCAATATATTGTTTTATTTTTATGTGACTAACCCGTATGCTTCTAAATGCATGACTAGCATGAAAAGTGACAGCTTCAATATGGTAGTATGTATATCTCAGAGAAATAGACTGTACTTTGCATTGCATTTTTGATTTTAATCTGATGTGTAAAGCAAATTGTTTCATAACTAGATATTATGCAATACAATAGTACTGAGTCAATAGTGAAATTACATTTAATATGATATGCAACGAGATATGAATGCATTTAAATTTTCATCTCGTTGGTTTTTCAGAAGTATTGGCCTTGTTCTGTTTAAAGCCTATTAAGTGTAGTTGTTTCTTCTGAAACCTGTATATTCTGTATAGTCTGTGAATTTTCCACAACACTTAATCCATTCTGCACAACATTTAGTCCATTCAAATAAAAAGAAAACAGTTGGGAAATTTTGAACTCTAAAATTACTTTCTAGAATATATTTTGTTTGATATTACAATGCAATCTCAATAGTCTAATAATCTGATATGAAATTTCTTATTCCTTGAGGGGGAAAAATCTCAAATGAAATTTTATGGAATTTTATAACCCAGATAAATACTGTTATTGAATGGATATCTCTTGACATTCAATAGGTATAATTAACAAAGCCTTATGTGAATCAATGCAAAAAAATCCCCTATAAACCTTTCCCAGATTAAAGATGTATAAGAGCATTAATACATTAGATAATTTTAACATTTAGAAATGTACAATGAATTCTTATAAACAAATATGTTTGGCAAACTCCTGATTAGTTGTTTCAATTTTTAAAATTTTAATGCAAGGTGAAGACACTGAGTACAAATACTCAAATATCTATTGTCAGAGAAATGGATTTTGCTGTCAAAGACAATTTATATACACCCTTACCAATTAAACCTGTACATCTGAAGTACTTACTTGTACCTGTTTCTAAATAGAAGAGGAAGGGAAAGAATAAAGTTCTTTCACTGTTTCTAAAAGGAAATAGTGGACTGTGACAAGAATTTCATTTGTTCCCCAATCCTGAAAGGAGATAAATAAATACATAAGACTACATTTCAGGCTGCATTGCCAGTTTTAAAACAAACTTCAGAAACACAAAACAGAAGAAAGAAAAAAAAATCCTTTAATTTAAATCTTTTAAGGCACAAAAATAATTCACCTACTCTTCTGCATTTTCATTTCTCTACCCCAACACTGAACATGGCATCAAAAGCATGTTTGCCAAGTAGCCCTTTTCTAAAAAGCTTTCCAGTGTAGTTATTACAATGCTCTAACAACCCCAGCAAGGCCCTGTGAATGTACCTGCTTTAATTCTGCTCTGTTTAGAAAGCAAATGGTAATAACCTACAGCCCCTGAGGTAATCTTTACTGAGACCTCTCATTCCCACCCCTGCATTACTGTCACTAAGGATATTGAGCATTCCCATGCTTTCTATTTATGAAGCTTATTTTCCACTCTGTTGGTTTCTGCACACATTTATTCTTTTTTTTCCCCCTTCTCCTCTAATGTATAGTAGGGCCCTCAGTTTGCTTCTAAGATACTGATATAACAGTTTGAAAGGGTCGGGATCAATAAGGGAAAGAGCAGTAAGGATGTTGACAGTTTTTAAGCCCAGCAGACTTTGGCTTGGCTGACCTGTGCTTCCTCATGTTGTTTCCTGCAGGGCACTGAGTGTGTAATAGTCATGCAGAGAGCGAATACATTTGCATGCAAATGTAGAAAGGATTGTTGAACATCTCAGTTGAAGAGAGTTTGGTAAGGAAGCAACAGAGCACCAAACTGGGACTCAGCACACTTAGATTTGGTGTGAAAGTGTCTGACTCAATTCAACGGCTCTGGGCAAATAATTTCTCTTTGGTTTATTTTTCATACGTTTGAAATTTCTTGAGGAAAATTTATGTGACTGATGACACAGTGTTTTTCCCCCAAAGTTTGAAGTGAGACTACATTCTTGTTCTACTCTTCCCCTCTACCTAACTCTACTTTACATCTGAAAGTTTTTCTTTGTGGGGGCAGGAATGGGGACATCATAGCCCCCATCCCTGTCCCCTGAAAGAAAACCCTCTAGTTCTCCTCCTTTATTTTCCTAAATTAGAATTTACAAACTTTATTTGCTCAACGGTTCATGTTGTCAGTGGCTCCATCCCTTAAATCTGGAAGGTTTTGCCTTTCTTCAAAAGGAAGAAAAGCCTTCTTTTATCTGCTAGGTTGACTCCAAATCCTTCTCAGAACTTGTTGCTGAGCTGTCTCTTGTCTATGACACATCAGGTCCCTACAGGTTTGTTGAACTGACATAGCCTCTTTACATTTTTATTCTCCTGCTTATACTTAGCAATTTGTTGAGTCATCCATCCCTGCACTGCCAGGAAGATCAAATGCTACTCCATTTCTTTTTCATCTGCTTAGGGCAGCTCATCTTGTCTGACTGAAATTCAGAATAATTTTTGAAGTGTTCACTGTCCTTTGTTCTGCAAGAATACCTTTTATGACTTGGGGTCTAAATAGTTGTCAATGTTGATAATGTCTAGTCCCTTCTGAAACTGATGGATGATGCCAGGTGATAGCCATTGGCTGAGAACAATCAGGATGGAAAAGGCATTTGAGAGAGACGTTCTTGATATGGCATGATTTAGGAGACGATCACAGGATAAGATGTGCTCTTGTTAATTACATTACTCTACGTCACAGATTGAGTCAGATTTGGACCTTCTGAAGGCCTGAAATGTTTGCTGTAAGACATTTATCTCTAACCTTCTTCCAATGAGCTGCCTATAAATCCAGTTTAATTTCATTTGCAAAAGAAACCTGACAACAGCTTTTCTAAATAAAGACAAAAGGGATCCTAAAGCCTAAGAGTGCTAAGTGTTTGCTTTGGATGAGTGTAGGGAGGCTGTTTTTTCAGCCAGTGTGTGTTTACCTGACAGTTTTCTGATAAGCAGTGTGATACCAAAGCCCCACTTTGTGACAGTGCTAACACCATCTGCCAGGTGCAGATAGCTTGTTGAAAAATGCTGTCATCAGCACTGAAGTGCTGATGGAAAGTTATTGCTTCAGTAACCACTAACATTCTCATATTCTGTCTGATTGGTTGCTGCCACTAAAAACTATTATTCAGGAAAAAAAAAAAGCACAGGTCATTTTTCTTTATCATAATAAATTTTAGAATACCTTGCAGTGCCACTGTTGTTTATTTATTGCTTTCTGCTTCCTGCCAATTTTACTTACCTACACTCTAGAGTGAACTTTATTACCTTCCTATGATTGCTCTTGGTACCTGATTTGATGACAAATACTCATAGAAATTTTCATTAGACCTTGACATAGTGAAATACCTGTAAGGATATACTCTTTGCTAGTGGGCCAGTCGGCCTCCTAAGGCAGGAGTACAGTGCAATCATTTGAGTAATCTTTATTTGCTTTCAACTGCTACAACTAAATTTGTACTGGATGAAAACCAGGACACATAGTTTAAAGAAAATCTATACAGAAAAATTGGGATCATCAAGAAACCGCATTCAAATGCATTTTGCTTAAGGGTAAAATAATATACTATGCAGGTTGCACAGCCATGCAATCTTATTTTCCTTCTGATCAGTGAATGCCCCAGACATTCACTGATGGTGGCTTAGTAAAACAGAGAGCCTTCATAGTTTTGCACTGCAGCATTGAGCTACTTAAGAAATACATGTGAAGAACCCCAAGTGTTTAGAACAGCTGAGAACATAATGTAATATAACTGAAGCCAGAATCAGTTCTCACATTACATCAGTGTAATGTGGACTAAAGCTATTTTGACTTTAAAATACTGGAAATTTTGGTTTGGCTTCCTATTTTTTGGCAGGATTTACCTTTCTTCTGCAGGATATTCTGTCTTGCTTTAATAAAAGCTAGGATGTCAGCATCAGCCTGGCTGTCTCCAGTCAGAGGAATAGATGTACTTGAACTTGGTGGGGTTCTGAAATAAGAAAGCATGCTTGTGGACTCAAGTGAGCAAGAAGGTTAATTTTTATGTCTCTTCTTTTTTTCACCATGAAGGATTTTATTCTTTAGATGCATTGTTAGAGATGGCACAGTTTAGCAGAGAATTGATCTCAGGACTTCTTAATGGTCTTATGTAGTTTCCTAAGATTAGCCACTATCTCTTTAGTGTGAGAAGGTCTTGCTTATCAGCTATAGACCTCTCACAAAGGGTTAAAAATATTTTAGTGCTGAGTCAAAGACTTAATTCCCAAGTGGAAAAGCTGAATGTAGTGAGTTTACCAAGGAAATGATGGATGTGACTATGCCATGTGTTTGCTTGCTTCAGGCTGCTATACACCTGAACAGATCAATAGAGTTTTTGCTTACTGTGGGGGAATTAAGTTTTCATACATACACATAAGTAAACAATCACGTGGCACTCAGGACATCTCCTGACAGAGGCAAATCCTTTGTGCTGCTGAGTCTCCAGTCCCAGCTGAGCTCTTGTACCTACGCAGTCAAGTCATTGACTTATGACTGCATTTGACAGATCCTCTGGTGGTGTAAGATGATGTAATACAATGAAGCTGTTCTAATCAGCTGAGAAAGCTAAGAATTTCCACCTGCATTGTTAACCTTATTTAAAGATTAAGCACTAACTGGGAGATAAGAAATACAGCAACAAGAAATTACAATACAGAAGGACAAGGGGAACTGAAGGGAAATTTTTTTTTTTTTACATATCCTACCTCTGTAATTATAGTTATTTTCACTGTTCCTTACTGACTGTAGCAGTAGGTGGTTTGTATGACTGGCATATGCAGCAGTGTAATATCCTTGTCTTTGTGCTACTAATTAAGTTCTCAGTTGCTGCATCAGTGAACAATAATGGAAAATCAAAGAAATCACTCTGAGTTTAAAACTCACCTATTTTTATGTAATTTACATGGTGATCACAGAACACCAATAAGGGACTATTCTTGATTGATTTTCATTTACTTAGCAACAATATAAAAAATAAAACCCCACACTATATTGAGAAGGTACTCTCTAAATTCCATTTTAGCTTCTATTTTTCTTCTGCTTTTCTTAAATACAAATGCAATCTAAAACATTAGGTTCTGGGGGGTGAAATTTTCCACAATTTTCTTCTGCTCTAGAAATGGGTTGTTTTGGAAAATGGAAGAAAAAAAAATCCTTGTGCTTTCTTCTTACTAATGCAGTAGGAAAAATAGTAACTTGACCATATTTTCCTAAGGGCCTTGATAGCCAGAACTGTTGAGCACAATAAGAATATAGCTTCTGGAAGTAGAGTGACTTGGCATAATATTTCAGTGGAAGAAAAGAATGTGGAAATAAACACACTAGAAAAAATAGAGAGGCTCAAAACCCTAGTAGTTTCTGTTAACCTGATAAGCTAATTTTCACAAAGCAGTACCTCTTTTGAGAAAACGTGACATATAACCTTTGTCAAGCCTGAAACTGTTGCCATTTTATTTTAATAGAATAATTTGTGGGAGGGAGATTAAAAATATTTTAAAGACAAAATCACAAGTATGAAAAAATCTCTGCCTAGTTCCTGCATTCTACAATTCTTCAATACATACACACTCTGATTTCTCTTATTTTCAAAAGTTTTTGTTTGCTGTTTCAGGCTCCCTGTCTTTGAGAAGGCTGGGAAGACACAGTTATGAATATTCATAAGCTTACAGAGAAAAAAGCTTCAGGCCAAGCACAAAACCACCTTTGTAATACTGATGGTGCAGCAGATTGGTGAAAAGCTATGTCTCAGCCTGCATTTGGTTTGGAAGTTGGAGGAAAATCTGCAATTTGTATGTAAAATTTTTTATTTTTATATTTCAAGGAGACTGTTTTTAAACAGGCTGATGGAGGATTGTGAAGGCATTATATTATTTTGTACTTTGCTTTTTTCTCTGAGTAGCTAAGGTATAGTTCTTACCTTGTTTTTAAAGTTGGGTTACCAAAAGTGACTGAATTGTTTTTCCCAGCTGGATCTTCATAAGGGCTGTCTGTACTGGTGTCTGAAAAACTGAAATGGGAAATGAAGAAATGAAGGAAAATGAAGGAAATAAAGAAAAGAATATAGCTCTTATGTAGGCAATATTAATACATACACTAATTAACTACAAAGATGATGTTTTTCAATATTTTTAAAATCTATATTAGACACTGGTTTACTGAAAGAAGATTTTTAGTTTAATCTGTATGATGATTATGTAGAGAATGTGGCTATGAAAGAATGACAAATACCTTCATAAAAATATACTTTTAGTATTTGCCTTCTAAGCCAGACTTATAAAGCACTTTGATATATCTGATGTACAGTTTGTAATAGTATATTTAGTTCTTAAACTGATTATTAGCCAAGTGAGGCCCTTGCTCATTTTCCATTCTTTCTTTAGTCAGGCAAAATTGTTACCAAAATCAGTGAGAGACTGGATAAAAACTCAGTGAGGACTTTGGGATGGGGCTTGTTGATGATAGGCAAATATATTGCAAACAGCTGCTGTGCATTCTTGCCTCTGCAGATATCATTATCAAGGAAGCTCACTGTTAGGGATGCAGTTTTCCACCACTGGATATCTAGGGCCTCTCTGCTTTTCCTGGGGGTTGCATATACTGCCAGATCTGGTGCCAATCTTAGAGTGGAAAAAGTAAATTACTCATTGTAAGGATTTTTCCAGTAGATGGCAGGATTGGCAAGTTCTTGCTTTTCTAACTCTGCAGTAGTTTCTTCATTGTTGGCTGATGAATTGATATTTCTGGCAGAGAACTTGAAAAGGGAAAGAAATTTATTACTAAAATTTTACTGTATTACACTGTGCCAGGTTCAGTTTTGCAGAAGATATTGTGCCCAGGAGTATAAGTCATTTTCAGTTGAACAGCTCCAGGTTTGCTGAATGATTCTCTTTAACTCCTCCAGTCCCACACCATTCACACCTGCCTAGTTCAACTAAAGCAATATCTTATTTAATGTTAATAATATTCTGTACTTTATCTGCACATTACAAGAGCTAGAAAGGATGTGTGATGTTATTACCTACTATGTGGTTTAACAATATCTGGGAACCTCATATCGTCATTCTGCTTTAGGATTTCCTGAACATTTTTTCCACTGATTTGGCAGTTCTTAAAAACAAAATGATTTAGTGTTTTAAATTCAGTTTTCTAAAAGGCCTCTGTGTCTGTGCCCTGAGATACTGAGGCATCCAAGTCACATAACCACAATTTAATAAATTGCTACACATCAACTGAACCATAGCAACCATCCCTGACTCTATTCTTAGCCTACAACAAACATAAAGTAATGTGACTTAATGTGATTCTTTCTCATTGCTTTCTTTTTATTGAAATAAGCATCTTTGCTTTCTCTTTGCCAGGCACAAAATGTATGATTTTACAAATACTGTGAGTCAGCTGAAGTGTTTTATTTTTAAGTTGCAGTAGTTTATATATTTGAACTACTTCTTTTTTTCCATTGAAATAATAAAAAAAATTGTTACCCAAAATTGTTAAATCCCCATTTGACAGGGAATTTAGATTCAGACTGATTTAAAAAAACCTATACTACAGGTGTGGCATGGTTAGAACTCCAGGGATGTCACTTTCAAGTACATTCCTGGAACCAAGGACAATATGGCAAAACTTGCCTTAGAGTGCTCTGGGAGAATTTGGCACCCATGGAAAGCAATATTAAAAAACCCACTTAGACTGAATAAGATGATGCCCAGAATCAGGAAATTAACATTACTGTGCTTAGAGATGGACCTTAACCTCCTATCCTGTGCCTGTGGGGTTGCAAGCAGACATTTTTATTGTGGGATGCAAACTGTTCTCCTGCAAGTTAAGGAAATTTATAAGGAAGCTTATAACTATTTTTTGAAATGACTCAAAGTTCTGCTTCCACGTAAGAGGTTAACAATTAGTGTACTAATGTAACAAATGAGTCCCTCAGTTTGGCACAACTCAAATCCATCTCTTTCATATCCTAGAGATTTCTCTAATTTGTAGGCTAGAGGGATGGTCTGTATGGGGATAACTTGCATCCTTCATATTGAAGCTCTGATACTGGCATTGCAAGATAAGTTGAATCATAAGGGGACGAAAGAGTGTAATTTTGCTGTGCAGTGGTTTGTATGCTCAGATGCAACTTGTTCCTAGCCTGTTCTTAGAAGTCAGGACACTCCTTATTCATCCGAGTGTTAGATGCTGTTCTAGTAATGCAAAAAAATTGAGAAATGTTCTAGTAATGCTCTAGATTTAATGGAAAGTCATATGCCAGCATGGGGTGGGGGTAATGATACCCCTGTCTGTCTGATCAGCATGAAGGATGGTCATCTCAGGATGCTCCAACAAAGTCAAACAAAACCATGCCTGATGCACTTTAGTGTCATGAAAGTCTTCTTCAAGCAAGGGGTTGATCCAGAGATCTTTAGAGGTGCCATTCAACATTTCTGTAATGTGGAAACAGGCATTCCTGGATCACATTTTGGATTTGGGTGGACGTACAAGGTATGTAAGTCCTGTCCCTGTGTCTGTCGCCTAAGCTTTAACCTCTAACATTATTTGGCTTGTTTTGACAGTGTATAATTCCCATTTTCATTCTCATCCTATCTGATTTTTCCTTGAGTTGAATTGAAGACATCTCAAAGACTGTTTCCTGACAACTTTAGTAAAATTCCTACTTGTTCTGGAGATTAAAGGTAGTCTGTCAACTTTATATGTCTGTTTGCTTTTATAACCTAGTACCTAAAGTTTCAACCAGTGAATAACTTTCTTTTTTGGGGGGGCTGTGGGAGGAGAATCCTCTGTTGGGGGTATATTTGTCAGTTAGGCATGGGGCAGAAGTCATAGAGATGTACACAGGGTTGCACCAGCGTTTCCCTTGCTGCAGGAATGCAAGGACCAGAGACAACTGATCCGTGGATTGATCAGCTCCATCAAGTATCACAGGGTAGAAGAGCTGCAGAGATGATGGATGTTGTGGTATGAGTGCTTAATTTGCCAGATGAAAAATAATGGAAAATCAGGTAGATTAAAATGGAAATTGAAAATTTGAAGGTGTGCAACCTCTGTAATGTTAAGAAAACCTCAGCTGCAGTTGTTCAATCATCTGAGCTTTGGACATCAGGGGAACAGATGTTTAGTGTACAGACAGGAAAGATTCAAGCTGCTTAAAATGCTCAAGCTGCTGAGCATTTTAGTAGCTGGCTAAAAAATTAAATTTGGCCTAACTTGCAAATTCATAGATAAATTGTTCTAGTTGTTACCAAAGAATGTGAAAACCTTTGAAATGTCACTAATTGATGATGTTATTCCCAGATTTTGTTTTTATCATTATGTAACACTGCAGAAAATTGGCAGGAATAAAAAATGATTAGACAGAAAATGCTGTAAAATATGTAAACATTGACCTTGTTTCACACAACATTAATATAGGGAGTAATGTTGCAATCCAGGACAATAATTGTTAAAAAAAATCTTATGCTCAGAGTCATCAGCCAACACGAAGAGTTATTCGAAAATGTCTCCAAGGGAATTTAAAGTACCAGGAAGATTTTGAATAAGAAACAGAACAGCCAAGGAGTCTGAGGTTGAACATACTGCGGGGCTTGCTGGAATAGGACAAATGAGATGCAGTAAAAGGAAATGAGTGAGGTTAAGAAAGATTTTACTGAGATAAAAAGGAATGCTTTCCTTCTGAGAGGAGGAAAAAGATCCAAAATTTTTATAAGATTTGAATAACTATCTAACATTTATATGATTCAAAGGAAATACAAGAACCATTCAACACTACTGAAACTAAATGTTCAGTGAGAGAAGCAATTTGAGTAGACAAGGATTTGATAAATTCCTTAAATAAAAGCCATTGTGGGAGAGACTGTATAAGGAAGAACAAAAGGCTGTGCATGAATTCTGAATGTGTGGAGCACATATGCAGTGCTGAGCCCGACATGCATTTTCAGACTTCTTGCAGACTTGACAGGAATCCATTAAGAGACATAAACTTATATACAGTATGAGTTGCAGGTAGCACCACAGCTTTCAGACCTCACTGACTGAGGCAGAAATGGTCACTATACAACTCTTTTACTAATGTGGACTCCTTTCAACACTTTAACAATTCAGCCATTTTTTCAATTGAAAAAAGAGACATATTTGGCCATGAATCAAGTGCCTTTTAGGTGTGTGTATCCTTCTTAAGCCTCAAAAGGATTACCATCTCCCCTTCTCTGTTATTTTAGTTATAAATTAACTTAGTATAAAATAAAATTTGAGCCTTCTCAAGGCTTAATTTTCTCTGGAAATATGACTAAGGTGTGTCAAACAATAACAATGCACACAAGTCATGCACTAGAAGGTAATCAAAAGACTTTGTTCAAACACACATAAAGATTAGGAATATACCTGTGTCTTTTGCATGCTGACTTATACAAATTGTTTTTTCTAGCCTGAAGATTGTATTTACATCCATTCTCATTCAGGAGTTTGTCTGAATGGTTTTACTGCACATTTACTCTGTCAATAGCAGTCTTAGAGTTTAGCCTACTAAGTTTTAGACCTTACATCTATTGAACACACCTGTTAACTGAATTCCATCTTGGAAACAGGTTTTATTTACACCACATTATATCAAACATAATTTATATCAGCTTTTGCTTTGGTGACTGGCTATTCTTCTGGGTGAAGATAGCAATATCATTCCAAAGAAAGAGATGGTTGATTTTTAGGCAAGTTAGAAAAAAAGAGCAATTTGTGTCTCAGAAAAATAAGTGCCTGTAGCCTAGATTCATTCTACACAATTATGGGAAGTAGTAAGTAAAGTTCCTGTGACAACTGGGGCCAAGGAAATTCTAGGGAAATAAATATTCTACTATTTTATTCTTTTAAAGTCTGTGAAATTTGAAACCGTTACTCTAAAATGTTATTGCCTTGGGTAGGGGAAAAAGTAAATTTTCATGCACAGTGGGAGGTTAAGCCTGTAGCTCCTGCCTCAGAAAAAGCAGAAAGAGTGTTTCTACTTCTATATACATGCCACTGGAAATGTACCTGAGTAAAAGATGTTTAAACAACCTAACATGAAATAAGATCAACTTTCTAGAACCATAGGAAGGAAAGAGTGCTTGACTTTTAAAGATTATTGCAAGAATATTGATAGAGATGGGAAAATAAAACTACATTCATCCCAACTCCCTCTCTAATTTTGGTTCCAGAAGATAAATATTCTGTGTCTGTGATATTTATGCAAGGATCATCCAGTCAGCCTCAGTCAATATGCCCATTACTTAGACACAGAGAAACTGTTCACCGTAAAGAACATCTGCTTTTTGCAGAGAATCATGTGGGCAAGTACAGGATGCTGAAGTAAGCTTGGCAGCTGAAAGCAACCACACACCTTTCCCCATTCTAGTCAAAATGCCAGATGGACTTTTCTTAGTCTTGTCCTCTAGTAATAAACATGAACAGTAAAGGCGTTCGATAGAAAAGCTTAGAAAAACATAAAGAAACCAGTTATGCAATTTTGCTTCTGAGCTAGGGTAGGGAAAGGAGGATTCACCACTGCTGGAGGCCAGTCCCTCATTGCACTGCAAAGTGCCTGGGTATTACCATATGTTCTTTTTAGTTCAAGAATTTTTAATTATAATGCAAAAGGTATTGCTCTCCTGAGCAATGCATCACCACACCAACTGAAATTTGTTGTTCCCAAGATCAGCAGGGCAGAGAGGTTGTGCAAGAGGTGCTTGGTTCAAAGGACAGTACAGAGAGTGAGAGTCATGAATTGCTTGAGCTAATTTGGCTGAATTTGTGCTAAGCTAGACCAAAAATGCTCTCATGTTCTGTTCCATCAGCTTTTCTCTGGGACAAGTAACCTTCAGCCTCAGATCAGAAATGAACAGCACAGATTAGGCCTAAAATCTGCCAACCGTTTGCAAAGCGATTAATGCCTAAGGCTTGAGAGCACACAGAATAAGAACTAAAGCAAAGTGGAGAAGACTGGAGTTGGTTTTCATCAGTTTGAGAGATTTGAAAATGTCTTCTCAGAAAACTTTAGAGGACTATGTCTATCATTTTCTGTACTGATTATGGAGCATTTACTACAGATACATGAGAGCGTAAAACAAAACTTAGAAGCTATTTTAAAGAAAATTCAGTATCCATTATTTAATGGCATGTAGGACATACTGTGTTTGCTGAAAAGCAGGAAACGCTATTTATGCAGATTACTGTCATAAAAATGTATGTAAAGGCACTCATCAGAGAAATTTTAACTGCATAACAAGAAGGAGGAGAGGGAGGCAGAAAAAAAGAGCAAGAGAAAGGTGGGGAGGGAAAGAGGAAGAGGGAGGGAGAAAGGAAGAAGGAAGGGGAGAGAACACCTCCATTTATTGTCCTTGAATATGGAAACCTGCACAGTCAGGTATTTGGTTTCTTGCACACTACTTTCCCTGATGGTAATGAAAAACCTATTACTGCAAATTTAAATTAGAGGTTTTGAAATCAGAGGTGACTGTTGATGAAACAACCAAGATTATGACATTTTTCTCCTGTAGATGACACATCAGCATCTTACAATATCAAATATAATATCATTGTGGAATAATATGCTGCATAAATGTAGTACTATGACATTTTTCAGTAGCAAGTCTATCTAGGATATATATGAAATAATTTTGTAATATTTTTTGGTTTGAAGTCCCCTGCATACATCCCAAAGGAGATATAGTCTCCTCATACACAAAACTGACTGATAATATGCTTGCCTTTCTTAGCTGTCGTGGGGCCCCTAGAGAAAGGTTTCCAAGGTTCTAAGAAAACATGTCAAAAAAACTGAGGTCCTAACTTCAATAGGACTTCCTAATAACTGAATGATAAAATTTCATTTTCTACAAATTCGTTTCTGTTGTAACTGAAAATACAGTGTTTCAGTGTGATATTGGCAAAAACATCCTGGGCAGCTTCACTTTTATTAAAACTGTATTTTTTCCCATGTAAGGAAGGAAGAGAAAACTAAACAAGTTACCTGTAAGGTGATGGATGCTGCGAGGATCTGATAAATTGTGGATAAACAGTGGCAGGATTTGGTGAGGTAACCATCTCTGGCTTTTCCTGCTGGGTTTAGATTGAAAAACAAAATTATGAGGCTAGGATTTTTTTAAAGTGCTTCATATTGGCCTATAAGTTTCAGCAATAACAAGGTAAGCAATGACTCATTCAGAAAACACAGAGCCTGAATCACACAGTATTTTCTCCACTTGCACAAACACTTCTGAACAAAGAGAAAAGTATTTAGGATTGGTTCAAGTATTTTTAAGTTCAAGTTACAGATTTTTAATATGTAACAGCATATGTTTTCACTGATTTCAGTTTCTTAGGGAGCTCAGATGTATGGATAGGTCAAGATCTAAGAAATCAATCCCAATTACGTTTTCCAGTTTTCTAATCTTCTACTGATGAATCATGAGAGGTTGAATCCTGGAACTCTCCTTTTAAGGGATAGAGAAAAATGTGCTGCATTGGATTCAAGAATATTACTTGCAGTTCTTTGAAAAGCCTAAATATTTAGTCAGGAGGGTGACTAAAATATCATCCTCTTTGCCCTAACTAATATGGTTAGGGATTTTAACGGAAAAAGTATTTGGTAATGGTGACTTGCAGTTAAGCTACTTAGGTGGCAGTGTATGGATAACTAAGTTCCTCATGTTAAGTTCTGTATTTATTTTTAGGCTGTTTTCTTAAAAGTATTGTTTAAATTTATACTCATGAGAATTAACTAAAATATAGGCTAAAACTTTATTTGTTTATAAAAACTTTTCCTCAAGGAGTAAGTCTTCTCTTCCAGTTAAGAATAAATGATATGGGATGGACTGCACTCAGCATTCTTTTCCATGAGGTTGATGTACGTTTCATGGCAGAATTTTGCTGTGAGTTGCTATGTGACTACTTTCAAGTCATTAAAAAGGTGTCAGAAGGGGAGCACAAGACAGCTAGGTTGTTTCAGTACAGTGTAGTTTCCAGACTGTGTTATGAACTTCCAATACACTGGTAAAAATGGCAGCTCTTTAGCTCGTTTTTACACAAGTCATTGCATTAGAGCACCCTGTGCTTTAATGGTGGACTGGGGGACTTCAGCTAGAGAGTGAGGAAATACACTGTGCTGGGAGCTGATGATCCTCTGGGAGCCCAAGGAAGCTGAAAGGTTACTGGAGTCTTTGCAAGCAAAGGAAGCTAAAAAGTAACTATATTTGCTGCAAAAAATGCTGATGAAATCATAGTTTTGCTAGCAGTAAAAAAGATTATTTTTTGCAATCTGATAATAATCTTTCAGAGTTGTTGGCATTTTGGGCCCATACTTCCCTATTAGTCAAGTTGTATGGGAGAACATCAAAACAGAAAAAAGAGCAGGAAAAAATGAGTTTGTTTGATTTTTTTAGCTTCCCACAAGTATAATTCACATTACCTTTGTCCAACTTACATTGCCATAAGTACAGGTGAACCAGACTCTGAATCCCATTCTTCATACTCCTTTCCATCTAGTCAATTAACTACTTCTTTAAGAAATTATTAAATATGTTATATTTACATGAAAATGGAAGAAATACAAAATTATTTCATACCTGGAATTTTTTTGTCTCTTCAGACCACCAGACTTCAAAGTCTTTTTGCAGCTTCATCTTCACCTTTTCTGTAAGAAGCTGCAGGTGCTCAATCTCTACCTTCAGCCCTTTGAAGCGACTGTACACTGTTTTATAACTAATATGAGAAGAAAGTGTATTACAGATTTTCCAACATATATCTGAACAAGGGTTAATATTACTTAGAACAGTTAGAGATTTAAACTATAAAATAATGTATAATAATCAGAGATGCAGAAGACACAGATGGTAGAAGGAAACATATTTTATAAAAGCTTCATGGAACAATAAGTGCAAGAAACTTATTCCACAAACCTTTAATTTCATAAAGAAGTTAATGAAATTCAAATGGGATCAACACTGATTAACAGTTAAAATACAGGTTCAGTCAACTATGAAAATGATTTCTTTTGAATTCTCAACATGTTACCATTAATAAATAACTGGTATCTTGGATTCAGATAGGAGCTGAGACTGGTTCCCCTGTCAGATGGAAGCTTCATTACCCTCTTGGCTATTAGACACTTGGAGATTTACCAGGAGTAAGAAAGAGCCAGAAGTTTCCTCAGATATTGTGAATAACAAATGCTAGCAAAATACTTAATACTGATATCCTTGTATCTATTTTTTTTTTAATTCTCCTGGCAAGGATTGGTTAACCAATGTGTATTCTGGGTATTATTTACACTTAGTGAGTCCTGTATAACCTAGAGGTTTTCTTATAGTCAAGAAAGGCATGACTTTTCTGAATCAGCCCGAAAGGCTCACAATACATTTGGATTCAAACAACAAGTTGCAAACACAAATCCTCAGGGAGGATATTAAGCTGTTTTTATTTATTTTTAACCTTTAGCTCAAGCATAAATTTTCCTCTCTTATCTACTGTGGCATCTGACAGACAAACCAACAGCATATACACAAATTTAAAAACTATTAGTGAACCACAAAGCTGATATTTTTAAAATGTCAGAGAAAACCCTGAGGGCAGCTGTGTGTGCAGAATTGTAATTGGAGTATACTATCAGTATAATTTATCTTTCTACCATCTGAAGGATGGTAGAAGTCTGAGGCAGAAACAATACCTTTTTTTTTCTTCTTCAATTTGCATTCGAAGATTCTCTTCTAATGGATCAAACGTTAGTTCTTCAGAAGGATTTGAAACAGCTGTAGGGTAAATGATCAGATTTAAGCAACGACTATATGGTGTCCAAAGAAGCAACTTCTAATTAGAATAAAAACTAGCTTTTAAGAGGTAGTTAATGAAATGGGGGTGATTAACCATTTCTCTCTTCTGGAAATGCTTCTTCAAATTCCCTATTTAGGCCTTACTTAGTAGAGGACATAGTCAATAATTAGTGCTTTGAATCAAATTGCTTATAATTAGGTTTTTTCATCATTAAAGACTGGAACGTTAATCTTAGATATAAATAAAAGCAAGTTAAACATTCATATTTGGCATAAAACACTATCAAATGCATTCAACCACTTTTTGCAATGGTTTTGGCAAGAAAAACAAGACCAGAAGCTGTTGCAAAAAGAAGAGACAGCAGTGGCTCTTGAAAGAGAGATTAACTTTGGAAAGCAATAAATTAGTATACATAAGGAAAATATCCTGAAACTATGTGAGAAAATTTTCGAGGTAAAGGAGAGGTAAGGAAATATCTTAAGAGTAGCCTAAGTTAGCTTAAGAAAGCAGCTTATGATTTCCCTGCCCTGTAACAAAGCTAGTTAACATGCAATACACAATGTGCTTATTCTGAGAGATGGTAAAACAGTCTTTCCATCATGGTTTATATGTTCAGTGGTGAAAGGAAATGTAAAGTTACCTACTAATGTTACAACAGTTTCTGTTTCTGGGATAAATGAGAAGAGTTTTACGTTCCCAAGAAGTATATTGACCTTTTTAACTCAAGAAAAATGAAAAAAAACAAAAGATTTGCTGTACAATACATGTAAATTTCCACCCCAACTCTTATTTCTGCCAAGAAAATAAATTCTATGTCAATCTGTCACAAGGCCTGAGGAGTGCACCCTCTCTTCAAGGAGAGGAATTCTGTCTGGAACAAGAGGGCAGCAATGACCCTTCTCTGCCTGTCAGCACACCAGCTGAAACCATTATGCTTTTGTAGTAGCACCCTATAGCTTAATACAAATTGTGTTGAAAAGCATTTTATTTCATTACTTAGCTCAAGCATGTTAATACAGACAGTCAAGGTGGACAAAGCCCATGCACAAGTCTCATTTCATACACTGAAAGGCCTTGCTGTATGTGATTAACAAAGAGAAACAGGGTGAATACCTTTGTGGTGGAGAGAGTACCCTTAAAAGATAAAAATATAAACTGCTTGAAATGTTAAAGTGAACAAACAAGACAGGAGGCAGAGGAGATGATAGAGCAGTGACATTGTATAACAAGTTATACCTGAACATAACAGACAGTAAGAAGGTCACCATAATGTGCCCGAACCTTTAAGAAAGGAGCAAACCTTTCCACAATTACAAGGGATGAGGATTTTTTGATTTCTCACATTTCATCCCCAAGGTATAATGTGGGAAAGCACAGAGCTACAGATGGAACTTGTGGGGAGACACTCATTGCAGAGCTCCTGAGGCTTCATGCTTTTCTGAACTTCATGAACACAGAGCAGCCAGGCTTGAGGGAAATGTGCTCTTGTGGAACAAATTGAAATGATTTAGGGAGTTACTGGCTCTCAAGTGAGCCATGCCCACAGACCATGTGAGAATCCTTATTATGTTCCATGAATATTCCAGACATACCTAGTGTGAACCAATTTCAGGTTAAAGGGGACTCTCCTGAGCACACTGAAGTGCATTTGTTCTATTTGCACAATCAGTGACTGTATCTCAGTTCAGGAGGCAGCAGCTCTGCTGCCTCCTTATATTATTTTAATAATAATATAATAATTANAATAATAAAGCCTTTTGTATGAGATGAAAACCTTTACCATAAAAGGGGTGCAGCATCCTCTGCCCATTATTTCTAGCTGGTGATGAAAGGCAGAAGCACAGCTGTGGACAAGGGGAGCAGCACAGTTTCGTGAATGGAAAGAGATGAGTATACTGCAAGCTGGTGTGGCCCCAGCAGCAGAAATATCATCAGATAAATGGCTAAAACTTACACATCCCTGTGCACATCACTAAGCTTGGGTCACAAAAGCAGATGAGATCTGATCACAGTGTCAGGTGAAGTCCAACAGTAAGTCAAGTCCAGGGCATGCCTGCTGCAGCACTGCTTTGTAAGTTCTCCAGTGCCTTTTCCCAAGCTGTTGCAATGTCCATTTCAGTTTCTTGTCATGCCTGCTCATTGCAGCAATATGTTTGTGAACTAAATATTCTGCTCTGAAGACTAGACCTTTAGAATATATCTACTGTAATATATAAAAAGGATCATGGCTTTTTCCTGCTGTTCCAAGCAAAAAGACATCTAAAGTCTGGTGGACCGTATTTCAACACTTATGTTTCTTGCTACTTCTGCCTTCTCCTCATTTCCTGCTACTTCTGTTCTCCCCTCTCCTCCTCTTTACCTTTCCTGATAAAGCCCTGCAGTGGCCTCTTTCTGCCCCCAGGCTTCTGCTGCCTCACACCCCTCTCCTCTTACCAGTCCAGGCAATTTCAGCTATAGCTGAAGAAAGGAAGCTAAGGCAGAGGTTACTGGCTCGCTGTATCTCATGTCTAATGTTAGCATTCTTCAGTACATAGACTCAGTCATTTTAAAATAATGTTAGAGGGACACTGATTGAATAGACTGTAAAACATAAAAAGCATAATATTTACTCCCAAATTTAATTTAGACACCTAAGAAAAAAGTTCTTTTGGCTACAGCTTTTTTTCCTCCAAACAATTTTTATTGTATATATCTGCCTTCCCATGCAGAAACAGAAAACATATATTAACCACACATATACAAAGTACATGTAGATTATGAAGCACTGAAAAATCATGACATCAGCTTTTGCCCACATACATGAAAAAATTTGCAATACATTAAAAGATGCAGTAGAGATGCTACTGCTAAAGTATTAACTATCAGATATAATTTCTGCAACTGCACAGAACACAAAGTGGTATCTGCTTTGTTCAGTTAGGGTTGACTTTTAATTCATTGGTTGACAGTTTGTCATATGAAACTCAGCTGTACAGTTTAGCTCTATGCTTTTAGCGCATCAGCTGAGATGATTTCATTCAGTTGGAGTGTAATATCATATGCACTTTTCATGCCCCAGTGACTTCTCCTGGGCAACAAATGCAGTTGCTGCAATTTAATCCTGGATAATGCAGCCCCAGGTTTCAGGGGTGTGGGGAGGTATGGCATGCATGCTTAGGAAAACATTGGCTCTGTGTATACTAGGGGCTTCTGTTGGCATCCAGTTCTGTACAACACAACTATTTTGGCAGCAGTCAGCAATGTACTGATAAGGAGTATTAGTTTCTTTACATTAACATAACTGCACATACAGCTGAGGGGCAAAAATTATGAATCCTAAGTTGTGAAGTCTTTTTTAAGAATACTGAGTCATAAGATGTAAAGAAGAGACTGACAGTGCTACACAGGGTAGGGAAATAGCTGGCAAATTTTATGCTTACTTTAAGGCTAACTGTTTTTGCTTTGTGTTCATATACAACCCATTTGGTGAAGTGGGCACAGGTTACAACTGACACCAATTGCCCGCAGAGATATGAAGGTGAGCTCTGCATGAGTTGACAGTTCATATGATAAAGGTTTGTAATTTTTGGTGCTTTTTTTGTTCCCCATAAAGATGATTGTAAGAGGCATTTTAAGATATAATTATTTTATTCTAATGAAATGGCCAATTTTAGAGTACAGGAAGTGGTAAATTTTATGACACATCCCACATGATCAAATCACACTGTACGAGAGAGAAATTGTAACACCTGTAACTGGATCACTATTTCAAAGCCATGTGGAAAGCATGGATGAAACACACTATTTCTAGAATGATACCAAGTGTTATCACCATAGCTTACTGCAAGCTGGCAACAACCTGAAACACTCTGGCAGATTCTTGTCGACAGTCAGAAAATTTTGCAAGAAACTCTCTATGACCCTGAACTTTATACTCTCTGGGGTGCTCATATATTTTTCAACCTGAGTATATCCTGGAAGTCAAACTCCTAGGGATTTATTGTCTTGTGCCTCGAATAACACTGTGCCCTGCCCTCCAGCTGTACTTTTGCAGTCAAATATTTTCATTTTTTTCACTGGATAGTCTTGTGTTTATCTGCTTAAATTTATAGTCACTTGAAGTAACCAAATTTAGAATTGACTTTAGTATCCCATTAATATATTTACTGCATTATTTATCAGCTTTGCAGCTTTTGGCAAACTCAAGCATTACTGCTTTCAAACTGGAACATATGTTGTAAGCTGATTTTTTTTAAACAATATCCATCTATCATTATTCAGGATCATCTTACAAGTAATTCTCCTCTTTTTCTTTATGCTTCCTCTGGGCCATATCAGCCTATGTTTGTCACTGGGCACCACATGTGTACCTCATACAAAAGCAAAGACGAGTAGGCACAATGTAACTCAGGAGATTTTGATTGATTTTGATTACTGAATTTAGTAAAAGGGTCCATTGGTATGCTGCTTTTTTTGTTTGTTTGCTTTGTTGTATATTTTGTAACATTGTATTGCTTATTATTTTACTGGCTTAATACTGGCTCAAACTAACTAACTTCTAACGTACACCTGGCAAGCAGAGCTATTTTTCCTATCTCAGTGAGCTGTTTTTCCTAAATACAGAGTCACACTTCAATTCCCTCAAATTTCTTCTTTGAAACTAGTAATCTTTATTTTTCTTCCTGAAAATACATGGCATACAAAACAGGAGGTGTTACCTTCATGTCAGCTGCACTTAAGCCATGCAAGCTTCTGAAACATCATGGCTAAAAATTCTCTGTTGCTTTCCAAATACACAATTAAAATATACTGGGAAAAAAAATAAAACAACAAAGCAGCTTCAAGTTTAATATGTTCCATACATGCATACAGTTCCATACAGTTAATCTAGTGGAACAGTAACATAGCTGGGTCTTAGCCAGGAACCCCCTAGTAACTCAGATTCTTGCCTAAACTTAATAAATACTTTTTACCGTTTGATTACATGTGATTCCTCTTGCTTCATTTATCCTGTTCATAATATTAGATAAAATCATACCTCATATATTTGAATGATCTTTCTCTGCCTCCCAAGAGGGGGTGTGATTTGTCATCCATAAGCTTTGAAGCTTTGTAAACATTAATTTTTACAAAATCCAAGAGCTTTCATGGGGAAAAAAAAATCCCTTTTCTAAGGTTTGTCATGAGACATGAGGAATACCCCACCACCAATATCCAGACTGCAGTTGAACCACAGCTTTTGTAAAGCACCATAAGCACCACAACTTTTGTAAAGCAATGCCTCGTCAAGAGAAGGACTTGACTGAGAATAATATAGCACAACTTTCCTAAGAATAGGATTTACCTAAAGGTGCTAAAGGTACAGTCACATTGAGTGTCACAGATTACTGTGCATGAACAACATACATACATGGGCAGCAAAGTCTGTGCTTGCAGATCACATTTAGGAATGCAGTGCACATAGCAACTGTGGGATTAATTCAAAAGGCCTAGTGATTTCTAAAAATAAGGGGTGTTTTACCTGCATTCTGCGTAGAACTGTGGTTGTCAGTACAAACGCTTGTGACAATGCACAGAAGCATTTATTCTGGACTGTACACTAAATTTATAGCAACATCATTTAAAAGAATATTAAGGAAAAAGAAGCATATATGCTTATCATTAACTGCTTCTGTTCCAGCTGTGTATAGGTATAGATGGGCCATGAAACTGATGTTTAACTTCAAGTTAGACAATAAATGAGATTTTGACCTTGATTCAAGAAATGAATACTAACCAAACAAATGTATATGGGAAGTGAATACTAACCAAACAAATGTAAACGGCTGTACCAGTCTGAACAATTTTGATCTTTCTGCTACTTTCTGCAAGAGTGTAGAGGCAATGGAAAGCACAAAGGAAAGACACATCATTATTGGTGAAATCAATATATTATGAGCATGAGGTTGCACTATAAATTATTTAGTTTAACTCTTGGCTCAAATAAGACAAAAGATGTTGGGCTGAAGCTCCTCTATCATGGACCTGATGTTTTTTTTCTATGCAAATAGCAGAGAGATGTGCTAAGACCCCACCTCAGTTAAGTGTAGAATAAAGACAAAAGTACTACAGAAAGTTTAGTTTCCACTCTTCCACATGGCTATTCCACTGGTCCTCTAAAATGGTTTCCTAAATGCTTTTTAAAATGTTGTTGTGATGTATGAATTTTCCAGAAAATTTCTGAAACTACAGCTACAGGGTTTAATGTCACTAGGAATGTCATTCTTTAAGAAGGTTCATTTTGATGTTGTTCAGTGTTCTGGCATGTGTATTAGATTAGGTCCATGTGCAACTTGGGCAGTTATAGGGACCAGATCATGGTTTTGGGACCCCCTATCCCTGCTGGCCACACTCATATCCCACATGGAATGCCACGCTTTTGCTGCCTCTCCCAGGCACATACCTGCTGGTTGCAGAACAGCTGGGCTGTCTGTGCTGTGCTACCAGCTGAAGGAAGTACAAGAAATACAGAGGTATTTAGGGAGTTCTCATAACTCAGTTCTTTCCTATGACCTGTGAAGGAAAGGACACTGGGCTTGGTGTTCTGGTAGCTGTTGGCTGAATTACACTGTACTGTATACTGAGAAGAGATAATCTTGACATATCCAGAAGCAATTACAACTTAACCACAAGATTTTTATCTGGAGAAGTTATATCCAACCTCTGCACATTTGTGAGGTATTATTAGCTACTTGTTCCAAGTAATTATTTGTTTTTATCTCAAATATGCAAACATTTTTCAGCAAAGAAGGAATGAATTAATTTCCTTTCCTTCAGCTATTTCAGAAGTTTTTTACCAGACCTGCAGGTTGTTCTGGAATGCTGGATATCACACTCGCCATGCTATTTCTCATTCACGCCTTGTCCTGTCCTTTACATAATCAGCTAGATAGAGATTTCTACTATAGGTCTGACCTTGAAAAACTCAAAAAAATACAGATGTGAAAGAGCTCCATTTTTGTCTACAGCTCATTAGATTACAGAATTTTTTATTACAGAGAGCCTTCATGGAGGAAACTTCCACTGAAACAGAACTAGTCAAGTTGCCCAACACACCCTCTGGACATGGCCAGAAGAAAGAAGCCTACAGCACCTTAAACTCCATATTATTCTTAGTTAAACTTTCTACCAGCTTGTTAAAGCCAAAAGAGAGAGGTACTCAAAGATAAACTGAAGTTAAGCAAACAAGCTTAGGCCTAGAATCTGTAGTCTGTGTGCATAGAACCAGATTTATTTTTTGTTCACTCTACCTCAAGTCCTGTTTTAGAATCATAGAATCATTTTGGTTGGAAGGGACCTTGGAAGCCTGTGTGGTTCAAACTGCTCAAGGCTGGGTGAAAACTGAACCAGATTATGTCTAGACATATTGTGAAAACTCCACGGACAGAGATCCTGCAAACTTCTTTGATGATTTTTTCAATGTGCAACTACCCTCACAGAATCTTAATATCATATTTTAATATACCAGACTAGAGAATTGAAGGGTTCATCTCCAGATTCTGTCTTGTTAGACACTAGAAGGAGTTTCTAAATAATAATACAACTCTCACTGAACTTTTCATTATTTCAGAAGAAATACTTACTACAAGAAAGCTTACAGAGACTGCAAGCTGTTCCAACAATAGTGAAATGCCAAAGTCAGTGTCAATAAAGCCGAGTACTGGGTAGCTGTGCTACAAGTTCATGACTCCTAATAAAAATATCACTTGATCCAAAAATGTCTTTGCTCTTTTCTGAGATCTGATAGCTGGATTTGAGTGGGTCACATGGGAAGCTTAATAGGAATGCACAAGTAATCTCAGAATTTTCTCTGACAGTTCAGGAGGACATATTTGCAAAGACTTCCAGTAAATATCAGTATTCTCTTTCTTGAAGACAAACTGAAAGAGAAGACTCATATCTGTCTCTAGAATTTAACATTGGGTGTAGTAAATCCTGCTAAAAAGTTGTGCTATATTATTCTCAGTCAAGTCCTTCTCTTGACGAGGCATTGTTTTACAAAAGTTGTGGTGCTTATTCAACTGCAGTCTGGATATTGGTGGTGGGGTATTCCTCATGTCTCATGAAAATAGAAAAATAGAAAAATACAGCAAAAAAGAAAACTACAAAGCACCCTAGAAGGACTGGAGAGAAACCTGTGGGAAGAAAGGTCTGTATGAGAGTGAGGGCTGAAGGGACACGTGTAAGTGTCTTATCAGAACATACTCCTACAGTTTTAAACTTAAGTCCTATGTAATACTTTGAAAGCCCCAAAACATATTACCTAAGAAGAAACCTCAAGTACTGTGGCAAGGGCATCACTGCAGTTTGTCTAGCTGCTGCTTTGGATCCATGGCTTTTTTCCTGATTGTGATAATCTTTACAAAAAACTTGGTAGACACACAAAAAACCCAAACTCTTCAAGAGCTTGTAGTTTCAGCCATAAACTATGCTAACTTGAAGCACAAAATAGCATGCAAAACCAAGAGAATAAGTTTGTTATGGTGTGTAGCTTCACAGTTACCAAAGGATAAAGTCTAACAATTTGTAATGTCCAAGCAGCTACTTACATATGTTTTCAAAATGAATTGTCCCTAACTGTTGCAAGAATTTGATTAAAAACTGATTTTGAAAATATTTCTAAAAGTACCTAATATGTTGCAATAATTGTACAAAACAAATTCAAAAGTATCTGTATCTTTGGCAGAGTAAAACTTGGTTAAAAAGGCAAAGAGGTACTGGTTTTGAATTTTCATCCAGTTGTGGTACAGGTATCTTTGTCTTAGCAACAATGAAAAATAAATGTCCTTTTTAGCAAGCACAATCTTACCAGCCTTCTGTCGCTCAGAATTCCTATTTCCTTTGAAACAGACTGAAGAAATTAAACTCATCCCTAAAAAAAAATGGCCTTGATGCCACTAGAGGTCACCCTAGGAATAAAAATCAGTGCTCTGCATGCACAAGAATTTAGACAAAAACACCACTGCTGCTTGACATTTCAAGTGCAAATGTACAGAAGAACATAACACACAGAGACATTGTGAATAGCAAAATTTTGAATTCCTAAGATAAATCTTTCCCTTATTCTGAGGCTATTGCAAACTGACTACGCTGCTCTCTAGCATATTTTAGCCCTTGGATGCCTGGTAATACTGGGGACATTGCCTTATCTCTTGCAAAAAAAAAAAACACCCAAAACCCAACCAAACAAAAAAACCAACCAAGGAAAAACAAAACAAAAGAAAACAAAAAAACCCCAACAAAACACCACAAAAAACAGCTCCTTGAAATTTTGGACTTCAGATTATTTCTCTAAAGTGCTTTATTTAGCCTATACATATCATTTTTCATCACCAAGAATGACTGTCTTAAAACAGGCTATCTATTATTCTCCATGGACTATGCTGGATTTGTGTGGGAAAACACAAACTGCCAGTTTCCTCAGCTTCTGTCATTTTGTGATTGAAAACACTTGTGTCTCTTTATTTCATGGCATTAGTACGGATCAAGACTCTTCTGCTTCATATGAAAAAAGTTAAATGTCATCTCAGTTACAAGATGTAAAGCAGTGAAAGAAACCAAGCTCATTTTATTTAAATATGGATTTATTTAAAGAACAGATTAACTCTGATGCAAACCAGCAGTTTGGAAGTGCTGTGTGCTTTCCATTCACACAGATCACAGCAGATGAGTTCAAGACAGTCATAATTATTGGACTAATTAATGTTATATATGTCTAGAGGAGGCTGCAATGGTTGCAGAGAGGACTACCATACACTTCCTGAACATATCTTATATCCAGAGCAGGTACAAACCATGGTGGACCAGCATTTCTAATGGCATGAGCCACATTGGAAGGGTTAAATGACAGGTTGGATGGAACTTTGAGCAATCTGATATAGTGAAAAATGTCCCTCCCCAAGGCTGGAGGATTAAGCCGCCTTTCCAATCCAAATCATTCTGTGATTCTGGGATCTGACACTCTGGACAACTGGGAGCAGCAGTTCCCCTTTGTAACTCTTCTGATATGCAGAAGTATGTCAAACAACATATTTGCATCCTGGTGTCATATGTGTGGTAGTGGCAGCATCACAAGCATTGAAGGAATCATTGCTTGAAATCCTTTCCTAAGACTGGCTGGAATGCTCCTGCAGGAGTACCCTGATGCATTCATTACACAGCACTGTCTGTCCTTGCTGCACTCTGTGCTGATCACGTTCATTCACTTCTAGACAAGGAAAGGTGAGTAAGCAGAATGAAACATGTTATAAAGAAACACACAGCAAGGAATGAAAAAGGGCACAGACTGATACTAACCTCTTTAGAACAGGCATCTAGCTTTGAAAAACGTAGGAAAAAAATGGTAAAGATAAAGCTGTAAAGCGAAGAAAGATAAGCAGAAATTTCCCTATTGCTTAAACCAAATTATCTTTGCTTAAAACCAAGTATGTGTTACAAATCCAAATATAAAAAAATGCGTGCCAAAATCTTTGCTCGCAGGCATTTGCCACACCAAATCAAATGCTGGTATGCATTTTCAGGGATTGAAACATATCTGCTGTTTCTGACTCACCTTGTCATTTTATTTTTTATGAGGAATCAGTTTTTCAAGGAAATTTTGCTTAAAAAAGAATGTGGGAACAGCTCTTTGAATAACATGAGAAATACAGAATCTTATTTCTAAAATTCAAGTTACAAAACCTGGAAGAACAAGTGGGGTTTTTGTTTGGTTTGGTTGGAGTTTTTAATAAAATATTGATAAAACTGTGCCTTAATACTGAAATCTGTACAAGGGATGCAAATTCCTTACAAAGACCCACATTTGCCCTTTTTTTTTTTTTCCATTTCAAGTAGCTTTACAAAGACAACAGAGTTGGACAGTAATTTGCTCCTAAAAAACCTCCTCAGAAGCAGAAAGGTTTTGCTATCAGGCTCTGCATTTTGCAGGAATACTTCTTTAAAGCATCATAAGATGCCTTAAACTAGAATCAAATAAATAATGATGAGGCTCTTCACTAGAATCAAATAAAACACCAACTTTTCTTCTACAACACTGCAAACCCCAGGGAAAGCTTTCCTTTCCATTCTTTTCTCCCATCTTTTCCACCCAGAAGCATGTTTGTGATCTAGTGTTTTTGCTGTCAGTACTTAAGCAGTATGCCCATTATTTCATTTTAAATACTCCTGAAGTGCAGTTAGGCATACAAAAGGAACTTTAAATCCTGCCTAAAAATGCAGTTAAATGTGGTTCTCTGAAAGACTTTCATAAAGATAACTAAAATAATTTATTTGCATAATAAGGTATTTTTTGCAGTTAATAAAGATGAAAGGCACACTGAGATGAATCCTTGCAAATTTACATAAAGTATTCAGTGTTTCTGTACTGACAAACTTTGAGCATCCCTTGTCTCTGATGATACCTCCCATCTATTTGTGTCCTTTTTTAACTCCCAGCATAAGCTGTTTTAAAAGAGATAGCTAGGAGCCAATGGGCTGAGTAGTGGTGTTTTCCTTCAAAAAGAAATCCACATCTTAAGAACAGCCATAAGGGAAACAGATCTACACTCTTTAAAATCAGACTAGAATAGTTTCTTGAAGAGTTTTAACCATAAAATGCTTTAAGTTAAGGGGAAGAAAAAAAAAAGGCAGCTGGAAGCTGTTAACTTGTTTTTAGTTGAAACAATGGTGTGTTTTATTTCATGTTGGGATTTCAACAGACCCTTAATTAGACTTTTGACCATGCAGTTTTCATTTAAAAATATCTTGGTGACATTCTGACCATCAAGAAGTTCCTGGGAGACTTGGCACCTGTTATTCTTTGAAAGAACATTCATCCAGAAAGGCAGCCAGGCAAATAATACTCCCCAACTCATAGAATAAATATTAAGTCTAAATATCTGGAATATTTAAAATAATAATGTAAATACTGGAAAATACTTTGGGCAGTCCAGACTTAGTGAGAATAAGCAGACAGCAATGCTCAAAACAAAAAGGCAAAAACACACAGGTTGCCTGTTATGAGGTGAAATACTAATCGAATATTCACACTCTGAATGTAGAGCTGGTAAAGTCACTACTATGGCATTTCCCAAGGACATGAAAAAATTATACCTACCTATGTTATGAAAAACATCTTAGCTATTGAAAACAGCATTTGAAACACAATTTTTCTATGTAGTAAAAAAGTCTGTACAAGACCAGATATCATTCAGATTGAAACACACATTCAGAATATATTAGTTAATTTTTCAAAACATTGAATAAGGAATTCTCATAAACAGCACTGCTATGATTCATCTTGATGTAACTTGTAAGAGTGCTAAAAAATTACTAAATAGATGGTATTCAACCCTGGAGTGAATTAAAGAAAAAATTCCATGTTATTCTGAAGATAGCACCTTTAAATTGAACTTCAGAGGAGGGAGGGGGAGGAGTTGGACAGGACTCCCAGCAATCATCTAGGCCTCTTCAGGGCTCACCAAAAGTGAGAGCATATTACTATTAAACCAGGGTGTTCAAATACTTTTTAAACAGTCAGGTATGGGACATTGATCACCTGTCAGGGAAGCTTGTTTTTGGTAAAGCATCTTTTCCTAATATGATGTCTGAACCTCCCCTGATGCAGCTTTTGAACCTTTCACATGTGTCCTGTCACTAGATAACAGGAAGACGAGATCAGCAATTCCTTCCCTTCCCCTTCTCATCCTGATAAAAATCAAATGAGTTTGATTCCTGGGCTTTATTGACATAGACAAAATTATTTTTAGTGCTGATTTTAAAATCAAAATAAAAAATGATAAAGGTATGAAACAATAATATCATCACCAAAGCTTGAGATTCATGGTTAAATTAGGAAGAGAAACAGTTTCGTTATTCTGAAGTAACTTGCCTGACTTTTGGAAGAAAAGATAGTCCCCAATTTTTCTCTCTCTTATTAAGAGACAAAAGTTCTCTATGTTATGTATACATAGAAATACACATATCAGCTGCAGTCTGGTGGTCTGACTTAGCTCCATCTTTTCTGTGAAGTAGGTCCATGAAGGCACATTTTAGGATTCTTCTACGGATCTAATAGAGGGAGAATCTAAACTGACTGCTCCAGCAGTCTTCTGTCAAACTTTGGCTGAAGTTTACTGTCCCCAAAATGGAATTCTCTTATGAACACTCCTAGGCCATTTCAGTACAAAGTCAGTGAAGTCAGCTTAAAACACCTTAAACCAACTTTGGATGACTTTACACTTTTGTGAACAACTTACACAGATAATTTTAGCTTTACAGCTGTGTCAACAGAAACTGCAAGAAATAACTTCTCAACTTCAATAACTAGATGCAAGAGAAATGAACTGTATATGCCTTCAGTCCCCCTTGGAATGAGAAAAGTTAAAAAGAATGTTAGATTGTGGCAACATGGCTACTAGCTCAGCCTCAGGACAAATCAATAACTGTTAATGGGAATTCAGATTAGACTAACCAGAAACCAAACTCCCAAATCTGTAAGAATTGTGTACTATTTTTCTCACCACACATAAAATCAGATACCTTTTGAGTCAAAATTCTGGCAAAGGTCACAGAGTCCATGTTTTTATGGCATGGACCATTGTAGAAATACTGTGGCAAAAAAACTGTCATAGAAATCTTGAGAGCTTGTTGCCCTTGTTGTATCTTATCTGAAATGTTATGCTCTTACCTAGAGCTGCTCTCTGTATCTGCCTCTGGATTATCTTTCCTTTCAGATGGTCTGTAAAAGACACAAAATGCAAATAATTAGAATTCAAAATGTCAAAAATCAATGAAGTCATTGCCTGTTTCCCACCATTCAAAACTCCCTGTGCTGCTGGCCAGTTTTAGGGATTTTTTGTGATCCATGGGATAAGTTGATTTCTGAGCTCTCTCCTTTTCTCTACTCCAAGTAAACAAGTAGGCACAATGTGACTCTAGATATACTGAGAGTTAATTGTCCAGTAAGAAAGACTGAAAATTAAGCATTTTCAAGTCAAGCACTTTCACAGAATAATGATCTCCTACTGCTAGATACAAAAGAAGCCCAAGTGGGACCAGAGAACATATGGAATTCCGAATATGTTCCAACAGACTTAAAGGCACTTATGAGATAGTAGGTCACTAGTCCACCCCTTTGCCAGTGGAAAACTAATTCCCCAAAATCCATTTGTTCTTGTCTGTCCTGCTCAGTTTTAAATATCCCGTGTACTAGGGCTTCTGCAAGTTCTACTACTGTTCTGGTTCTAGCTGGGGTTAATTTTCTCAGTAGCTGGGAGGGGACCATGAGGTTGCTCTCTACTACCTCATATCATTGCTGGGGGCAATGGGAGAAAGGGACACTCCTTTCAGGAGAAGGTCAAGTAAACATGGCAGAAGGAGCCATCCTATATTGCCTGAAAGTAAGGAGGTTTTCTGTGTGAATTATTTCTTTTCCTGTACCTTCTGTCATTAACATTGTTGCTGTTACTGTTCATATTCTTATCTCATTGCTGTTTCCAGTAAATTGTTCTTATCTCAACCTATGATCTTTGTCTTTCTTACCTCCAATAATTCTCTCCATCCCACAACAGCTGGGAAGGGGAGGGGAGAATGGGGCAGTGAGAGACAGCAGTGTGAAGTTTGGAGAGTCTTGGTAGGGGCACTGGGCTGGGCAGTAACATTCCTAAATCATGGCAACTACTCAACAGGACTCACTGTGTAGATGTCATTGGGTTTCAATCAAAAATTAACCAAATCCATTATCTCAACATTCCTAGTTAGACTCCCAGGCCCCATATAACTCCCTTTATCCTTCTTTTATCAATTTCCTACCTGATCTACAACAATGGGCCAGTTTCCCAATTATTCCAAACAATAATTAGATTACCACATGGGAAACCATTATTCAAAGACATTAATTGAACCAATAAAGGAAAAACATAACCTAAATATGGAATTTCAGCAGTAAATGTATTCTGAAGAGGGATGGGATTATGTCTCTCGAGTTTTCAAATTAAAACAATTTCTAAGCAGAGATTTGTTTGTAATATTTACTAAGATGTAAATCTGCATACCAGGGAACGAAAAAAATACATGCTGGATTCATTTTTTTTCCCCCAGACCTGTGATTATCCATATCATATTAGTGTGCATTTTTAATTAAAAATATCATTTTGCTTACAAGTGAAGTCTTACAGCATAAGCTAATCAGAGGCAAATTAAGTCATTAAAAGTTGGCAAATGCTTAACCAGAAAATATAAAAAAACATTTAAATTCACAGGTCATGAGAATTAGATTGTTCTGTGAGCAAAAAAGAAACATAAGAAATTGAATTTCTTTGGAAATTCACATTTATGAGAATAATTGCGAATGATTTAGTAGCATTGTAGGAAATGTATTATTTGCAATACATTACAGTATAACAGTCAAGGTTTGTTGTTTTGAATGTTTATAGAAAACAAAGGAAAGAAAACACTACGTACTCTTCAACTATAAAACAGATAAAGTTGTATTTTTCTGCAGAGGAAGTTTTATTCTTTTAAATTATTTTTAATTAAACCTATGACTTTTTCTCTAATTAAAGTTACCTGTAAAATTAGGAAAATGTAATCTGTAAAATTAGGAAAAGCCTTCAGCTACTGAGAAAGTTAGTAACTTTCTTAAGTGAAATAAAAGTTTCACTTTTATTAAGTGAAATAGCTAACTTCATCTAACCCTGCTATAAAAAAAAATAAATCCTCTGTCTCAGCTGTACTAACACTTGACCAAAAAAACACATTCCATTAAATAAGTTGATTCCTGTAACTATAGGAAAAACACCCTTGATTACTAATCTTTACTGATAAAAACCTGGTTGAATGATCAACATTCATCCTATTTGTGCTTTGAAAGCTCTATAAAGCAACTCAATTGATTTCAATACTCAATGAAATGTGATTAAACATGCTACTTTTCCCTCAAATTGCTTTTTGCAATTTTGACTATTTAGATGCTTGTATTCTGTGGCACTTTTTCACACAGTGTGATGTTACTCTCTCAATATTGAGCCACGAGACAGCCATGAAACAATTTGTAGTAATCTTGAAACCCATCTCAATGGATTACCATAACAGAGGTGCCTCAGAAACAATCTATACATTTATCTTTGTGTAAGGGATCAGAAACTCTCTTAAGGACTGTGAGCTGCAAAAGGCAACTGCCACTGTTGTTTGAAAAAAATTGTTCCAGTAGAGACAACAGGCTTTTCATCAAGAACCACCTGAAAATAAGGGTGACATATAGTTCTCAATTTTGTCAGTAAATGGTGTTATATCTCCTTCTTTAACCTTGCTAGAAACAGATCATCAGGAATCTAATCTTCTAACCTAATCTTTTGCATTTCAAGTGGCAATGAGGTCAACCGAAATAAAGCAGGCCAAACAAGTCAATGAGAGTAAGAACAAACAGATAGGCAACAGCTTGCCATCAATACAAATATGTGGAAACACAACAACATTGGGACTGGGCTTTAAGTGATCATAGCCGAGAGGCTTGACTTTCAATTACACAGTTTACTCTGAGCACAGCTGGTATAGAAACCACAGAGGCTGCAGAAGGTCTGCTTGTATTGTGAGCCTTGTCAGACCATTCAGCCGTGTGAAACTGTCCCAAATGTTCTTCTCTCCCTTCACTCTAGCCTTTGTACACTTCTGCTCCATCCATGATATGGAGGACCATGATGTTGCAAGAAAACTTCTTCTACTTGGCAGCTTTGTGAAAGAAAGAGACGTTTGAATCAGACCACCTGTAATCAGAGAGGAACCAAAGAAAACTTCTCCACTGGCTAGAAAAACTCCAGTCTTACTATCCTTCTAGCAAAAGAGTTTTCTTTCTATTCTTTAAATAGAAAGGTGACATTTATCCAATTCACATAGTTCAAACTGTCTTTTCAGGGCAGCAAAAGCTGAACTTCATTTCCCAGAAAACTTCCTGAGGAGAAACTGAAATTGTATTATGGGAAAAGTAGGCCAAAAACAAGTTCTGATTTGGGGGATATGGTGGTATCATGAGGCACCTGACTATAGTTCCATACCAAGACTTAGCCAGCCAGATATGATTTAATCTTTCAATTTGTTTTAATCCAATCTGAAATTTGATAGTTTATTTAGATTTCATTTGGGAAAAAAATGTTTTCACTTAGAAGCTCTTATTTTTGACAAACCCTTAAGATTTTCTGTGCATGTTTTTGAGTAAAGCAATCTTGTTTTGTTTTCACTATAAATACCTGTGGGGGAGAGTGAATGTTTCTAACCTGCTTTACTTTTCTGCCTCTGAGAACACCATTGCCCCACTGCTAGGCTTAAAGTTCATAAGTGACGGAAGCAGGGGATGATTCCAGTACCGTTGCCTGCACAAATCTTCCCATATAAACAAAAGGAAGATTTCAGTCTTAAGTACTGCCTGTTCTACAATTTTCATAAACACAAATATATGCCCAAAGAAATATGAAGAATGACATTCTCATAAAAAACCCCACCATGTCTTCTGATTCCAAGTGCAAAATTGTGGATGAGGTAGTGCTTAAATGTGGCTTGCAAAAATTGAATTTAAGATGTGGAGAACATCTCTCAACATATGGCTAATTATATTTTCTGAAGTTTCACCAAACAAGAAGCTAAAAATAGGTCTATAGCTGATACCGAATAATTTTTTCCAGCAGAGTCATTCTTCATCTGGAGATAACGGTCCCAATAAAATGTTGACTGCTGCAACTCCACATGTTTTGGCAAGAAAAGTAGTTTTGTGGAATTTAAGAATTCACTCAGCATGCAGCCAGCTGTCATTAAGGCTGTGATAAATCTGTTGGTTTTGGCCTGCATTTCTGGAGACATGTAGGTATGGAAAAGAGATGAGTCGGTAACACGGAACTTCGGCTTTGTGACAGGAGACAAAAGCAAGGAGGGAGATAGAGAAGACAAAATGGAATAGAGAAATCTAATTAAGAGTGATGTAAAGCAGAGGCAAGTATCCCAAATGGTGACTAAATATGACAGAACACGTAACTTGAATAATATGGCTGTCCTTTAACTTCTCTTTGCATAGTTCCAGACTGTTTCAAGGATCTGAAATTATCTTCCAATATATTACAGACAAGGAATGCTTTGACCTGAAGCATATGCTTCAGGACAATACAAAAGTGAATATGTTACAATTAAAAAAACCAGGTTGATTTAAAAAAAAAATTTTTGTTTTGCTTGGGTACACATTACAGGTCTTAAAACTTCTCTTATGTTTTATTAGATCCTCTATATTATTATATTATAAGGTTTCAAAGACCGCTAACTCAAGAACTGACAGGCTAAAGCCTTTGTCGATGACTTCTCATCTCTTATTTTTAAGTATTTTTCTATTATTTTATATTTTCCAAGCCTGCTTTTATCTTAATACATCCTTTCATCATGGAGGTCCTGAAACCTTCAGACCTCAAATAGGATGCTGTATGTTTCACTTTCTTCATTGTTAAATAATTTTTGGTGTTACATTAGGTATCCAGCAGAACATCCTCTTATGCGTCCAGGGCATCTGATTCCTGGAATTCACCTTCCAGGGATTTTGAGTCCCTAATCATGCTATATGGTATTAGATGTTGCTTTTTTTTTTTTTTT
>VXAX01004361.1:2953657-3069487 GCA_013399835.1 Leptocoma aspasia
TTTTTTTTTTTTTTACTGTTTCTCACACTGACAAACCAGTAAATAATCTGGGGGTGCACAAGAAGCTGTGACGGAACACAGCTGGGACAGCTGACCCCAACGGACCAAAAGGATACTCCACACCATGTGGCATTATGTTTAGTTAAAAAAGACTAGGGGGAACAGGAATGAAGCAGAGGCATTTGGAGTGATGGTATTTGTCTTCCTAAGTCACTATTAGGAGTGAAGGAACCCTGCTTTCCTGGAGATGGCTGAACACCTGGCTGTCAATACGGAGTGAAGGAATTCTTTATTCTGCTTTGCTTGCACACACAAGTTTTGCTTTACCCATTAGACTATCTTTATAGCAACCTATGAGTTTTCTTACTTTTAGTTTTGTGGTTCTTTCCCCAGTACCACCAGAAGGGAGCAAGCAAGTGGCTGTGTGGTGCTTTTTTCCAGCGGGGTTTAAACCATGACAGGAAATAAGTGGGGGTTTTGTTTGTAATGCAATGCCCCTACTTGCTGTTGGACTCAGCTACCACCCAACTATGAAGACCAACTCAAGACTCTGGAACTATTAAATCTGATTCATGAAGTTACATTCACACACTTGAATCAGATAAGAAGTCCTGCTGAATGAGCAGAAATTAAAGATGCATATTCAGCAAATAATCACTCAGACAGAGACAGAGGGGAGTAATCACGTAACTTCCATGTGCCTTCTACAGATATATTTTTAACTAAGCTTGAGGTTAGAGTTGTAACAGCTTACAAAATATTCCTGAAAGTAGGAGACATTGAACCCACGTGTAGATATTCAAATGGAACAATTTCTCAAACTGAGAAGATCAAACACAGATAGTTACAGGAAATCTTACCAGATGTATTAGAATTTTTTTTTAAAATCTGGTGATGAAATTGTATGAGAACACAGTCTATGATAAAAAGTATCTGACAAGAAAAGTCACGGAATAAAAGAAAATATTCTGTTCTAATGAAAAATCCCGCAGTACTAAGAGCAAATAAACCATTCAGCCTTTCTCTGACCCAGAGAAATATTTGGGACAAGTTCTGAATTTTCTTTTCAAACTTTGTCCTTCTCCAATGGCAAAAACATGTCAGTTGGCTCTATTAGGACAATGTGCAGAGACAAAGTAGTCTACATTAGTAAACTGGCTTCAACATTATGTCTGATGAAAATGCTTTATTTTGGAATTCATGGTTGGCCAAATCCCCATGCAATTTGATAGCTTCTCATTTTCAGAAAGCCTTTGGTGGCATCAGGGAGGAAAACATATTATTGCAATACTCAGGGCCTCTCGGATGCCCATGCATTTTTCCAGGCATGAAATATGACCCTCATCAGCATTAAAAATATATGGATGACCATACCTCAGGTAACATACTGTAGAGTATAACCTGCTGCAGCAAATCTCTGCCTTCTGCAGCAGTTTAAGATTTTACTGCCTCTCCTTTCTCCTCTTCCCTCCATCCCAAAGTTTGCTGTCAAAGGTCACTGCCCCACAGCAGAGGATGTAGAAGGAAATGTCTGCCCATGCTCTGGCTGCTCTAGCAGCAGAATTTGGCACATCAGCACAAGTATACCAGCAATTTAAGATGAGACACTATCATCAACTCAACTACAATGTCTGAAATACAAGTAAACACTCTTTTGCCAGCTGGGGAGAAAAGATAGGAGAAAGTAACTGCCAGCAAAGAGATGGGCCAGACCATTGGGAGGAAGGAAGCTGATGGGATTTAATAGAACTCATCAGTCGGAGCTTCCAGGAAGAACAACAGGTTTAGAATTAGAAGCACAGCCCTGACTTCCACAAATTCATAGTTGCAAACCATGGCCCTAAGCTCAGCACATTACCAAACACACATGGAAATACACAGTTTTCCCAACATAATCTCCTTCCTTGGAATTTAAATATCCCAGATTCAAATGGATACATTTTACTATGAGGTGGGATACTGCACATTTTGAGATTACTATTTAAAATATCTGATTGGGGCATGTTCCCTTCCTTGCTATACTCAGTTGAGACAATAACAGGTTTTCTTGACATATTTAATACCTTCAAGCATGATCAAATTTACAGACAGAAAGCTTATGAGATAGCAGTCTCTGCCAGTCATTGCTACAGGCTGACAATGTACTTGACTTCTCAGGAAGAATTTCTTCACTGAAAACGTGTTCAGGCATTGGGATGGAATGTCCAGGGAGGTGGTAGAGTCACCATCCCTGGGGGCATTCAAGAAAAAACTCGACATGGCATTGAGCAATATGGTCTAGTTGAAGAGATGGTGATTGGTTAAATGTTGGACTCAATCATCTTGTGGTTCATCGAGCTACTCAATATACAGTCCTCTAAACTCTCAACCCATTTCTATGCATTTACTTCTAACCTCCATATTAAGTCTCCTCTCTTTTTTCTTCACGTTCTTGTTACTTCTGGCCAGATTACTTTTTTCCCCTCACAAGATGATGACTTACACTTTCTGATTGAAGGACATTCCTGCTTATTATTTGGCCTGCATTTCTACAGCATCCTTTATTCCACATCCCACATGCTTTTTTCTAATAGTCTTTCTTACATTCTGGCTGCTAAAGAACAAAAAAAGCTTTGATAGGGTTAAACAGCAAAACTATAGAGAAACGGAATTTATTTTCCTGCTGACATCATCCTGGACCTCTATCTTCCTCTAAGTACAGACTGTCATAGGCTACATAGGCCTTAATGATTGAAGTGTTCCAAGGGAACATTTCAACACTTTTTCTGAAAATCCAGATACTCAACACTGGGACATCTAGGATAACCAATATAAAACACTAAGGGCTCTGGACTGCAGCTCGGCATCTCCTTGAAATTGGAAATCAGAACCTGGATGCTTTCTGAATTTAAAAGCAAATGCTTAGGCCTTTATTTCCACGTCCCAAGTTTGGCTGTCACTACTTATAATACAGGCATTTTTAGCCAAGCATGGATATATAGCAGCAAGCACACTCCAAGGGACTTCAGCAGAAGTACACGTTATTTCTGGATACTCCATGGGGAGTGGATAGGCAGCTCAGCCAATAAAGTAGTACTTCTGTATGTGCTGTACCAATGACAGTTTGTTGCATTCAGTAAATAAAGTGAACAGTTTTTTGGGGGGGATTTATTTGGTTTTGTTTTCCTGGATAGCTCTTCTGAATTTAGGTACGTAAATTTCACTTAAGCTATACCTTAGATGCCAGAGTGCTATTTTAGGTATTGTCCAAAGTGAACAAATATTCTGTTTATCTATCTTCATATTCTAGAAAAGAAACAGAAATGATGCACATCTGGAAACTATTGTTCTGTTGTTTATCACATCTATTTGTTCATGAATTAAATATTAAGCTGGTCCAAAAAGTGTGACTGAAAAGCAATGCCATATGGATAAGGAGCCATAATCTGTGAATTTAGTGCTCTGGAGGCGCATATGACTGAATGCCTCTTATCTCCTGATTATTTCTTACAAATTAATGTGAAGAGAAAGAATAAGAAAAATAGAGAAATAGCTTTGTATACAGCTCCTATCCTTTTCAAATTTTCAAATATGCAAACATAAGAAGGATAAAAAATAAATAAAGGGTTCTTAAAAGCACAAACAAGCAAAGTCAAAACCAAAGGATTTTACCCCCAACAAGTTTTCTGGTAATAATACATTGGTCTTAGTTAATATTTTAAGCAGAGCGTGACTATATCTAAGTTTCAGATGAACATGGTTATCTTCTCTTGCAATACCGCCTTCACGGCTTTGTAATTTCTATGCAACAATTTGATGTCCAGTTTCATTTTGTGACATGGCCAGAGCTGTCCAACATAAAATTAAATATAGAGTTCCAGAGCTCACTATATACTTCAGTTTCAGAAACTTAAAATTTTGCTCTTACCCAAGGAATTGTCCTGGCATTGAGCACATACTGCTGTATAACTTTTGGTCAGATGAGACAGACCGATATTAAGAATCTGACAGATATGACACAAAATTAAAAATATAATAAATAAAAAAAATTACCATGCTGAAGCTGATAAGATATGCTACCAAGTTTTGAGGTAGCAAACATTTCAGGGTGATGGAAACAAGTCAGAGTAAGAATGAGTGTATGACATATTTTTTGATGCATTTACTTGTAATATATCTACCAAACCTTTGAGAAGTGACTCCTTGAGTGTCAGACACATATTAGCAACCCAGTAAAATCTGAAACAGCTTCCTGTGAAGATACAGCATATATTCACACTGTTGTGGATAAGCCTGCTTCTTGAATTGTTGAGCAATTGAAAACACAACCTGATTATATATAACTGTATCATGATGTAATCAGCTCAGAACAGACATCTTCCCTCGGCCTTAAACAAAGTGGATGACAAAATCTTCATATTAGAGCTATTTGCTATTGATTGCATTCCTTCTGCAACATTCACAACCAACTGTAGTGACATCACATGATTTAGGAACTAGCTTGATTAGGAAAAAAACCAGCTATTTTCTTTTAGTATGTGTATGTCTATATGCCTATGCTACAAGTCTGCATGAATGCTGTCTAGATAGGTAAATGAACCATGAGATACTGTGAAAAACAAATGACTATTTCTGTGCTCAGGAAGGAATATCACTCTTGCACAGTACTACTCTGAATAAGCTGAGGTCTACTTCTTTAAAATTTGAAGGTTTGATTTTTCACTGTTAAAATGTCTGGCCATCCAATACTAAATACTTAAATGACTTGGATTCAGGACTTGAAGGAATACTAAGTTTACTGTTGACACTAAATTGGGATGAGCTGTTGACTCCCTTGAGGGCAGAGAGGCCCTGCAAAGAGACCTCAACAAATTAGAGAGATGGGCAATCACCCATTAGATGAAGTTCAACAAGGGAAAGCGCTGGATCCTGCACCTGGGGTGGGGCAAACCTGGTTGTCTGTATATAGCAGGGAAAGAGAGGCTAGAGAGCAGTGCTGCAGAAAGGAACCTCGTGTCTTGGTCTACAGTAACTTGAACATGAGTCAGCAGCGCCCTGGCAGCCAGGAGAGCCAAGCATGCCCTGAGAGCATTGGACGCAGCATCGGGAGAAGTTTAGGTTGGATATCAGGAAAAGGTTCTCCACCCAGAGGGTGGCTGGGCACTGGAACAGGCTCCCCAGGGAAGTGGTCACATCATCAAACCTCACAGAGTTCCAGAAGCATTTGGACAATGCTTTCAGGCACATAGTGTCGCGCTTGGGGTTGTCCTGTGCAGGGCCAGGAGTTGGACTCAATAATCCTGACAGGTCCCTTCCAAGTCAGTATATTCTGTGATTCTAGGATCAAGAAAAACTTTTTGTGCAAAAGACTGTAGGATTTAACACACACACCTCATAACATAGCATCAACTATCACCTAGCATTTTTTCTTTAAAAGAGCAAATTTAATAGATTGACATAAGAACATACTATAGCCTAATAAATAGCCTAATAAAACAGCAAAATGCAGTGTAGCAATTTAGCAATGCATATCTATTTTCAGTTAAAAGACACCTTACACGCAGAAAATCTGTTACTGAGTATTTTTCCAAGTTTATAGTCATGGCTTGATTAAATCCAATGAGCCCGGTCAATTTGTTTTAGTTATTCTAGTGAAACCTTAAGTAAAAAATGTTTACTTAGTTTCTTCCTGAGTGTAACTTTTCCCCCTGAAAATAGTTCTATTTGTAAAGAACAGAACATCATTTGTAATAATTAGAAAATGAAAATGATTCCTACATATGTACATTCCAACTCATAGCCAAAGAAAACATTAACATCTTGTGCCTGGAGTGACTGTTACACTAATAAGGTTCTTCTGTTTAAAGAATAGCTCACCAGGGGAGCATAACAGAGCTGTTCAAATGAGTTCATTTAGTTTGGTATTTTCTGAATAAGTCATTTGACAAATCGTGTTTTCTCATTCTGAGGACCCATTCAGCATATGTACTGTAACCCTGAGGCACTGCCTATTGTTTGAAAGTAAAAACAAACATAGGCAAGTGACTCTGAAACAATGGACAATATTTAGCATTGCCATTAACATATGCATTGCCCCCTGAAGCCAAAAGACTTCTACCTTCTGAAATAGGTTTGCTGAGTGCTGCTGCAAAGACTACTTTATATTACCAAAGATGATATTCCCTTCTTATAAGGAGAAGCAGAAAAAAGAAAAAGGCCTCAACAAAGCTACTAGAACTGCCTGGTTCTCTTACCAGTCTCATTTTTACCAGATGAAATAAGAAAAATCCTACACCAGTAAGGAATGATGAAGATAGAGCAATGACATGTGTCCTTCTCCTTTCTGAAAATGGCCAAAGCGTGACCATGCTGCAGCAGCAGCAGAACAGACAGCTCTGGCACAGCTGTCATAAACCTAGGTGTACCTCTGAAGGGAGAGAGCCTGCACCACCCATGTGCTGAACATCTCAGCCTCACAATAAGCCCGATTTTACTGTTATCCTTGGGGTTAGGGTTAAGGTAGGGAAAACTTGAAAGTCCAGAGATCAGGGACAGTGCACAGAAAAAATGCCAAGGGGACCATGGTACTACAACAACATTACTCTCTCTGTACCTCACCCCATGAAAAAACTCATGTGCTGGGTATCTGTGCCTATGAAAATGCTCATTTTAATGACAAAATAAGGGTAAGGCTTAAGAAAACCAAAATACCTTTGTTCATATCTCCTTTCCAGAGTGTTGGTTACAATGTCTTCTACGTTTTCAAGATTGCAGTTCCTCCCTGGAAAGGCAAATCTTCCTTTACAGAAAAGGAACGAAATCTTGGTATTTTAAAGATAACAATTTTGGCAAGCTTTGGTCCATTTCCATGCAATTCAGAGCATCATATGCTATTTTATTGTTTTCCCTTTAGTGAAGATCTTTTTTTTTCATCAGGCATGTAGTTTATTAATGTCTTCTGTATTTTCATTTTATTTCATTGCAAGATTTTGGGATTTAAGAAAGGTTAATTTAAAGTGGAAAAATTATAAATACTCAGAAAAGGACACATAATCAAATAAAATGCAATTGAAAAGAAGAAGAAAATTTAGAAATAGAGAGACTAAAAACAACTATATTGGGATGAAATGCGGTGCAGGGAAAAAGACCAAAATTTGTCAAAATTAACCTTAATAAAATTGCAAAACCAGGGAACAAAGGAAGTGAAATACAGAGGAGGATATTGCTGAAATGATGCGGCTGATGAAAAAAAATTTCAGCAAAGGGAAAACAATCAAATGGCATGGGATGACATGAAGTGCAGTTAAAAGGACCAAAACCTGCATAAATTATACGTACTGAAATCCCAAAATTGGGGAAAAAGTCAAAAAGGAAGCCAGAAAAAAAAGGAGAAGAAATTACAGGAATGAGCTAATGAAAAAAAAAAAAAAAAACCTGAGAGAAAACAAAGCAAAGGATTCCAAGAGGAGTAGTGAAAGGCACCAAAGTTTTACGAACTGATCCTCACAGAAATAGCAAGATTTCATTTCCTCTAATGAAAGGAAATTCTACCTTTCAAGAAAGGAAATGAAATGTTGAAAACACAAACGAAAGCCTTACAAACACACAGGAAAGGAGATATGATCAAATCAAATGCAATTGAAAAAAAAGAAAATTTGGAAATTCAGAGACGACAAGCAAAATGGACAAGGATGAAATGAGGTGCAGTGAAAAGGACTAAAACTTGCCAAAACTAAGCTCACTGAAGTTGCAAAATCAGGGGAAAAATCAAACAAAGAGGTAGAAAAGACAGGAGAAAAATTGAATGAAATGACACCTAGAAAGAAAAAAAAAAAAACAAAACACTTTGCGGAAGTGGAAACAATCAAAAGGCATGTGATGCCATCAAGTTTTCCAAATTAATTCTCATTGAAATATCAAGATTTCATTTCCTTTCTGGAAAAAGATTTGAACGGAAATTTCATTTCCTTTTGGGAAAGGAAATGAAATCTTGAAAACAGAAAAGAAAGCCTTACAAACACACGGGAAAGTAGATATGATCAAACCAAATGCAATTGACAAAAACCGGCAGATTTGCAAATGGGCTGACTACAATCAAATGGACTGGGATGAAATGCGGTGCAGTGAAAAGGATCAAAACTTGCCAAAACTAAGCTCACTGAAGTTGCAAAATCAGGGGAAAAAAATCAAACAAGGAGATAGAAAGGACAGGAGCAGATTTTAATGAAAATTTATTCTTAATTAAAAAAAAAGAAAATGTTCTTCAAAGGTAAAACAATTAAATTGCCTGTTGTGTGCCATGAGTTTCTTTGAAATAGACCAAATCTTGTTTAGATTAACCTTACTGAATACTGGAAATCAGGGAACCATAGCAAACAAAATGTTAGCAACGAAATTGATTTCTTTTTTCTGAAAGAAATTTTCCTGGGAAATTCTGGTAAGAAAATTAAATCTTGTTTTTTTAATGAGGCATTTTTAAAGAAGATTTTGCTCTTTTCCCTGTACTTCATTTCATTCCAAGCCTTTTCCTTGTTTTTCCTTTTGTGATGATTTCTTTTCCGTTAGATATTTCATTTTTTCTTTCTCTTCTTCAATCTTTTCCTTTGGCTTCATTTCCTTATTTTGATATTTCATTAAGAATAATTCTGGCAAGTTTTGGTCTTTTTCACTGCACTTCATTTCATCCCTATCCATTTTATTGTAGCTACTCTGTTTTGAAACTTTTTTTTTTCATTTTATTTGATCATATTTCCTTTCCCGAGTGTTTGTAACGTTTTTTTTCTGTTTTCAAGATTTCATTTCCTTTCCTTCAAGGAAGCGTTCTTTTGATTTTAATGAGGACCAATTCAGTAGTGTTTGGTTCTTTTCTTTGCCCTTTATGTACCCCATGCCTTTTTATTGTTTTCTCTTTGTTTTACAAGTTTTTTTCCATTTCTTTTCATGTATTTCATCTCCTGTCTCTTCTTTTAACTTTGGTCCCTTAGGTTGTATTTGGTATCATTTTGGTAGGTTTTGGAGCATTGTCTTTAGAAAAAGGAACACCCCAAATCTTCCCAAAGATTGCTCCCTTAAAAGCTTTTTTATTGGCTCAATTTGTGTCCTGGGCACCTAGGCAAGAAGCCGCTTTTACTGCTGCACTTAAGGTTAGGGTTATGCTTACATTTAGTGTTGAGAAAACCAGAGAGCTTTAAAGTCCATGGACACTGCAACTAGAAAAGGCATGCCAACCTCAACATTGCTCCCTTCACACCTTGCCACCACCCACAAGATGGAAATTCACCTTGAAAAATTCTGATATTTCTGCTCCACTTAGGGTTAGGCTTGAAAAAGCCACAAGCCCCAGGGACACTGAAACTCCAATAGGCATGCCAAGGGGAGCATAGCACTGCCCCAACATTTCTCCCTCACGTCATCTTTTTTGGCACCTGCCTTGTGTCTTGATCCTTAGCCTTGGAAAATTTTGATTTTTCCTGCTCTGCTTAGGGTTAGGACCTATAACATGTACAATGCCTACCACAAGTATAACAAAGACAGACTTTCTCTACTGTTTTCAGAAAGGGATAGCAAGACTTTACAGGCTTTTATAATAGACTTTATAGTTTTGTCTGGTTGTCCTCCTTATTTGCACATCTCACTATCAGCTTTCTGGGGACTCACTTCAGCTAAAAGTATTATTATAAATTACCTAGTCATAGGTTGTTTAGAAATACACTCAGCAAACATAACTGCACTACTTCAAGACAATTTAAGCCTTGCTCACTTGGCAGAGACTTTTGAGATTCTAAAAAAATTCTTGTCAATCAAAATATGATCTGTTGAACTACAAACAAGGTAGTTAAGTGATTACTATCACTATGAACACTGTGAAAAAGCAAACAAACAAAAAACCATTAACATGAACCTTTTACTGAAGTGCTAAGAAGAAGGAAAAATACATTCCCATCACTCTGTTTTATATTATGATCCAACTGTCTGCTCAAAGGGCCAGAAAATAGGTTGTGGAAATATGCATCACAGCATTGAATTTGCCCCAAGAGGATAGTAGCCAGTTACCATGTGGTAGTTCCCTGCCAGGCCTGTGTGAAAGTCATGACACCTATTCTGCCTTACAGCACATCTTGAGAGAGATCTTCCAGAAGACACTGAAAGACCACATCGTTTTAGACTATGCTCTACAGGTCCCTGGCTAACTAGGCCATAGAAATAATGCCTGAAGTGGTAGAAAAAGAACCTGAATGGAATCAGGATGAAAGTATGCTATATTTCATCACGAAAAGAATGAAATATCTTAACTGAAAAATGGAAGGATTTGTAACCAAACAGAAAAATAAGATGTAGCTTCCTGCAAAGCAAAGTAAATTACATTTCTAACAAAGAAGAAACTGCAGATGGTGACAAAGCAGTTAAAAAATAAAATCTTTAGAAACTCATCTGTTTTTCTGTGTTTTCAATTCCTTGCTTCCAAAAATCAAAATGTAATATTAAATTAAAAAAATAGATTCCAAAACTGCTGACATAATGGCACGATACTTAGATACTTATCCAAAACAAACACATATAGGAACTTTGTTTATTCATCATTAAATTGCCAAACAATTGGGCCAAGAAATTAAGAAGAGTCTGAAGGCTGTGTCAGCCATGCTGAATGGCTTCAGCTTTAACAGCTACTGCTATTTTTGGTGGACACATAAACATGCCTCATTTATTACAAAACTGCTTTGAAACTGACCTGCAGATCAGAAACAGACTGGGGCTTCTAGGCACTGGGCCACATTGAATAACATCCCAGCTGGGAAATTACATCTGAGGAACTGTTTGTCCCCATGGTCTGTTTTCTCTTCTGTTTTTCTCACAGACGGCTGCAGGTTTTGCAGAGTTAATGTGCTTTGTTATGTTAGGTATAAGCAACGTCACTTGGGAATAAGCAACATAGTTACACACCTGAGAAGCATAGTTACACACCTGAGATGAAGTATGGAAGAAATAAGGTTTATGTACTATTTTGTGATACAACTTGTGTCCTGATACCAAGACTGACTCTGTTAAGTAACAGAGGACATCTGCAACATACAGGCAGCATTCCAGGAGAAAAGAAATCAGTGGAAACTCTGTGTATTGAGGCTTTAATTTTCCATATATCCCAGTGCAGGACAGAAGTGGTGAAGCAGGAGGCAGGCAGGATTTTTTTGCTCAGAGACCTTTTAGTCTAGATGTGTTTTGTCAAATCTCCTACTTCTCACAATAAACTACTGTTTCAGCTTCTTCTAGATCACAGATCTGGCTGTTCATCTGGAATTTCTCAGGTACTGAGCACTCCAGCTAGGGATGCTGGACACATAAATCATGGTGCATGCAGCATGCATGCAGCCTCACACTGAATTAGCTTTGGAGAAGGCACACACAATACATCTGATAGAGAATGTGCTAAATGAGCTGCACAGCATGTGCTGCACCAAGTCCCCATTTGCACTGGGTGGGATAGGGATCAGAGCAACCTGTTCAAGTGGAAGGTGACCGTGCCCATGGCAGGAGGGTTGGAACCAGATGACCTCCAATGTCTCTTCCAAACCAAACCAAACCATCCAACAATTCTATGAATCTATAGCTAATGCTTGTTGCCCTTGATCAACTAAAACAACAATAAAGGTAAATGTGGAAATATTTTCAGAATCTTCTTGTCAATCCATACACAAGTAGAACTCAAACTGACCTCAGCTAGAGTTTTTCTTCAGTGAGGATTTCAAGAGATTTCTGTTGAGAATACAAGCTACCTGAAGAATGAAATGCTGTGGAATGACATTGAGTTATCTGCTCTTTAAATCTGCATACAGCATTAATTTATACATGAGTTGCTTGCATCTCTTTTGAACCGTATTTTTTGTGGAATGTAACCTTTCTTCTCGAAGTTTTTCAATCCCTTTTTAAACCAAATCTTGCCCTTTTTCTTCTACACTAGTAATTTCCAGTAAAATTTGCTGAGCATATATAAGTTTTCTAAGTACTTAATAGTTTCTGGAATTACACTAGAACAGTGAATTAAATCAGCAACTAGGAGGTCACAATGTTTATTTCCATAAAAGAATAAGTATCTCAGAATATTACACTAAAGAATGGAATGCATTTCAAAGCACAGTAATTTCTCTCTTATTGTAGCCTCACTTCATTAATGGCTGAAACAACCTCTGTAACACAGAACATTTATATTACTGTAAAGAAATAGATAATATTACCAATACTATTGAGCTTTAAGAAAGCAGTGCATAGATTTTGATGGGTTTTCTTTTCATCTAGCAAATCATCACAGCTTTTTCGTTTCATCTTGGTTCCACATAAAGCACAGAACTTTTCGTTAACGGAGAAATTCCATCCTTCCAAAGTACAGATACTTATTTAGCAAAAGTTTTAAAAATGCTATTTGCTCATGCATGACTTCCCTCAATTCTTTCAGCTCATACAATCATGGCTTAAAATATGTGTAGCATTCCTAGTATCAGCCTTGGGATTCTAGTTCTTAACTAGCTGATCTTTCTTTTTCCAAGTAACTTATTGCCCACATGCGAAGCTACAACAATGTAGATGTACACCACAGACAATAGAGTGCTCTCAGACCACCTCTGCCTAAAAAGCTTAACTTGATCTATCTTATTTCTTTTCTTCTCTATGCAAAAATGCTGCTATCACTTCCCTTCATAAAGTTGTGTAGGTATAAAGAAAACCCTTGCATGAAATATTCTTACTTTGGAGTTCAATATAGGTCTGCTTGGCTCATCCACATGGGGAGGAAGAGTGACAGTAACAAGATTGATTTTTATGTATGCACACATAGAATCTTGCATACAAAGAAAAAAAGGTGAATAAAAATTCTGGGTTTATGTTAATTAGGTTTGAAGTAGGTTTAACATGTACTGTGCCTTCACAGAAATAACAGTGTGACATCCAAGTTAGTGAATCAGAATCAATATTATCTTTGAGCACTGACACATCTTGTCCTCACTCTCCTCCATCCTCACCATTTCAGCATAGCATGCCATTAACTGTGATACATATGAACAATATTTGAATAGTTTGCAAGCAAATTAAATGAGGATACTCCAATAACTTTGCTTTGCAGTACCAGAACCTGTCATCACTAAAGATTATAACTTGCTTTGGTATTCTATGATCTTGTGCACAAAAATCAAAGCCTGAAATGAGGCAGAGCAGTGCAACAGCTCAGCATTCCTGTGGGTATAGATGCACCATCAACATCATGTGCACATAATCCACCCACCTACCCTTTTTCATTCTGAGAGTGCCTGTTTCCTCACACAGTTATTACTCCCACATGAGTTTGCCCTTCCTCTTCCAACTTCAATCATAATGTTAGCTGATTTCTGGACAGAATAAAAACAACAGCTGCTTCCCTCTGGGCATTAAATACCATTTTGTATGCCTTTTTCCCCTTTAGGAAAAAACTAAGTCTAATAGTGGTAAAAATAACCCAAAACAGTCAGACATTTATAGGAGTGAACTGGAAATCCTTACTACTCTTAAATGCTTCTAACACACAGCACATTCTTGCATATAGGAAACTTTTTTTGGTGGTGAAATTCTGAATGAATATATCAGCTTAATTTACACTGAAAATAGAAGTTCTAGTTCCCCAACTTGCTCTTTGATTGATGTAGTAGCAGTTGGGTCTTTCTTGTTATTTAACTCTTTACAGTTTGTTCAGATGTAGAGTAATCCTTACTGTCAGATTACTTTGACACAGAATGTTTGCAGTAATAGTGTAAAACCACCTTGTTGATAACAGCATCCTAGGGAAAAAAAAGACCCTCCTGTTAGCCCTGATAAGGGGAGAAGTTTTTATTTCAGAGGTTTTGTCTTTGCTTCTCACCATACAGCTCTATTTTAATTGGCAATAAATTAAACTAATTTTCTCTGACTTCAGTCTGTTTCACTTGGTAGTTGTTAAGTCATGTCCTCCTCTTTATCTCAACCCACAACCTTCTTATTATTTTTCCCCCCTACTCTTTTGAGGAAGGGATGTGAGAGCACTACTGGATAAGTCAGCTGAAGTTGACTCACCACACTGTGCTAGGCACAATCACTCAAATTTTTGCAATGAGACATTTTCTTCACTATTCTGAAATAAAATCTTAGGCTTCAGCATCAAATTTCCTTCACTGTCTTAAGTAACACCAAAAGGATCTACAGTTCTTGTTAGAGACCCTAACTCTCTGAAAATGATACAATACAAAAACACATGCAGTCACATAGCACTTTTTTTCCCGAGAAAATAAACCTGTTTTTTTTTTTAGCTAGCAAAATATACACTTTGAAGACTCTAAATGTTGGACTAGAAAGGCAAAAAAATACTTTGTGTCAGTGCTGGCCCACTTTCCACTTCTCCTACGCTGGTCAGAGTTCTCATTATTTCCTGACCTCACAGTTATTTTTTTTCCAGTTTCACTCATGTTGGTTTTTCGCATTTGTCTTTTAAAGCCCAGTCATTGGGTACATTCTCCAGCCATATGTAAACAATTCTGAATAGTTCACTCAAATCCAGACATGTCTACAAGTTCAAAATCTACACAATTTCTCTGGTTTTTTATGGTGTATTTATGCAATAACTTACAAAAAGAATTGCTCCTCAATGCTTGCACCAAAGCCCTCTGCTCCTTTATTTGTGCCTATACAGAGTTTCGTGACATAGTGCAGCAAACAGCATCACTAAAATGACACTGACTTAGAAACACTTCCCTCTTTTTCTTTTTTTCCCCCCCCCAAGTATCAGAAAATGAATTTTCATCCACAATAAAATTCATCCTCTTACTTCTAGGAAGTCATTGTGAAAAGTAAGCATAATGACAAATGTAAGACATTTTTCATTTAAAAAATTAAAAAAAATCTCTGTACTGCTATTAAACATAAAAGGAGACAGAATCCAGGACTAAATGGTATAGTAGCAAAGAGGTATGCTGGTCACAATGTCTCATTTCTGATATTATAGTTATTCCACACTTGAAATCCTCCTTACATGTAGGCATACTTTTCCTTAATCTTTTTGTGCAAGCAGTAACATCTGCAAAAGCCTACCAAGAAAATCCTACCATGAATTTCTTTTTACATCCCTAATTTCCTGATGTTTTTGAAGTGCTAGTGTGATCAAGAAGGGGTTAGAGTATTGTACGTACTTTTCACTGCAAAACACTAGTATTTCCAAAGTCAGAATGAAAGGGTATTTATGACATAAAAGTTACAACCAGATGCTGCTATCACTATCTCAAAATGCATGAAATGGATTATTATGGCCTCTATGATGCATAGTTTTATACTATTAAGAGTGACTTAGAAATAATGGAAACTGATATTGATGGAATCTGTTCTTGATTGTGCAACAAGGCAGCCAGGAATGCTTAAGGAAACCAAAACAACAATAAAAATAAATTAAAGATCTAGTTGCAGGCTGGAGATTTCTCTTATTTCTTGTACCACATTTTAAGTAAAAATTCAGCAGGTTAGTAAACTTGCTTAGCATCTTTAATGATCCTTTGAGTATGACTGCTGTGGTGAAACAGACTTAACTGAAAAAATGTTTTAGGCTGTTAAACTGTATAAGGTAATTGAATTGACTAAGCTGAACTGGATACAAAATTTTCATACTTCTTAGGAGGTGCTTATAGGTAGACAGATTAACCAATATGTTCTAAGCAAAGCAGGACAGGACAAAAGGACAGATGAATAAAATGTAATATTTTTATTAGCCAGAGTGCTAATTTTCACATGCTTCAGAGTGTTACACAAAGAATTGATGAAAGGAATTTACAGCACGTTTAAGCCTCAGACATCAGTGTATAAAAACCATCCACAAAGTAGTTACATCTGCATAATCTGCATTGATCAGGATATAGGTAGCAATAAATGGATACGAAATAGAATTTCTTGCTTATACAGTAGAACTAGAGTAAAAACTCAATGAAAATACTATTTTCCCATTTTGCTACTAAAAATAAAAAAGAGTAAGGAAATTAATTTTTAATTTGAAAACACTTCACTTGTAGCTACACTTATATACCAAAACAAGACTAAAATGTGCTTTGTGCAATTTTCCTTAGAACTTTGGAGACATTTCTAGCTTGATTCTTTAAAGGACATTTTCAACATTCATGTGGTCTACAACCTATTACAATTTCCTACAGGAGGCATGTAAGCATTGTCAAGTTCAGTGCAACACTACTGATTTGTTATATGGCTGCTTGCTTTGTTCAAGTCATCAGTTTGTTTTTTAGTTTACATATACTGTTGTTGTATCGCTCATGTTTCCCAGATATACTTCACTGTTAACACTGAAGAACTTAACTGAAAGCAAGTTTTAAACAGATGTTTTCAGTTGCAGCTAAATCCAATACTCTACTGCACTATAGCTATGAGAAGTTTTGCCTGTCTTACTGAGGAAAAACCCACAGCAATTCAGACCAAACCAAGGGTTTCTTCTAGATTTTGCAGCAATCCATGGAAACAGTTTTCAGAGATGATGTCTACATTGCATTGTTAAATTATTTCTGAGAGATTCAAATCTCAAGAGACTTAGAGATCACACAAGTCTTCTCCTAGCATGACACTGCAAGTTGTACCTTCAGGACTGGCTGTGTCCCACAGCATCTTTTACTGTATCCCATACTCTCCAAACATTTGCTCTCCATCAGGTAAAAGGTGCATTTACTAGGCTTCTTGGAGGTTGCTAGGCTTCTGTCTTCAAGCAGCACACTTGCAAGCCCAGATACTGAGAAAGATGTGCTTGTGTGTAGCTGCTTATTGCTGGTGTTCACTGTTCCTGCTCTAAAATTAATTTCAACTTTCATAAGAGAAGACTGACAGTCAGGGCTGACTTTTGGCTACGACTTATTTAGGCTAAGGAATTTCTTGCGTATAACACAGATGAGCAAATCTAAGAGACAGAAGGCATGCAGGAAAACATGGACTTCAAGATGGTAGCAGAGGAAAAAGAGTCCTCCACAGTATGGTTAACTTGCTTCTCCAAGTTTGCCACAGTAAAAAGCCTACTTGGCAGGAGTTAAGTGAGTTTATATATACACTGCAGAGATGCATAGTTGCAAGGTAGATATTGAAATTCTTTTTGCATGGGTCAATCTATGAGTATTTATAAACAAGTTCTGTATTGGCCTTTATGTTCTGGCCAGCCTGAAAGAATCAAATTAACCTACTGAAAGAAGACAGGTGAATTCCAGCATCATGTCTTACAGAAATAACCAAGTGTTCAGAAAACTTCTGCAGCAGGGCTCAGCACCTGATGTCTCTGCTTCTGGATTTATTCCAAACATCAGTTGTGCTGTGGTTTGAAAACACATTGCCAACATGGCTGAGGCTTTCTGCATACCTGGCATAATTTAAATATACTGCATAATATCCCTGACGGACTTGTGGTGTACCCAAAGGTGATTGGGAGGGGAATCTGGCAGTAATTATCATTCATGACCACAGAGAATATAATCATGGCTACGGTGCAAGTGCAGAGCACTTGGCAGCTGTGTTGTGAGATATTTGTCCTTTCCCAGAAGTCAACTGCTGTTCTAAGACATGAAGTGATGATAATGACTTCATTGTCTATTTTGGTGCTACCCAAAGAAGGAGGAGATAGAAAATAAGAGCAAGATCTACACATTTGCCCTGGATGCCAGATTACCTTTCAATCTGGTCCCTCACAGCCTGCATTTGAAAGGTTGAAGAGACATGGCTCACCTGAATGTGTGCAAAATGGAGGGCAGGGACCTGATTCCAAAAACTTTAGGGACAGAAAAAAAACTGTTTAACATATGACAGAAATCCTGGATAGCCTCCAGGTTTGGAATCAACAGAACTCCAAAATCGACTAGGAATGCATCAAAGGCTGCTGGGAGGACCAAATAAGACCTGCCTTGGAGTTGAAGATATCTATGGGGGACTTTTGGCATTGAACAATCTGAAACTGGATACCAAATATATGCTCTTGGGGCCTTAAAGGAAAAAATGATGAAACCCCACCAAATTGAAGCACTCTTCAAAATTGCTCTAATTAATCTGTACAAAGTGAAGAGTGGTAATCTTCTATCAGAAGTCAAGCTTATGGATAAATACAATCCTTAATCCACAGATATGAAATTTTCAAATGATGGTTTTAGATATTTTTATTCCAAAATAAAATTCAGAAATCCAATGCTAATACCTTAACTTGTCTTTTTGATAACTTTCAGACATCCTGTCAAATAAAGAAGGGAGCTGGTTTTCACATTACGGTATTTGAAATAATCAAAACTTGTACATAAAATTATTACTGCTATCATCACCTTCCAGTTTACCTTATTGAAAATCTTAGCAATGAATTGACTTTTTTCTTTTAGAAATTAGAATCTCCTCCATATATTTGAATTCTGTGATTTCATCATCTAAAAGGTAAAATGAAGTTAAAATGTACTCACTTATTTTATTTCTCACTTCATTTAATTTCTCTCCGAGGCATTTAGCTTCATCAAACCTGTCAATGCAAGCATAATGTTACAGAATTATTATTATTATTACAGAAGTGTATCACAAAATACAGAATTACTCAGTACTACATTTTCATTTGTAATTAGAACTAATTGGAAAGAATTTTCCACTAGAAGAGATAGTTTCTCTTAGACCAGACAATCTAGAAGAGTCTTGACCTAGACAAAGTGACTGAAGAAATCCACAGATCGTACTTCTGTCTAACTCAAAAAGTGTCAAAACAGAGTAAACAAACATGACTCCTCCCTACAAAGGTGGGATGTGAAAAATTCCCTTCTCAATTCATCCATTTCTTCATAAGATTGAAACAAGTTAGAATTTCAAGTGCCTGTGTGGGTATCTCCTGACAAACATTTGCTTTCAAGGCTGGATTCCACACGGCTAAATGCTGAAGCTGGAGGGTTCCTGGGCACTCACAGTTTCTTACATAAAAAAAGGTGGAAACCATTGAAGCTTCTGTTAGACTTTAGGAAAGCTTTTTGTGCTGGGGTTAACTTAGAGCCCCAAGCAGGCATTAAGGATTGCGTAAATATCAAAGGGAAGAAGCTCTGAAGTACCTCTCTCCTTCTTTCCCTCAGGTCCCATAGTAAGTTCAATTACTTATTACTTAATTCCTGAGACAAATCTCCTGTTGGCTATTGACTCTGATTTATGTTCACAGAGAGATTTACCTGGAAAAGTTGAAGCCAGCTATTTATCCAGCCTTTATTCATAGGTTACTGCCAACAGTTGAATAGGTCGCGCATCTCTTTTTCAAACACCATAGTTTATAAACCACCACAATAATATAAACTGAAATTTGGCATGAATTTATGACATTTCAACAGATTCCATCTGTGACTATGAATCCTAGTCAAACAAAATAAGTCAGGTAAACACACAAGACTTGATTCTAATACTGAATGGGAAAAAGCTATTTCCAATACTTAAAAAAACAACAGGTGGCATTATCTAGCATTAAGGTAATATTGCTATGAATAGTGATGAGTGAACAATTATATTATTAGCTGAAAAAACTTCATGTATATCTTACATAGAAACCACTCAACAGAAAGGCTGAAATTGCCAAATCATGACTTCTATTACCTACAAGATAAATACTCCATGATGAAACCCCAGAGTGAATTTAGCCACTAATTTTAGTGGAAAAGCATTTTTGGCAAAGATTTCAGTCTTTGAATGTAAATGCCAGTAATTAAAATATAAACATCTTGGAAAACAAATCTCTAACTCATTATGTAAACCAAGACAAACTCAGAGGCTGTCTAATGAGAGAGACATTCAGTGAATTAAATGAATATTCACTTGTTTTCAATTATTAGAAATTACAACAAGTGACCCAAGTGAAACTCATCCTTTCCATGAAACTTGCCCATAGGTACTGAAAAAACAAGTTAGCTGTTAACCAGCTACAAAACAGAAAGCAAGCAAAGAAGAAAATGGAAAAAAATAATGGAGAACAACAAAAAGGAAACTAGATCTACATCACATCTGTAAGCTCAGTGGAATTTTACCACTGGAAATATTGACCAAGATGGGATTTAGAAGCTTTATGCAGCATGCAATATTACATTGGAGTGGCACAAGTGGAAAGATTGCTTGGTAGCATATTTCACCAGAAAATGGGGTGCGTTTTTCTCCTCCTCAGAGAAACAATCCTAAGAGAACACAATTGCATTAAGAAATAGGATATTAAGTTCTCTGGATGTCAGATATGGAAAGTCCAAATTGCAGAAATCTGATTCTGTCGGAGTATAAACACAGAGTGGTTTCTTTTAAGCAAGCAAGCAGTTATTAATATATGGAAGAAAAATGAAAAAGAATTGCTGTAAAGCTGTAGAAGATCACATTTTCTATCTTACAAAGGCACTTCCTGTAGGCAACTTGAGTTGAAGGCAAATTGAATCAATTTTGTTTCACTTGAATTATCTTTGACTATAGCAGTTTTTCCACTTTTTAAATTCAGAGACATTACTGAGCTACAGTATAAGCTACTGCACCTGTGAAGAGTTCTGACGTAGTTGGTGACAAGCTTCATTCAAAACCAGAATTTTTTATATATGTATTTTTAACAAAACAAATGTTTTTCAGTATTTGATTTAATTAGCTGACTGCTTTTGATCATTATTACACCAGTAGTTACAGAAGAACTACATCTATATTTTATATATGACTATGCATAGTCACATCTATATGAATAATTTCACAGCCCAAGCAACAGTTGTGACCTTCACAGTGAAACTTCCAAGTAGGCTTACTGACAGTTCACCATTCAATTAATATAAGAATGATATAATGCACACTTGATGCCTTACTGAGATGTGCCAGGGGCTCCTGAGGCAATAGGAGCCACCAGGGGAATAAACTGTGATCTAGTTGCCATTACTGAAACCTGGTGGGGCAAATCCCATAACTGGAGTTTGCCTACCCATGGCTACAGGTTGTCAGAAGAAGCAAGTGAGGAGGAGGGGTGGAGAGGTTGCTCTCTAAACCAAGAGGCTGACTGAGTGTGAAGAGCTGTCTCTGAACAACAGTTATCTGCAGGCTGACAGCTGATGGGTAGGAATCAGAGACCAAGGCAACAAAGGGAACTGACTGGTTGGCATCTACTGCAGGATGCCTGATCAAGGGGAGACTATTTATGAGGCCTTCATGCTCCAGCTCATGGAGGCATTGTGCTTCCTGGCTCTTGTCCACCTGGAGGACTTCAAACATGTCAGCATTTGCTGAAAAAGTAGCATGGCAAGCAGTAGGCAATCAAAGAGGCTCCTGGACTGCATGGAGGATAACTTCCAAGCAAGGTAATAGACAGCCTTACCAGAGGGACACGATACCTGACCTATTGGTCACCAAAGTAATGAGTTAATTGGGGATGTCAAGATTTGAGACAGCCTGGGCTGCTGTGGTCATGCATTGGTGGAATTCACAGTCTAAAGGGATATGGGTCAGGGGAAGAGTAAAGGCCCCAAGTTTTAGGAAAGCAAACTTCCAGCTCTTCAAGGAGTTAGTGAATAGGATCCCCTGGAAAACTGCCTTCAGGGACAAAGGTATAGAACAAAGCTGGTTGGTCTTTTAGAATGTTTTCCATGAAGTGCAAAAACTCACAACCCCCAAGAGCAAGAAATCAAGCAAGGAAGGCAAGAGACCAGCATGGCTGAGTTGAGATCTGGAAAACAATCTAAAGCGCAAGCAGAAAATGCACAGGCAGTAGAAGCACAGACAGATAACCTAGGAAGGGTATAGTGATGCTGCCTGTGTAGGGATTGGGCCAGAACGGTTTAGGAATTGTATTCTCTGATTTAGGAGTCCTACTAAAAAAAACCCCACAATTCCACTTGCTCCCCCCTCCAATTGGAAGCATGAAAGGCAAAGGCTATGATTTGAGATAAGAACAATTTAGTGGAAACAGTAATGAAATAAGAAAATTAATAGTAACAGCAACAATATTTATAATAAAAATGTGCAAAAGAGAAAGTTTGGAGCTTAACCCAACCACAGCCATGCCCCTCAAAGTGCTCCCTTCAGTTGGGACCAGTGTTACCCCACCACTCTATCTGCCACACTTCCCCCCAGAGGAAAAGGTACATTCCTTTCTGACATGAGAGAGCATCTTTTTCCTCCGTCCCTGGCCATGACATAGGATGGTATTGAATTACAATAAGGTCTTGGTTACACCCACATGGCTCCAAGCCCTGCCCCCTCATGGCTACTACAAAAAATTAACTCTGTCCTTAGCCAAAACAAATTACACTCATCACCTGAGCTAGGACCAAAGCCCCTTTGCAGTGAGCGGCCCAACAAGTGAACTGCTTGACTCCCTGCACTTATCACAGACAGTCAGACAACATCTCCTTACTGGCTCAACCCCAAGCTTCCCATAGCAGAGACTCAGATGTCTGGGTCCTTAAAATAATTTAATCATGATGCAACAGCAGGATACAGCTTGAGCTAGTGCCTCTGAGGAGGTACCCTGAACAAAGGAAACCCTGGATTTTTATACCTTCACAGTCTAAGAGCATGAAAGTCTCTGCTTTCATGAGAAAGGAGGCACAGGCTCCTACTGTGTCTCTAAGTGTCTGTCCACCTGGCTGGAACCACTGGGTCTCCGTGTCCTTTGTTATGCAAAGGGTCAGTGCCAGTTCAAGGCTTCTTGTCTTGGGCTCTGGCCAACCAGAGCTCAAAGTGCAGCTGCACACTGAGCTACCAGCACTGAATGTATTCAACAGCACTGCAACCAGTTCTGGAGTACAGGAAAGAAATTGATCTGTTAGAGCAGGTCCAGAGCAGGGCCCCAGGAATCATCAGAGGGCTGGAACAGCTCTCTTAGGAAGACAGACAGAGTTGGAGTTGCTCAGTCCAGAAAAAAGGCGGCTCCAGAATGACCCTACTGCAACATTTCAATATTTAAAAGGCGATTATAAGAAAGATAGGGACAAATGTTTTAGCAGGACTGTTGTGATAAGACAAGGGGTAGTGCTTTAGGGTAGATTTAAACTAGGTATAAGAGAGAAATTTTTTACAGTGAGAATGGTAAAACACTGGAACAGATTGCCCAGAGGAGTGGTGGATGCCCCATCCCCAACTTTGAATGTTTCCAATCTTGACTTTTCTCTGAGCAACCTCATCTAGTTGAAGATGTCCCTGCTTCTTGCAGCAGGGTTTGACTAGATGACTGTTAAAGATTCCAACTCAGCCTATTCTTTGACTCTATGATAATTAACAAGCCAAGAAAATCTACCCAAAGGAAAAAGTAAGACAGCTAAAAATAAGTAATTTGTGAACCAAACACTGTTTGTGGTATGACAGAAGTGGTTATGCAACTATAAACAAAATTATTAACAAGAGAAGCCTACATATAAAGGGAAGCTATGGTAGCCTTTAAACATGTGGTGTCCACACTCCTCTTCCTGTGCAATTTGAGCACTGGCTGGGTAACAGAGCTTTTGTGTAACTAGTAGTTCAGAGGCTGCATTCCAAATTACAGACTGGATTTGATACAAATCCATTCTAATGAACTCCGTAAACTTGGAGCTATAAGCATCTTTGCTAAAAATGACTGCAAATGGCAGGGGAAACTGCCTTGTTCCAAAGTATCAAAACTCACATTAGCACTACTTTCAGCAATCAGCTGATGCCTATTAGAAAGGGGTTACACAAGGCATTCGTATGAATCTCTTGGTCCTTTAAGGAAAGCAAATCTGTCATCAAACTCAGTAGATTCTGCTCATCTCTATTACATATTCTAAAACCAGAAGGAAATACTGGTTTGCTTCATAGTAATTATATACAGAAAAAATATGGAAGAATCGTGATTAACTAGAGAAAGGGCAGAGCATGGCTCAGAACTGTATTGCTCTCATTATCATGCTTAATAGCAACACCAGAAATTACTGCAGGGTAATAATTTATGCAGTGATGATGCAGTGCCGTGGCATGATCTGATAAATTGATCAGAAGAAAGGCATTACTAAATATCCAGTTTACATGGGTAAATGCTTACATTCATCTAATACCTCAGCAATTTGTGTTCCTGTGGCTGAGGTATAGATCCAGGTTAAAGTTAATCAGTCCAGAAAAAGTGACAAATAGCAACAACTTGAGTAAGTTACAAAGATATGGAGATCATGTCTTGCCTCAATTTTTCTGAAATAAATGAGTAGAAGACTCGGTGACCCTGAAAAAGTCTTTCATGCCTATGAAGTAGAAAATTGTGTTAAAGAAAACAGAAGAAAGCAGGAGAAACCTGGAGAAAGAAAACCTCAGGACAAAAATACTCCACAAAAACCAAACCAAATCACAACACCACCATGCAATCAAGCAAACACCCCCCCCAAACCAAACAGAAAAAACCAAACAAAATACCCCCAAGCAACTCTTAGAGGAAATGTTAGTTACAAATATAGATTGAGAGATTTGCTTTTTTTGCTTGAATAACTGACTCTGAAGCAAGTACTGTTATCCAATCAACATAGACAAGTGTTGGTGGTTTAATTTGTGAGGTTTAAAATCTGTATGAAAATTAATGCTTTCAATGTTTTGCCATTATCACTATTTTCACCAGACATACGAAGTGTTTTGCCAACATGAAAAACAAATGTGGAGGAGGAAAATATTATTTCTGTTTGTGAATGCAGAACTGGCAAAAAGAAGCTAAAAGCACTTGGCAAACACGTTAGGGACACCAGACATGCATATGTTAAGCATATCCTAGCTTACTATCCAATTCAGTGCTGAAGCCAATAAAGCATTTTTGACAATGGAAATTGCAGTAATTGATTCAGTCCCATGGATTTTACTTCCCCTAGATAATTCTTCATCATGAATGCCATTGCCACGTTGCTTCAACATGGCTGGTGAAGATGAATAAAACCAGTGGAAATATGCACTAAGATTCCTCATGCTATTTTCATTTCTATCCAGATTTCTCTTCTATCACCACTCAGTGCCTTCTGAAGATGAAATGTCTTAAGTAAGAAAAGGTGAAGTGCCTGCAACGAGTCCTCAACAGAAGCCTGGGATGTCTGGTGTAAAATTACACGTTCCTGCCCAGACTGCTAATGATGTCTTCCCCCAGCTGTATTTTGCTGCGACACTCACCTCTGCTTCAGAAGCTGTTTGTTGTCCTCAATGGTTATACTGTCAGCATGGTCCCGCTTGAAAACTTCAAAAGCTTCCTGACATCCAAGTGACATCTTTCCTCCTGCCCCAAGGTAAAAAAAAGAGAACTTCTTCAGAGTCAAAAGATAGAGGTTTTGCACTTATTTAAATCCTTTTTAGATAAATGCAGCAAGTCAGCCCAGGGGTCTTAAAGCAAAGAGAAGACTTAAGTTCAGTTTTCCACTAACTGGAAAGCATTTTTGACAAGAGATTTCTATTATCTGACAAATTACTTATATTTCATGTCACTTCATTAAAGTCTGAATGCTTGAGGTATATAATTCCTCAAGATAATTTTGAAGTTCATAAGTAAAACTGAACTTTGAAAATTTAAAATGTGAAATATTCTTAAGTGTGAGCCAGAGGTATTTTCTCAACAGCACAATGCAGTTTGCTTCTGTATTTCTTTCATCTGTTTCACATTGGGTCCTAACCTAAATACACCTCGAATATTTTCAATATTCTTGGAAGAAAAAAAAAAAATCAGGCTTCTTTAATTATTTATTAGCAAATACTTTCCATACTCTTTTAGGTAAAGCAAGAAGAATTCTACCTGCACACATGGTTGGTGCCTTTTTAAATTTGCAACGTGGTATTTGATTCCTTTTGTGCACCAGAATGTCAAGACTTATTTGGCCTTCAAATCTTTTAAAATCACTATAGAAAAATATTACAGTCTGTATTATTTTTAGTTCTTACCATTAGATGACCTATATATCCAAGTAAATATCAATACAGATGCAATGTATCTAACAAAAACATTCAAAAGCTTAAGGAGAATGAAAGCTTACACCAGGATCAGTGTTATCACCAATACATATATGTCCATCAATAAGCAAGAAAAGATGAGACTTCCACTTAAATAAACTACAGGAATGAAGATAGTTCAGGACACAAAGTGAGAGGACTAACATTCAAACTTTGTGAAGAATGCAAAATAGCTCCTCCTTTAATTCAACCTCCAAGTTGCAACTTAAACCTTGAAAATTACATTCCTTAAATTGGAATTCGATTCTCTTTTGATTTTCCCCCTCTTGAGTCTTTCCTTTGTCCTACCCACAAATCTGCTTTCCTGCCTCAGAGCTCTCAAGACCCCCAAATCAATTTTGAACAAGAACTACAAAACTCCCTAGGATTTCTGCCGTGCAAGTGTTTTTTCTATGTTTTATGCCAATGGACCAGCATTACCAGTAACATATGCACATACACCAGTTCTTTTCCAGGTTATCTGCTTTGCAGTTTTGGTGTAGAGGTTCTCTCCTTCTCCAGATTCCTCCAGTTTCTTCTGCTTTCTTTAATACAATTTTCTCATTTCATAGATATGAAATACATTGTTTTCAGGGTCAGCATCACCAAGTCTTACACTCACATCAGTGAAGCTGAGGCAAGAAATAGGCAAAACATGCCTAAACAGGCTGGGATGTGCAATACTGGGATGTTACCCCTTACTGGTCCATAAGCTGCATTTTTAAGTCATTCTAAATATATTCTGGTGCACCTCATCATACATATATTAGGATAAGTTCCCATTGACTGCAGCAAGATTTCTGTGATGTAAGATACTGTTTATAGAGAAGGCGGGTAACAAAAACTAGGACTCAGGGTTCAATGACCAGTAAAAGTGTAAAAGACTTCTTTATAATATAGAGAAAATTTTACCCCCTGTTTCAGTAAAAAGAATCAGCACATCTGTTACTAATTCAAAAATTTCAAGTTGAACATAGAACCACCAGGAATGTTTGAATGGCAAAGCATGCAGAAATGCTCCACCCTTTTTGAATATGAAAATCAAAGAAAGATACAGTGCACTATTTACTGTTGTGTGATCCAAAAGAGCAAAAGAATTAGGAAAACATATTTTTCTGTGGTAATGACCTGAGAGTATAATGGTCATGTTTCATGTTTGCCTTGTGGAAAAAACAGGCAGCTTTGTGAATTTTCTAGTACATTCATCCCACCTCTAGCACTAATTTTAACATGCAGCCTGAATTGACCCCCTAGAATTGCTTTTGTTGCAGAAAAAGCTTATATAAAATGCAGAAAGCCTGGAAAAAATTCATGATCAAACCTAAGATAAACAATGACATGCCCTTACTCATACATAACACTGCAATGTAAAGTATTTAACTCTTCTGGCCATGTGCTGCCTTTGAGAGTACAAGGAAAAACAGTAAAGTAAGCTCGGAAAACAAAACTATTACAGTGATTATTGCTACTGCCTGGCAGAAACGCATCAACCAAAATTAAAGGTAACCCGATAATTTTCCAGCACTAGCTTGAAAAGGCATAAAATTTGTACAGCCAAACAAAGCACACAAAAATAGATCCTCAGTACACTTGGGAAGGGGAATTTTTCTAGTTTATGCAATTCATTTTAAGAAAATAAAGAAACATAAGTAGTAAACAAACCCATTCTGAATATAGTATAGAAGGAACGAAACTTAGTAAGGACTATTGAAATTGTATTTCAGTATAACACGAGCATACAAAAGCTACAGAATAATGTTGCAGCCTATGGGTAATGGCAGCAATGTTTATGGAGAAAATAAGGGAAGACAACAATGTTAGTAACAGTAAAAGACTGCAAGAGACATTGAAAGCTTGATGGAGTAGTTGTGTTTTCATTCTGCTCAGTAGTAAAGACTATTTCTTTTCCATGGTTGATGTGGTATCTTCAATCATGATGCTTACATTTCCTTAAATAATCTGTAATTTCATAAAATAGCCTCCCCTTCTTTCAAATGACCTCCGAGTGCCATGGTGCATTAACATTATTGCATGCTGTTTCTCCTGGGCTTAATTCTAACAAATAAGCCGTATGTTATTTTTCACCAAGGTGTTATTTAACTTTTCTCCAGCTTTGAAATTGAAATCTATGTACAGCAATACATACATTATGTAAACAAAAACAGAATTAAGAGACGAAACCAATGATAAGGACAAAGTTTTGGCTGGGGAGTGGAATAGTTCAGCTAAAACTTCTAGAGAAAACAGCTTCTTTCACTCTTAAAAAGCCAAAAAATTCCTCCTCTCCTTCTTAATTACCATGGCATAGTGCTACAAAATAAATATTGGAAAATTCTTATCTAAGGAAGAACTATCATATCCTGCAGGATGAGAAGCAGGAAACACATGTCATCAAGTCTTTACAATGTGACCTGGAATAGTCATTACCATAAAAATAATTCAGATCATTGGAAAAAGCATAGAATTTTCTTTCAATCACATTCATGAAACCCCAGTTGACAGGATTGCATAAAAAAAGAGATAAAGTTTGTATCAACCTAATTTTAATTGTACCTTTCCTGCTAGATTGTGTAACTTGGCTTGAATGCTAAAACACAAATATGCCCAACTCACACAATGCAAAATTCACAGCAAACCCATCATCATTTACAGCAAATTCACATAGCTGAAATTTTTGGTAAAATTCAGGTTCAATCCACATCATGAATTTTTATGTTTAGGAATGTTCTCATTGAAGGTTTGATTTCAGTCTGTTCTCTGACCCAGTGAACTCTCTCAGCTTTCATATTAAGCAAAAAATTCTGGTTCAATAGGCTCTTCTATTGAAGCGTGCAAATTACAGCCATCCCATTGAACTTGGGTAAGTCAGCAGGGTAGCAGTGCTGTCTCCCAAGCAACAGGAACTGACATGACCAAGAAATAGGAAGGTTGCTGTAGTATTGATAATGGGCTAAACTCTCAAAACCAGTAATAATTCAAAATACAGTGAGCAAAAATATAAGAAGGCTTTTGGATGCTGATGATTACTTTTTAAGGTAAGAAAATATTGAAGTGGTTTAAGGACTCAGTTGTATGCCTATAGGAGGGAAAAGCCTGCATATCAGCAAAGACCCTGGCAGATATTGTGCATGCTATTCTATCACTCACTAATTTAGAGATTTTAAGCATTTATTCTATGCTGTTACATACACAAATGCTATTTACAGTTACATACACAAATGCTATTTACAGTCATCTTAAACACCAAATGTTAATTTTAAAGAAATTTTAATTTTAAAGGAACTTGTAGGGTATAGTGTGGTGCTGAGTCTTCAATTGCAAACAGAAATTATTTGGATGAATGCTATTTTTAAATTAAATAGTATGCACTGGAATTATTCAAGGACTACAATGAGTAGGTAGGAGCATGCAAGGGGATAAAGATAGACCTTATTTTGTTGTTAAAGGTGATCAAACAGTTGTATATTTACATGACTATACTGGTTTTAAACATATTTAACACCAACAAATCCTGTTGCAGCTTGTATTAGTGACCAAAATTTATAAATGCTGGACAATTTTAAAGTACTTGATTTTATTAGTTTTTTTCTCATACAAATTTCAAGACCTCTCAATCTGGAAAGGGCACTTCCAGTCTTAAGTCTGGCCATCTTCTTTTTTTAGTTTGTTTGTTGTAAAAGGGTTATTGCTCAGAGGAAGAAGATCTTCATAAAGTTTAATGGATGAAACCTACAGGAAAAATTTACATTGCTCTTCAGTTAGGTCTGGGAAAATCTGTCAAACAATAGCATGGAATTGACATAATCTCTGTCCGAAAGCAGAACCCCAGTGTCTCCTCACAGCCACCCTGTAACCAGATTTTGGTCCTGCTATGAGAGCTCTGAGGAGGTTTCAGCAGCCCTCATGCCAGAGGCATGGGTTTAACCCACAAAAAATTGGAAATAACTCTCCAGAAGAGAAGTATTAAGATTGCAAGTTGATCTGTTCTGAGGGAGGAACATTAAGACTGTTGACAAAAGCAAACTCTTGGGAATAACTGTTCAGACAATGTATTCTGATGAGAAAGGCATCTGTCCATGTATCTGTTTTGCAGAAACTTCATTTTCAGAGTAAAAGACTATGTCATTCCATTTTCACTAGGTGGTCTCTTAGACAAGAGTTGTCAACCCTTCCACAGAAATCAATAGAAGCAAAGAGTCCCCTCGGCTCAAGGAAAGCTCTCATTCAAGTGAGGGTAGTCTGAAGAATTTCAGGACAGCAGCTTGCATGAATTGTGAGTCTTCATGCTCATGAGGACTGTCAGCCTGTTTGAGCTATTATGTATTTCCACATATTTTCAAATGGGAACAAAGGAACTGAAAAAACTTTGAAATTAAGCTAAAGACAAATTATTTGCTAAGTCTTTGCTACAGAACTAAGGTATTAGAGGTCATGTAAGCATAATTCATTACATCTTTACCAGGATCCATCAAGATGTCATAGCCATCTATTCAGAATGGAAGAAGATGTAACAGAGCTTGCAATAACGAGTCAATAGAAAAATAAATACTTACAAATAAGCAAGCAAATGGCAAAACCATATACAAGAAATACACATGCTGTTCATGAGAAATTTAGCTGAGCTTTGCAGTGGGGAAGTATCACATATGGCTACCTTCACTAAACTACAATCCAAAAATGAGAAACACATAAAACAAGGTTGCTCACAGAACTCCTGCAGTGCTGAACAGTTTCTGGGGAAGTTAAAAGCCTTGAAAGAAAACCAGAATATTCAGATGCAATGAACTAAATAAAACATGGGCATAAGTTAATTTCCCTGCCTCTGGAGTTTCTTACTTTATTTACAGGGGAGGAAGAGGGTAAAATGAACAATTTGTTGAAACTCTGAAAATTATGAACAGCAAAGAACAATCTTGTACAGGAGCATGTTGGACACAAATCAAAGACAAGCACTATTTCTAATGCAATTAATATCACTAAAAATGGGATTACTTTAGTATGATTAAAATAAAACAGAAAAATCCTAGATATTACATATAATGTCAACTCTAAGTCAATTTTTATGAAGTTCAACTGAAATGCTTCCTAAGAACTCAGAAAGCAATTGCTTACAAGAATCTCATAAGGAGTAGACTACTACATTAATTACTATTCCTCTGCAGGAGTAGTAAGGAAAATATTGTACCGTATTTCAAAACCAAAGGTTAAATGAAGTATAAACTTATTTTTAAAGAAGATGAAATTGACTATTTTAAGATTGTCTAAGACCACAGAACAACAACAAAACCCTAAATGGGATATGATAGCTGAATTTAATAATGTTGAATTTCTTCAGTTTCATTATTTTAAGAAATCTCAAGTGGAAGTTCAGGTGTGTTTTTAACACCTCTACTTTTGCAACAAAAGCCACTTGACCTTTAATGTCTAATGAAAGTCAGAAATGTGGTTTTAGGCTCCTTAGTGAAACGTGTTAAGGCTGACATCAGGTTGAATCTTAGGGTGATATCTATATGTAAAGACAAACTACTGAACTACCTCTCCCTCATTTTCCTCTTCTGGGAAATTAGTATACCAGTTTACCTCCCTGTCAAATATTGCAAAGCACAATTTTGAGAGACCTGCAGGATAAAAGGAAACTGTTAATAGCAACTTTAAACATGGTCATGACCTCCTCCTGATAGAGCACATATTTTCCTAGATGTCAGACTCAGTTAACAGGATAATTTTGGTTTGATTATATTTTTATTTCTTACAAATTTCTCAGATATAATTAGTTATATTTCTCAGATATAATTTTTATTATAATTTCTCTGATTACATGGCATAGAATCAAGACACTCTAGAATATCTGCACTAGCATTGATGATTTTCAGCATGCCTACTTTTTTGTTGCCTAATTATGTTAGTATATTGTCTTTAAAAAGCCAGTGGGCACCAGAGTTATCAATGTCAAAATTGGAGCATAGAAATGAGAAAGCAGTTAGAGGCTATTTGGGATAACCAAAATGTTTGCAGATCTCAGCAGTGGGAAATAATAGTCATGCTCTGACACAAATATTATTGGAGAAATGATTTACATTTCATGTGTGACACCCTCTATGTTTCAAAAGAAAAAAAATCATCTGCTATTTGCAATCATTTACTTCTTCAAAGCTGCCTGTGAGATCATATTCGATTGTATAACACATACACACATTGAAAGTCCTTAATTAGTAGGTACAAAGGGAAAGCATGAAATGAAGCGTGGTAGGCTTGGCAGAAGGTCAGTGGGTGGATACGAAGGAAAATATGAAGTCAAACCCACAAGAACTTTAGGAGACCCACCCAATGGTGCTGCCACTTCTGAATGAATAAGATTCATTTCCACATATGACAGAATCACAAATTTCAGATAACTTCTCATAAAACAGGATAGATATGGCATACTGCATTGTACAGTTTATATCACACCAGATATTACAGAGAAACTGCATTTCCCTTGTTTTTTAGCAATCTCAATCTGTTCCCTTCAAAGGTTGATGCAGTTGTAAAAGTTTTACTAAATACAAGAAAGGGCCTATATTTATGCACTTGTGTCAACTCAAATTAGAGTTGATTTTAAATCAAATTTAGACCACTGAGCTTAAGATGAAGATTTCAATTAAGATTGAGTAATAGCAAATTAAACAAGTTTTGACATGCTTCATGTACTTGACATGCTGTAGCAGCAACATTTGCCACTTCTGTTTTAGATGTGAAAAAGTGCTTTTAGGCTCAAAAAACTTTTCTGCCTTTTTCAACCAGACCAACATATTTATAAAAAAAAGCATAGTCTCAACAAAATTTGCTCAATTTACATGTTTTATGCTGTTTTGAGTGATAGATATGGTATTTAAATTCTCCTTTTTGATATATCTTTCTCAATTTTAGAAGAATTACTCTGAGTGGTGGATAAGAATATTTTAAGAGCTCTACAAAATGACAACCTACATCAATGGAGTCATGACAGCTTGGACCAAATGCAAGTGAAGTTTTTTGTTAGGGACATCTGTAGACATCTGCATGTATTTTTGGTGTTTGGAGAATCATTTCTACCACCAGGCTTGCCAGTAACACCATAAACCACAAAAGAGGCATATTTCATTTTTAGAACAATTTAGGAGATGGAAAAGAACTTGTTATAAAGATCAATCTGGTTTTGGAAACTTACTGTATTTTAATTTCATATTATATTTTAGCTTTTTCTTTATTAAGATACTGAGGTTTTCTAAAGTAGAAGCCTGTCTGTACTACACATTACATAGAAAAGAAAAAATATCCTCTGTAGCGGGTATACCATTAATTAGTACCATCTTGGGGCTATCTTTTTCTTTTATTATTTCATGCTATAAACTACAGGAGTGCAGGGGCCACTTTATGAGAAACCGATTTTTTTTCTCCCAGCAGAAACACCAGCACTGAATGGGGTATGCTGAGGTAGAGAGCTCAGAGAAGAAATTGTGATATAAACTCCCTGGTAAGCTCTTGCTTTTTGCCAGGCAGCAATCTAAATTAACTAACTTTAAAATTTACTATCTGTTTATATTCAAGATGAACAGCTTTACTACTTCCATCTTCACTTTAGATCTTTTACAAGCTGAACATTAGCAATTAAGAAATGAGTGAAACTTATCTGTAAAAAAATTAAATTTGATCATTGCTCTGTTGAAGCTTCATTGGGGTTCATCTCTGAGAATGAACACAGAAGCCTGTTGTGTATCAACGCCCAGATTTGAAAAAGTAATTAGAAGTGTTATACCTCAGCAATGACCACAATAATAATAAATTTCAATAAATAATAATAAATTTCAAGCACTGACCTACTGAAGAAGCATTTTATCCCTCTCTGAAGGAATCCTGTAACTGCTACATTACAGACTGCATCAATGTGTATTAACTGTACTTCAAGTATACACACAAAATTGAGCCTTCAGTAGTTTCAACTAATCTCACAACTGAGGACTTCTAGGCACATGACAAGCTCCAGAAGTCCAGCAGTGTTAAAATGGGAGTCCTGTGCCCATAAATCAGCAGACATTTAGAGAACACTTGTGTAACTTGCATGTTCCTAAACACCTACCCTGACAAAAGTTGTTGAATTTGCTTTGGAATTAAAGACATCTTGCCTCTTGTGTTACACAAAGAGCGCCTTTTAGTAACACAAAGTAAAAATTAGTAGAAGGAGAAGTAGAGATTAGTAGAAGGAGAGCAGTTATTGCCAGTCCAGCCACATTCATATATTCAATTTTTTATCTACAGTTGTTTTGAAATAGCATACAAAGCAGAAAAGGAAGAGATAGCAATGGGGCCTGAAAAATCAAACTGGCTAATTTTTCTCCTGAACTTTCACTTCTGCTTTTCAAGTTTTATCATACTGTTTTTTACAAAACTGTCAGCTATCTTTAGGTAAAACTTCTCATTATTTTAGACTTTCTGCAGCTGTTAAAGGCTTTTTTACCGCTTTTAAGAACACTTTTGACTGCATTTCATTTTGTATGGAAAAAAAAATCTGTCTTGAAGGATTGAATTTTAAAGGAAGCATTACATCTTCGTAGACTGTAGAAAAAAGAAAAACTATTCTGAATCCCATATACATTTTTTTAAAAACCAGTTTAGCAAAGCCGACGCAGTAAGTGCACTTGCTTTCTGAATCAGTGTTAACACAGTCTAGATGGCTAAGCAGGTTTAAGTAAAACTGTAATTTGCATTTTTAATAAAACATTTTGAGGAGAGGCATTTATCAAAATAATTTATTAAAGCAGCAAATTACAGCTATATTTCAGTTAGTTTTACCAAAATCCTACTACTCATTAAAAATGGGATAAAGTAAAACAAATATCTCAGAATTTAAATCCATTTTTTCTGACCATTATGACAAATAGCATGCGCATCACATTTTTATGAACAAAATTACGCAACACATCAGTAGTATTCAATCAGAGTGATAATCTACTTTTACACAGATACTCTTGACGTAACAGGCACATGAGACAGGTGCCTGGGGAGCAACACTGCTCCAACCACAGGCCTGCAAATGGTTTATGCTTACATAAACTATTCTGGGGGCACTTCCAATATTCTAGAAATAAAACCTTCAGATTCCATGAGCAGGAATACAAATATTAACTTGAGCATTCTTAATATATAATACTAAGTTTACTTAAGTTCACATGGGTTTGAGCTATAGTCATTAGCACTTGTTTGCTAAAAGAAATCCTGCCTCTATGGAAGCATTGATAAATTAATCAAAATAGAAAAGTAGTAGCCATACTTGTTACAAAAATATATATGAACAGCTGATCAAATTTTTAGGATATCAAATTGCATCTATAACAAGACCTTTTGAAATGCAGCTGAAAACTGCTAAAAGGAATGTTTAATTTCCATTCCTAGTATATTCATTACATAGAGAAAAGTAAAGAATGAGGTATCCTCCCTTTGTTTTTATCAAAAATATTTTGTCTGCCAAGACTGAAACCATTGGCTGTTTCCAGTGCCACTGGATATTCATGTTGATTTTATGTGAGCTGTACAGTAAGTATATAGAATCACAGAATCAACTAGGTTGGAAAAGACCTTTGAGATCACAGAGTCTAATCTGTGACCTAACATTATCTTATCACCTTAAATGTACTGATGTTATGCTGTTTAACTGTTCCTTTCTTGTACTGGGCTACACAAAGTGTAACATGGAAAGAAATGGCTTAAAGACAACAAGGAGGACATCTATACATGCACAGGTGACAGAAGGAAGGCCAGGGAAAACGTGGGTCCCCTGCTGAATGAGATGGGGGACCTAGTTACACAGGACGTGGAAAAGGCAGTGCTTCTGAATGCTTTCTTCACTTTAGTCATTACTAACACCACCAGCCTTCTGTTATCCCAGGTTCCAATGGGACCAGTGGAAAACTTTGCATGAAGGCAGAGATAAACTCCATTTGAATGTTTCTTTTGCTATTCTTCTAATACAGCCCAAGTTTAAGAAATTCTAAGATAAATCTATGATTTTCTTTACTTAATAGCTTACAGACAACTATGAAAAGTTGCATTTAAATAATAATGCATTCACACTCTACTAATATATCAACTATTGCAAGGAAAAAATCATGTAGACTGAACAGAAATACTGCTTTTATCAACAAAAATATAACTGACAAACTCAGCTTGAAAGCTAGGCCCTTGTGAGGTGACCCTTTTTTCTGGTTATAAATTAATGAGACATTAATTATTGTAACTGAATATCTGCTTTCATGCTTCTGAGTTCCTAATGTGACAACAGAGTTCCTATCCTCTGATTGCATCTACTGGTATCTCTTCAGTTACTTTAGGTATGACAGTACTTCTACTCTGGCAATTTCACCACAAAGGAGGTTAAAAATTGTCATTGTAAAACCACAGAGCAACTGCAAAAGGTTAAGTATGTGGATGTATTTTTTCTTAGAGGGGATATACACTAAAATGAATACCCAAAATGTGTAACTTGCTATTTCAGGACAGTTCAAAAGAAACACCACCTAAAGGCACATTTGAGTGAAGGAGGATGGAAGGAAGTTGGCCTAAAGTGTTACCAGGGTCAGTCAAAGTTCGTATTGCACTACCAATCCCATGTATAAGCTAAAAGCCTCTAAAACCTTGTATGTGGTAAATCTGGAACTTCTTATGTATGACAAAAGGATAAAAAAACAGTAGTCTCACTTCTTACATCAAGACTAAAAGTAGTAAGTAGTAGTAAGCATCTCTATTTAGATGGCTTGAAGGACTAAAAAAATGCTTGAGAAATTTCATTAATACTACAGAAATATTTCTGGAATTCAGCAAATATCCCTGTTTATTCCTCTTGGCAAAGGCACTCCTCATAGAAGACTGAGAAATATTTTGAAAAAACCCAACCCATAGGATTCTAATAGAATCTGACCTAGAAGCAATGCCTAAAATCTCTATTTTGAAATGAAAATGTAATAAAACAGGAATGTTAAGTTCTCCAACTAGTACTAGCATTCTCACCTGAAATACAATCCTCAACATCCACCATTATTGTGAAAATCACCACTCAAATATATAAATATCTCTAGGTTTTGAATAAATGAGACAGTGTGATCTCCCCACTGCCAGCTCAGCAATCTTCAAATAGCTAAAGAAGGATTATTCTTTACTACATGGTATGATCTGCCCTTTGCAGCCAGATCTCAAAGCCTCTTCCTTTCAATCCAGGGATTCACCTGGACCTTTTTCTCTTTGCACATTCATTTTTGGAGCATGGTATATGCACTCTAGGATAATGAATGAAGTACACTTTTTATGCCTAACTACAGTACTGCTCCCAGAACCAAGAAGAAATACAAAGGGGAATGGAGGAGGACCATATTCATTAAAAATTAGTTCTCCACCTGACAGTCTCAGGCTCGCTACATGTTGGAAGCAGTACGGGAGATCACACTGGCCATGAACAATATTTATGCTATTGCTGCTGTAAAAAGTTGGAGTGAGATTTTTTGTTAAATATATCTTAATGCATTTTCATGAAGAACTACAACTTAATGAAAAGAAAGTCCTGTTTTGAGCTTAGAGTTATAAAACTATGAGTACTGTAAAATTACTGGACAATTAATTCCTACTCTCAAAGTGAAATCCCACCATATTGGGTCACTGAAGAGATTAAGATAGCTTCTTTGAGGGCAGGTCTGCTGCAGAGAATGAATTTCTATCATAACAAAGGGAGAATGAAGAGCCAGAGACAGCAAAGACCTCATAATTGCTGCTAAGTTGACAAAAAGATCTGTGCTATTCATGTTATTTTTTGTCTTCAGAGAGAACATTATAAATAACCAGGTTTGGGTTTACAAATACAGTTTTGAAACAGTAGCACACATATTAACTCCAAATTCAATCCCTGAAACCTCATCATGCTAAAATTAATTCAAATTTTGGATGACGCTTTTATCTTAAATTGTCCCTAAAGCCGGGAACTGCCTTTTGCCCTGTAGTTGTGGGTTACTGTGGCCTATCCCATTAAAAGTAAGTCCTGCTTCCATAACAACAAATAACCACATTCAGCAAAATAATAATTCATTGTCTTCATGTACAGTAACCATTGCCTGTGATGTAAAAGTCAGATGTGATACTGGAGTGTGGTAAAATAAACCTATGATTTGGCAACATCTACTTGCTTATAATAATTCACAAAATGTTTGTCTTTCAGAAACCTATCCTTGCATCTTCAGCAACTTCTTGACCATTTATCTTTTTGTCTTATTGGTGGGTGCCTATTTATAGAAATACATAAATTCCATGAGCCTTTGAAAACTTAGTGATTCCAAATCCCTTACTATTAGATGTATATTTGCACTACATAATTACACATTTTTTTTATCTTCAGTGATAATGGAAAGTAAATTTTTCCCCCAAGTACATTGATTGCAATTGAGGAGACAGCCAACATATGTACACAAATATATGGATAAGCAGAGAGACACAAAGCCTTTCTTGCTCATGAGAATAAAAAGTGAAACTCTCCCCCCCAATATTAGAAGGGCATCTTCATTATTCAAAATACAAATTATTTTTCTTTTATACAACATGCATACAATTCCACAATAACATGCAATGCATTTGACATAACCTAAATATGTTCTCTTCAGAGAACTGCTCCTGCTAATTTATTGTCAGCTTTATTTACTGTGAAGACTATAGGCAGAATAAATAAAAAGAAAAAAGATAAACTTTATTGTTATGATGCCTAAACGTCTATTGTATTAAAATTAAGAATAATCATAATTAAAAATAAACTAATGTGTGTTTTTCTGAATTTTTAATTATTGACTTTTATGTCTGTGATTCAAAAAACTCCCATTTTAATAAAAAGCAATGACATTCTTGCGCCAGAGATATTAAAGGCAAAATTGATTGCTCACAGAGGCAAGAATGCCCTGTTGTCTCTCTGGCTCATCATACCATCAGAGTTTTTCTGGTGAAAATTCAGTGGTCTTGGAAGCTATTTGATGGAACTTCTCTTACCAAAAAAACCAAAACTAAACAAAAAAAAGCCCCAATAATGTAATATAAAGTATTTGAGTGAAATACCATTTCATATTGGCACAGTTCCCACTGTTAAAAACAACTTCTTTCAATTCCTTTTTAACCAACTGAACTATATAATTAACTTGCAACAAAGAATCAAAAGACAATTTTTGAACCAATAACCTCTGTAGCTCTAAATCTCCTTATGTCAGGACATATAATTAACAGCAGTTTTGCCCCTTGAAAATCTGTTGATTTAATAATAAGTGACTATCACCAGAAAAATAGCATAATTCTTCCTGAAAGCCAAGTACACTATGTTTATTTGATGGCTTTAAACCACTTGTTTTCCTGAAGATCAAAAGGGGACAATAAATTATGGACATTCCTTGTCATTCAACCTTACTACAATATTAAAAGTGCTGTATCAAAGCCATAAGCTCTTGTATCAGACTTTAGTTAATTGAATAAACCTGCTGAAAATCAAAAGGATATATTCTGGGAACTCTTTCTTCTAGTATTCCCTAATGCCAAGTTGTTTTAACAGTTCTGATACAAAGCTACGACATTTTTCTGTTTCCAGCCACTGGTCATTATTCAAACTGATATCACTCTTTCTTTGTACGCTTAAAGATTAAAGGAAATTTCTGAAATATTTAGAATTATTTCTCCCCAGAATTATAGGTGGATGTAAACAACATAAATGAAGACTGCTGATCAAAATGGGGAGGTATTGCAGAAGAAAAGACTCATAATACAATATTCAATAATTTTAACACAACTTTCTCTGCCCACTCTGAGTGCATTTCTCTCTTTTGCTGAGCAAGTAGAGACAGCTTTGCATGCAGCTTACTCTCAGAATTTATAATAAACATCAAACATACCATATGTTTGCTCATGCTTGTATAGAATTTTAAATAGCCAGCATAGTCTAGAGTTTCACCAAAGCTTCCCAAACCAATAAGCTATCAATAAAAATAAACAATTTCAGGAACTGGGTTGCATAGTGATGCTGACTAAAAATGAAGACTCAAGACTGCCAAGATTTTATATTAGTTTCTGCATCTAATTCACTGTCTTACTTTCACAAATCATTTCAACTGCTCCTCAATGTTAGAAAAACAAAATTTTGCTCTTACAGATGGCCTTTGAACATGAAATCTCAAAGTGATCAAGGAAGGTAAGCCACTCTTAATTTATTTCACAGTTGAAGAAAGTGATTCAGAGAGATGAGGTCACTTGTGTGAGTTCACAAACTTAGTAAATAAGGATTGAAATAAAAACCAGATGCCCTGCATCTCAGTCTAGGATCTTATTCAGTGCAATGTATTGCCTCTATAATGCAGTGGAAAGCTGAGTTGTTTTATGTATGACAAACAACAAGAATAAGCCAGCTAACAACCTCCATTAGACAATGCACTTTATCACAAGCATTCAGTGAAAAATCAGAAACATACAAAGGGAAATGTTAACAGGAGCTTGTACATTTTTCTTACAAAGAAGTTTAATTTCTTTTGGAATAATAGGAGTGACACAATGGGCACAACTGCTAACAACTGGCTGAAGCTTCTCTGCTTAAGCAATAAAGTGAACAAAACCAAAAAATAGATGATTGCATGAAGAATAAAATATAAGAAGTAGTAAATATGAACAGGTAAAGATAAAGCTTTCACTCCCCTCAAAATTTACAGCAGTTGCTGTTTATGACATAGCAAGCACAGCCTGTGCCACTTGGGAAAGGTATACACATTTGCTTATCTTTACTTATGTGTAATTATCGTTTTGAACTGCTTCCAAAGTATTTTTGTCTGTCTCTTCATCCACTAGCAGAATCTTGAATGACTGGATAAAGACTCTACATAGAACAATGGTTATACAAAACTTGTTTATATATTGTCATGCTGTAGTAAGTAACTACATCTGTTACTAAAAATATATATTCTGATTTCTTGATTATCTGTGAAATTTGCAGCTTTTTTCTGAAATTAAGATTTTTTTCATAAGTATTTACTTTGCTGCCTAAAACTTAGGATTTTGTAATATTATTTATAAGAAATGGAAATTTTTCCAAGGTTCTTATCTGATGCATCACAGTATGACTTATTGCTACTACATTTCTCAACGTACTTTTTTCCCCCTCTTAGCAATTCTCATCAGCAACAACCCTTAAAAATTATTGACGCAAAACAGCTTCTGACTACTGCCTTTCAAGCATCTGAAAAATACCAACGATTTGACCCTGAGATTAAGGGTTTAAGAAAATTAAGGTTGTGCTTATATCATTGGCAGCTATCCAGCACTACACTATCATGCAGGCACTATTATTGAAATATTAAGGTTAGTAACTTTAAGGGAGGAAGCAAAAAGCCCTAAAAAACCCAAACCAAACCACAACACAAAACCAAAAAAACAATTAAAAAAAAAAAAACAGAAGAAAAAACCAGTGCGGTTCAAACCCAGCAAGTTAGACTAGAAAAAGATGAATTTGCAATAGCATGCAAAAATAGCACCTGACCAGTCAGACAAAAATGTTCATAATTTTAGCATAATACATTTAATATTACCTCAACTCATGTCTCCTTTATATCTGAAATTTATACCCACAACATCTGTTCTCTTCTTGTTTTTTTTTTTTTTAACAAAAATAAGCAGAAGTCTTACTAAACCTCAGGTTGCTAGTACATCCTTATAACACAAGTGGTCATACAACACATTCTCTTCTATCTCAACTACTTTGTGGGTGCCTTGCCAGCAAATACTAAACAGACATAAAATAGGCCACGGTTAAATGGACCGTAATAAACATAATGGTTTCACTAATTATGTGCAGTTATGGTCAATAGATTTTTACTATATAAATAAACTATCAATTTCAAAAAAAGAAACTATATAACACTGTTGTGACTGTATCTAGAAAAACGGAGTTTGATAACTTGCACCTTCTTCTCAGAGGCTTTTAAGAATTATCTTTCTTTACCACCTAACAGCCCTCTTTACACTTTCTTTCTTAAAGTCCACATTTTTTAAAAAAAGCATATTCCAGGAAATGAAGTTACTTGTTTGGATACAACTGCCAAAGCCTCTTCCTGTACGCACTTGGCAGAAATGTTTCGGGAAAAAAAGTCTTATGACATTTTTCAATCCAACCAAGCTGGGCATTCCATTCAGCCACACAAAACCTCAATTTAGCCCCAAAACTGTACACCAGTAGTACATATTTAACCACTCAAAGCATTACAGTCCAGTAATAATAAATTCATTTTTACATTTCTCAGGAAAAATAGTATCAAACAGGTTCCAAACAAAAAACACACTGACTTCTCCATCTATGCATGACCTGATACTATTAAAGTTTTTCCATTTTGCTGTTTTTCCTCTCTCCTCTTTGTACACCCTCCCACACAAATCCACTGTAAAGAGTAACTTCTGAAAAGCTGCAGAGAGACCATTCATTAAAACATAACATAACATGTTAATAACATACTAATTGTTATTCTTCGCATTGACATTATTTATGCCTCATTCAGAGCAGATAAAAAAGGGAATTTTAATGAGAAAGCCTCTATAACAAACACTTGGGCTGCTGCAACAGAAAATCATTAAATACATGACGCTTATCAGATGAGCTGAGCAAACTGCCAATGATTGAATCATATTTTTTTGGACTTTGTTAACAGGTGTTTTACCAGACCTTGCCCTGCACAATGCCTATTATGACAAAATTAGGCCTTTGACTGTGACAACACAGTTTTTCCAAAGCAAGCATTTAAAAATATTAATAAAGAAAAAAAAATCCACAATTAGTCTGGTTGCTTGAACTGCAAACCAATCTCCATCTTTACCAAAAGGATTACAATTATATATGCATCAGTTTAAAACTGTACCTCTTTGTCGCAGCATGGGCCACAGCACATGTCACAGTCCAGACGGCCACGATACACAAAGTATCGCCATTCAATACCAGAAGGCTTTAAGATCCCTCTATACAGGGTAACACCATAGCACATCAGAGAGCATCTGCCCAGACAGAGCAACACCACAACACTCCAGGAGGCTGCAAGGGTCTATTCCTGCTCGTCAGCCCAACCTTTTATACCCCTCATCATTCATGCACTGCACCTGTGTGCCTTCTGGTCCCTCTCATGATTGGTCAGTTCATCTCAGCACTCCATGTCTCATTGCTCTCAATACAGGTCACCTGCTTTTCACAGCTGTAGCCCATTAGGGATGAGGCTCAGCCACAGCCCCACTCCCAATTACCACAAACTGTGTACCTATGTCTCTTCTTCCTACAGCACCCCTAATTTAAGGAAGCTCTCTTAAATCCAAAATGTGACTCCTCTGAGGCCCCTGTCTTGGAACATTCAGTTCTTTTTGAGTGTGACAGGCAAATTAAGGATGACAAGCAGCTACTTTGCAACTATTGTTTCCATTTTATTGCATGTGTAATTTCAAAACACCTATTACTGTCTTGTCTCCCTAGCCATTTTCCATTCAATAACTCTCTTGGGCTCACTTTTCATTTCCTAGCAGCTCTTCCTTCCCTTGAATCTACAGTCTCTTGCATTTCTGATCTCATTCACAGCTTCATTAGGAACACATCCTAAGCCACAAATATTTCTGCTCTTTTCTACCCTATTTATAAAAGAGACCTCCAATCCATACCTGCCCTTTCCTTTTTACCCCTTCCAAATAAATTTTCTCCTCCCAGAGTTTAGATAGACAAGTGTGAGGTACAATAACTATTGTAGTATCAATTGCTTCCACTGTCTACTCCTACTACAGTTTCCTGGCAGCCACAGTATTTTCACAAGAAAGACAAAAGTAGTATTCAGAAACACATTTGCTATTTGTAACCAGCACATGGTCTCTAATTTATTCCATTAAACAGATCAAAAAGATTCCTGACATTTGAATAAAAAAAGCCCAGAAACAGAGTGTGAGAATAAAAGACCAATCGTCTTTCCAATTTTTTCCCTATTTTTGAGTCCTCCTCCACTGTTTTTAACATTATTTGAGAAATTTTCAACTCAGCATTAAAGTTATTTTACTCAAAAAGTTCAAGACATCACTCAATTTACCCAAGCTTTCTTCCCCTAAATATAAATTCAATGATTTAATATTAAAGAGCTATAGTTAACAAGTTCCGTTATAGGAATATAAAAATGTACATCTCCTCTCATGGCTGGCACCCTTCAATCTATTCCTTCTTTTTAAAAATTTGGTGAAAATCAGCCTTTTAACAGTGTGGAAAACAAGAAAACTCTGGGGCACCTCATGAGAATGCCAAGAGTGAAGACATTTCTGAAACAATGGCCTGACCACAGATCTTCCCTTTTGTAATAGATGCAACTTCTAGCAGGGTTTCTTAACAAGGCAAGTCCCAAATGAATGACATTTCTAGGCCAAAGGCTTAATTTGAGAAATATTGTAGAACTGTGCCATTACATATATGCAGAGATAATTTCTGTTTAACAGACAAGCAGCCACTTCTTATACCAAATTAAATTTCAAACCAGTTTAAATTTGTAGCTCTACACTGAGTAAACTGCAGGAATCAAACCTAGGGCAACAAATGCATGGAAGTGTATAGCAAAATAATTTATTTGGAAAAAGCTCTATTCATTCAGTGCTTCTCAGTCACAGATTAAAACTGAAGCACTGAACTATTTATTGGAGTATAAAATACCACAAAGTTGTATTACAAACTACAAGTAAACTTTTTCTTCAAGAATGGTAATGTACATTCTCAGTAGTTCTTCCCATTGTCCCATAATGCTGCGTAATAATTTTGTGGATTGAAGTGGGTATGTTAATGTCCCAATCTCAAAGAAGCATTTGTCAAAAATTTTAATCAAAATCAAAGAGGCCACATTCCAAAATATAATGGAAATCCATTCCAGGCAATCTTAAAGTTCAGAAATCCCTAACAGAGATTTTTTTTTTCACTTTGAAAAATACCTTAATTTTCATATCCAGTTTTATTTACCATTAACTCACTCAAAGTCATACATAAGAGCAACACATGATAGCAACCTGCAACAATTAACAAGGGAAGTTAGACATAGGAAAGAAATTCTCTGGACTTAACCTTGTCTCTTCAAACAGTAAGGATAAATAGATTAAAGTTCTAATTCACAGAGTATCAAAACATTACATGAGAGTTTGACATATGATTAGGTCCAACTGACATCATAGGGAACTAACAACATGCCTACATGTACTTCTTCAGAGATCAAAACACCACTGGTTGTTTACAGAAGCCCTGACAACAAATCCTGCTTGGTCGTGCAGTGATACAATGAACCTCATGACTGCCATGACATATTTTTCTAGAGCACTTATCCTTTTTCTGACTAACTTAGCTTTACAGGCTATGTCCCCAAACTCAGGATTCCCCACAAGAGTTGGAGATTATTCACCTTCAGTTATCCTCTTTCAGCCATGTGGATGTTTTGATCAGCAGGCCAAGTTGTTGTGCCCAGAAAACAAACATGTAAAAGACTGAGCTATAAATGTCTAAACACTTATCATTTTAAATATGCATATGACACATCAGAAACCAGAGGGGAATTGGCCTGATACATATACAGAATTATGATGGCAAGTTAAAACAGGAAGAAATATTAAATCTTGTGCTTTTACACTTCATCTAAACACTAACAGACATCAAGGAAAAAATCAAACTGAAGCACAAGTTATCCATCAGCAGTTTGTGCTGGGTTTTTACCCTTCCTGTGAATTATCTGGCTTTGGAACAGATGCAGGTATTTCCAATACTTTTATGCCCAGGAGGTGGTGCTGCTGTCTGTTTTGGCAGTGACACGGGAGCATGTCCTCTTTTTATTCTCTATATTATTGAGACATATATATGGAGAAACTGGTTTTCTGTTGAGGAATAAGAAAAGAAAAATGCCAGTGTCTTCCTAAAATAGAGTGTAAATCATAGGTACATAGAATTGTTAAGGTTGGAAAAGATCTCTAAGGTCATCGAAGTCCAAGATCAAGATCTCTAAGTCCAACAGTCAACCCAGCACCACCACCATGTTCACCACTAAACCATATCCAACTGATGTATCCATACATTTTTTGAACACTTCCAGGCATGGTGACTCCACCACTCCCCTGGCCAGCCTGTTCCTATGCTCAACAACCCTTTATGAGTAAAATTTCTTCCTAATATCCAATCTAAACCTCTGCTGGCACAACTTCAGGCCATTTCCTCTTGTCCTGCCACTTTTTACCTGGGAGAAGAGGTTGACCCCCACCTCATTACAACCTCTTTTCAAGTAGTTGTAGAGAGCAGTAAGGTCCACTCTGAACCTCCTTTTCTCCAGGCTAAACAACCTCAGATCCCTCAGCTGCTCCTCATAAGACTTGTGCTTCAAATACATAACATAAATATTAAAGAAGTTAATCTCTACATTTAGATTTTTGGGAAAGTTTATTGTGACTTCCAGCATAATAAACTGATGTTCTCAAAGGCTTTTATATATAGGTAGTAGAAAGCCTAAAATGGCAGCAGAAAGCAATAGTGACATGATAATATGGATAATAAAATAAATTGCAGAAGCCTTCAAACACAGCATCTGATATTAACAGCACCAGATTTTCAGATTACATGTCTATATTAGTTTTGCCTAGAGCTGAACTTCAGAATGTTGTTTCTGAGATGATCTTTATTTTAAGGAATTACAGGGTTACAATAAACATTAAAATAGCTAAGACAGTAACTGTAAGCAAGTTAAGTAACATAACATGCAGCAGCAGTTCAAGGGCCATGAGGTGACCAAAATAAAAAGGCTTGAGATAATTACAGTCAAGATGCACTAAAGACTGAGAATACTGGTTATAGAAAATTCTTGGACACTTGGACACTTGTTTGATGATTAGGCAGCAGTAAAAGATGAAATTGAATTTTATTTGAATGAGGGCTTAGTAAAAGTATGCTGAAAATCAGGAAGGGGCTGACAAGTACTGTGCAAGTATTTAGCATAGTATCATTAACAACAGCAACAACAAAATCTTTCAGCAAATGTCTTGCTCTGTTATCACCAAAATTACTTACTTCTAGGAAGAATATTACCAGGAAAAATGAAAAACAGAGAAACTATTAAGGGAGAGGAGATTAAACATGAGCGCACTGTAACAGTACACAAAAGTAGACAGACCTTTGTCATGGCCAGCTCCACCATTCACTGCATTCAAGTCAGCTACAAGGAATTTGAAGAAGAGCTGGAATTACTGCTAAATTCTTACAAATGTTAAATAATTTCTTCAGTCACATAACTTCTGCTACAGGAAAATGGCCATAATTACCTGCATGTGGAGGATCTTTGATATGCATGGGTTTACAAAGAACAGCTTCAGCTCTTTGTATAACTCTGTGTAATCATTTCAAATGCCAATATTGCCTTAAGGAAGTCTTAGACCACCTGCTACCTGACTCTATGAACAAAAAGATCAAAGAGTGTTTTCAGTGTAGCTTGGTAGGTGGTTACAGCAGAGCATCTCAGTCAAAGAATTGTAAGACCAGCTCTGCAATGAAAATCAGTAAGAGCTTTTACCTGACCCAGAAGTAAAATCTACCAAACTTACTGTATACATGTGGAAAACCAAGTATCACTTAATCTCTCGCTGTTAGCTCATTTCCATTTATGTGGTTACTCTTTTCTTTCACACAGATGTCAATAATGGTCTAATTTTTCTCAAATTAACCTAAATACAATACAACCTGTGAACATAATGGTATTCTTTTGAAAGTATCCTTCTGAATTTATAGCAGGGCTGAAAATTAATGAATCAAAGGCACAGTTACTAAATAGATATTTCAGACTTAAAAGTATAAGAGACAAAATGATGATGCATCAGAGGTAAGTGAACTGTGCAATGATTTTTTCAACCAAAGCATCCAAAACTTAAGAGCCAATTGTAACTGAGGCAAACAGGCATACAAAACATCAATTTAAAAATCGTACAGGAACAGAAGCATGAAATTGGCCTGAAACATTTGTATGAAACTTAACCTGCAAATATCAGGAAAAAAGGTAGGGACTTGTTGGATATTTCCTGTAATTCCTACTCTGGTTTTCTATTCAAATATGCTGAGACTAGAGTCTCAAGAAAATATCTGTTTCTGCTAGGAACAGAATGAAAAAAAAAATTAGGTTAAATTCACAAACAAAAGAGATACAGAAATCTAGACTATTATATTATTTAGCAGAATTAGTAATATCTTTACAGAAACATCTAAAGTTTAAGCTAATAGAAGAACTTTCTAATATTTTGATTACCCATATGCATACATAATGTGCATGTAGTGGCTCTGTTAAAAGTCACTGTAGTCTCTCGGGACTGGTGTTCAGAACAATAACAATATGGAAGAAGTTATACAGAAGTATTTGCCAAACCTGACAGTCAATATACAAAGGAATTTGATCACCCTTCAAGCATGCAGAAACTTTCGGAAGCATATTTTACCTCTAAAATATCAAGAGTTGAAGAGCTTCAGCCATCAAAAAACCCCCCCAAAACAACTTTAAGGAGTTTGAAGGATCTAATAGCATTTTTAGACAGCCAAAAGATGGCTAATGAAACAGGAAGCCAAAAAGATTTGAAATAGCAGAGAACTTCCAAGGAACACTAGGTTACATTTAGCAGACTAATCTGGATAAGAGAACAGTAAACTAGTATAAAAATACTGGAAAGTTTCCCCATCTAAACAGACTCAAGAGGAAGGCAGTAAAAACTGCCAAAAGCATCTTTAACAAGCTTCCAAACATACGTTCTACATCAGAAGAGATTCCCACTTGAGAAGTGGAAAGAACAACATGATGAGAATCTTAGCAAAAACAGAAATGTTTTGTAAAACCAAATAAATGTGGAGAAAGAAAAAGCTGTTGATGGAAGCAGTAAGTTTTTTTACATAACAACATTTTCAATATACAAGTAAGGTTCAGTGTCTCTGAAAAATTAGTGAAAGTACTGTAGTGATCTTCTCTTCACTCTCAATAAATCCTTACAAGTTACAAAGTTTGCCTTTGAAGTTGCAAATGGGGACCAAGCTCCAAAGAGGAAAATCTGGGATTCATCTCCTAAAAATAACCCTATGTTCATATTTTTAAACACTTAGTTAAGATGATGAAAATTGTAACACAGGGTTTTATCACTGAATATCAATTGCAAGAGCTCATTTTAAATCCTATAACATGTAATTATATTCCTTTGTTGCAAGGAATAGTAATCTGTTGTTCTTTACAGAGATGTTTCTGGAGTCTCAAACTTCTTAACATTGTTCTTTTTTTACTGTTCACTAACCTCAGTGAGTTCAGTTCAAAGTTCTCACTCAAGCAAAAGTCAGAGTGGACTCACAGTGAATTCCAACAAAATTAAGCTCTTAGAAGCAGTACAGATAGAAGAATAGATTTTGAAAAAAACCCACAAATAAACAAACAAAAGAGCAAGCCCCAGAAGCTAGGTGAGTCTGCTATAAATCCGCAGTTAGTCTGCTTGGTATTTATTGCAGTCCGTGTACATTTAAAGAGGGTAATTCTGTTTTAGAAACTACTTTGAGTTTTAATTTTTACGTTTTGTTCATGTCACAAGCACATGACAGAGTAAAAAATTTCCACAACTACATGCTACAAACCTGTGTCTCATTGATGATAGACAGCCATTCATACTTATGACATAAATTGGAGCCCTAGTAATACATGTTTTATCTGATAACTTGAAATACCAGAAAATAACTTTGTTAAGCTTATCAGAAGTAAAGTTCAATAAAATTGTTCAAAAACTTATGCTGACTGTTAACATTTGCTGAATTTATTTGACAGCATTTTAAAACAACTAAATCAAGCAGTGAAGTCTGTTACTTCCCGCTTGGTCCTTAAACTTGGCAATAATGAAAAATATATTGTAGCAAATAATCCCTCTACATTATAGAAAACATTTAATGCTTAAGAAATTAGCAAAACAACACATCTTGCTTTAAATAGTTGTTACAAAGATCTAACAGTAGTAATGAAATATGCACTACATCTTACTAGGAGCTAGTAGAAGTTCAGCTGGAGAGCAAATGGAATATATACTTTTTCCTGGACCTTTAACAGAAAATGTAGAACACACTTTCTTTTCTGACTAATGAGAAAGATCAACAGTAATTCTGAACAGTGCCCTAAACGCACCAGTGAGCTCTTTTATTGGCCAAATAGCAATAAAATGACTACATGTGTTTGTTAACAAAAGATCTGTCATGAGCACAGTGCCAAGACTCTGCCCCCAGACATCCCAAAGCACTACTGGACACAGAAAATGCTCCGAGAAACATATGGGTTTGCTAAGCATTTAATTTTTCTGAAGGTTTGAGACCTGCCTTTTTTCTGAACTGAAAGACATAAAAGAGATTCTGATGGAAAACCTCAGTCAGTCCTTTCCATTAGGAAACTCTGTTTTCAGACAATAGAAGGATTTGCAACAATAGAAGGAAGCATTTTCGCAAAATTATTACATAAATATATAAAATAGACAAGACAAAAATATTTAAAAATGTCTTAATACAAGACAAAAATATTTAGCTTTCAGAAATGAGCAGTATGTGTGTTATCATCACTACTTTCATGCTATTCATAAGCATCATCTGTTTATAGAAACCATCTCTCACCTTACATTTCAAAGCTAGCTTGTCAGCCCTTCAGCAGGAATACTTTTTTATATAGGTTTATACACTTTTCTATATAGGTTTATATAGGCATAGTGATGAGCAAAAAGTGATCTTAAATCATTAATGGAATACATAGGAGGCAAATTCTTCACAAAACTCTCAAAAACTTCACAATGAAAGAAAAAGGAAATGGCTCAAACTGTTCAAAACATGACCCTAACAAAATCTTTTGTAAGAGCAAAATAATCACTCTCAAATCCTTCAGCATATACAACTGTTTGAACCTCTTCCTAAGATTTACTGTATTCTTTAAATGTCACAATAGTCACACTGTTTTCTGGTAACCAAATTTTGTATTTTAGGTGAAAAACAAATCTAGCAGGAGGAAAAATGGTATCATACGTCTTTTATGCTGACAGAATGATTCCAAAGGCAAGTGTCAGTCATTGAAATCAGAGACTGATTCCAAAATAAGATTACTCTGTACAGAAGAAGTGATATAATGCAATAAAAGTAAAATACAACACAATATTTATCACTCTGTCTGATGAAGTCTGATTTTTGTTTTGCTAGACTCATTTATCCTCTGATTTATCCTAAAACTACTGATTTATTATTGACTCAACTACTAAGAAAGATTATATGTAGTTCTACCATTATATGTCTAGAAGGTGTGAATTATTAATACAATTAAAGCTGCAGTAGATACTTTATGATGAACTAAATTATTATATTAAAAGCAAAATTGTTGAAGTATTTGTAATGCTCAGGTTATTATGCCAATAACTTATCTTTGCATTTTCTGGAATGTTCATCTGAAACATAATTTAAATGAATAGCCAGTTATGTCTGTTTCAGATTCATGAAAGATATTATGATGCAATAATAACAGTGGCTACTATGTCAGACTATTTTTCTCACTCTCCCTAATGTAGTTATGGATTTATAATTTAGAGCTCTCTGTGATGGAGGATGGGTATTAAAAGGCAAGTTTTACAGCACCTTTTGTGGTGTAACACTTGCACTAAGATAACAAGTTCTGATCTGTTCACTGTCTTATGCCATCTGACTTGACAAAATGACAGCAGCAGGCAGCCTTCCACTGCTTCCTGGCAGCCTGCCTACCTACCACTCCTTCCTAAAAGAAGTCTTCTGGGATCCAAGAAAAAGAAATCTGACAGCATGTAAATTGGTATCATTTTTTACTAATGTAGAATTGAATGCTATGTAACCCAATACCAGCAGAGAAAGCTAGGCACTACTAGGACACCGCATTTGCATATTCCTCTGCTGTGGCTATCAAGAAGTACAGCCTAATCCAGACTCTGACACAAACTGAAAAAAGCACAATACAAAACACAACAATGATCCACATATTCATTTTCAGCTGTTCTTAGTTAGGTCTCCAGTGGTATCAAACCTCATGTTCAACAATATTTTACTAGTGACATTATTTCAAATATGATATTCAAACAGGTAGCTAAAGTCATAGCTGTTCAGAAAAAGTACCTTTCAACATTAAATCAGACACAGGCAAAGAGAGCTATGGTTGCTCAACATGGAGAAGAGAAGGATCCAGGGAGATCTCATTGTGTCCTTCTATTACCTAAAGGGGCTTATAAAAAGGAGGGAGAGGGACTTTTTATATGGACAGGTAGTGACAGGATAAAGGGCATTAGTTTTAAACTGAAAGACAGTGTGTTTAGAATACGTGTTAGGAAGAGATTCTTTACTCAACGGGTGGTAAGGCACTGGAACAGGTTGCCCAGAGAGGCTGTGGATATCCCATCCCTGGAAGTGTTCAGGCCAGCTTGGATGGGGCCCTGAACAACCTGGTCTAGTGAGTGGCACTCCTGGCCGTGGCAGGGGATTTGAAACTAGATGATTCTTAAGGACCCTTACATAACTCAAAACATTCTATGATTCTTGGAATAAACTCTTTACAACTTAGTATTATCAGCCGATAATATTATATAATGGTGCCCAAAAACCTACGTGGAAATCAAGTCTGGGTGTTAGACCCTGTTAATCCTTGAGTATGTACAGCCATTAAAGGCTTCTGTTTAGAGTTTCAGGCATACACATGGTGGGGAAAAAGCAGAGTGTACAGGAAGGTAAATAATACCATATGCCAAACCTTTGAAGATTTTTTATATTCACTCAGTTTCTTCTGAAAAGACCATGCACATTCAATGCAGGATGGACTTAAAAAGAAATAAATTACAGCTGTACCTGTAAAACATTTACCATTGTAGAAGTCACTACTCATTTACCTTCAAAGTCATCCTGCTGTGGGACAAATTTGGACCAGGAATTGTTTTACTGCTGTGATGAGATCAAGATAAATTTCCTGTTATCACAGATTATTACATCAAGCTCAGAAGAGAAATAGTATTACTGCCTTTTTCCTACTTCAAGCACTGTCTGGATAGAATAGACAAAAAATCTGGTTACACATATCTTTCAATGTAGATATGGTCCTAGATCATATTGGAAAAAATGATAAGTATAATATTCTGTCATTTATCACAGAATGGCAAAGATCTGTTTCTGGGCAAGCAAATGTAAAGCTACACAATAAATCTACTGCAAAATAAATGAACGGTTCTAAATAATTTTTTTTTAACAATTACTAGATAGATGTTCCAACAACTATTTTGTTAAACTAAGTATTTTTTTCCTATACTTTCTTTTGATTTCCTAATTTAATTTTCAGGATAAGGAAATGAGATAGGAAAATGGAAAACACATTAGAGACACTAAAAATACAATGTTATATTGCATTAAAACAGGCTGACGGCAGGTTTAAGAGTACAGAATTAAATTTAAAAAAAGATAAATTGTTCAAATAGTTAACATATCACATAGCCTTCATGCTGTAAATTTAAATCTTCATAAATGATGTAAAGGATGCAAAGGGTTTAAATGATGAGGAATAGCTTTAATACTACACAAATCCTTCTACCTGTGAGTTTGACCCTGGCTCTGGCCCAAGCCCTTTCACAATCTTTAGTGAATTCTTAAAGCCTATAGACAAAATAGCATATACACACACATACACACACACACACACACATATATATATATAGTTGAGATGGATTTTGAAATGGATGGATAATTTTATAGTCATGAACATCATTTTCAGGCTTTCAATAGGTGAAGACTGAAGCTCTGTGCTTGAGTGAGAATGATGCCTCATCCAAACTTAGCAAAGGATCACAAAATAGTTTGGGTTGGAAGAGACCCTGAAGACGATCAAGTTCCAACCCCCTGGCCAAGAGCAGGGACATCTTCCACTAGACCAGGCTGATCAGGACCCCATCCAGCCTGGCCTTGCCAGGCCAGAATGCAGGCAATAAGGTTCTACAATCCAGTCAATTTGAGATGACATGCTCAAGTTTCCTACTTTACATTCAAAGAAAACTCATATGAACATACCCATAGAATGTTTGTAAAAAGGGAATGCATTGATCAATACTAGGAATTTGCTGATGCTTACGAGGTTATTTTTTAAAGACTGAAGAATTTGTTGATAAAATATAGCTACTAATTGCTGGCATATTTCTGAGGCAATGAAAAGCTTTGTGTTATAAGGACATGATTATATTTAGTTTATACTATTGTGACACCAAATCCAATAAATTCTTCCTATAAAATGAGAAGGATGGAAAATAGGAAAAGTAGAAGACAAAGGGAATTCCTCAATAGCTGAGCAATTGAAACAAAATAACAAGTGTGAAAACTGACTAGTTCAATTAAATTGCTATTTTAGAGGACAACTGGCAACCTTAAATAGTTTAAGAACCCCATTCCCACTAGTACTCTAGCAAAATTTAAGTTTCCACTTGCCAGCTGCTATGTCTGAGTTTCACGTTGAAAACTCTTTTCTTTCAGCTAGCCACCCCTCAAAATGCATAAAAAGTATACAGAAATATAAATTGTGAATATGCAATAGTCACATGTGATAATCTAGGATGAGGCATGTCCTTTACTAACAAAAACATAAGCCCTTCTAGAACCTGCTGACACCACAAAATGTTTTTATTTGAACAATTCAACTAGAAAATGAAGAAAACATGAAACCATGCAAGAAAAATCTATCTACAGTTATTGGAAGTTTTTTTATATGGATTTTGAAATTAACAACTTGCAAGAATATTGTTATGTATGTTCATAAGTAACCAGCTCAAATTATGTAAGGAAAGAAAATTCCAATGCTCAAGACTTAACCCTTTTCAAATAACCACTATAAAAAATGCCCTACTTATGCAATCCATGCTAAGTGTTCAATATTATTTCAATTGTTTGAGTTGCTTCTACAATGATTTACACACAAACACAAATCCTGTTGTGTCACTTATACAGATAAATTGAAATGGATCTTCCAGGGGCAAATATTATTTCCTTATATTTCTTAATGAATTATGCACAAACCCCCATTTTTTTCTGTGAATTTACTGAAAGAATCAAGGGCCTGCAACTGAATATATACTATGGTTCCATAGGGCTGTTCAACAGAGTATTTACATGAGTTTGTAAGAGCCATCAGCACCTTAGAGGGCTTCAAATTTAAAACCCTGCATTTGTAGATATAGAATTAGCACAATATGACTGGTACTGAAAATAAAGCTTCCTTGTTTTGGTTCACATATGAAGGATATACTGTAAATCATATTGGAATGATCCACTAACTGTCCACTTAATTAATTACACTAACCTGTTGCTCTGGAAAGAACAGGTAGTCTGGGAACAGAGGAGCTGAAAACTTGTGCATCTTTCAGACTGGAACATCTAGATGGACTCTGACTTTCTTCCAAGCTCATAGAAGGAGACTGCTCCAAGACTGTAGAACCAGCAGAGGTGGCATTAAGCTGGGAAAGAGCATCTTGTGCTTTCTTTTTTTCTTTTTTTAGCATAGTTACCAGAATATCTGCAAAATATATTAAGGAAAAAAATATATTTTTAAAAGCAACAGTCATCATTGTTTGTCCATAAGCCTTTTTTTTTTTTCCAAAGTGAAACAATTCACATTATGGAAGCATATGTGTGAATGTGAAATTAAAGTTGGACATATTCTTTGCAATTATTTTCATCCACCTCAGTTTTTCCAAATAGCAGATTAGTTGTTACTAAAACAATAACAAAGTCACACATTGACCACAATGGCTGATCCCATTCAAGCAACGCCTGATAATAGCATCTACAGACAAACAAGATCTTATTGCCATTGTGATAGCCCTTTTTTTTTTTTTTAATTCTGTAATAAAAAAGACTTGCAAACAAAAGAAAAAAACTCTTAATTTACAGGTAGCCTTGCAAGTATATCTCATCTGTAAGCTTTTCACAACAGGTTCACTGAAATTCAGAAAAAGTCTTTAGGAAATTTCTTGCAATAACACTGTGAATTTACTGGAAGTATATTAGATATAAATAAATTTTGCCTAACAGCTTATAGAGAACAAATAATGGAAATCCTGCATGCATTCAATTAGGAACATTGAAGTCCCTGTGATATGTTTTTTTTTTATATGCTCTTCCTTTTAATCCTAATTAATCTTCTTAATGAACAGCAGAAATTCTAAGTAGTCTTTGGGGAATATTATTAACTAGACTAGGTAATAATAATAAAACAATAAAATACTTTCCAATTCAGTTTTTATGATAGCTTCTAGCTACTGTAGGCAAGAGGAAACTCGTAGTTTATTCAACAGCTTCCATACTTCCCACCACTTCATCGCATTAGACATGTTATTAACATTCTAGTGATGGTGTACTGTCACTTAGCCACTGCAGACTCCCTAAATCAGTCTTGTCTTCAAAGTCTCCCTATATTCTTTCTATTTAACTCTTACATGGATTTGCAAAAGCTTCCTCCTTTTACTTCTGTGAGCAAAGCTGTATAAATCCATTGAGCACAAGTGCATTTGATGCACTTGGTTTTGCTTTTTCCTCATACTAATGAAATAATTTATTTCAGGAGGAAATGTTTCTGCGAATTCAGATATTAAATTTACATTTAAAAAATTGAAGAATTTTTTTAAAGGAATAAGTCAGTGTTTTAGCTAAATTTATTTGAAACTGCACCTTGGAAAAACAAAATCTTATCATCTGTGAAAGAGCAGAAATGGGGAAGCTTTCCTGCCACCTCAGTTCAGACAGGTAACATGCTACACCCCAGTGAAAAATGCCATTCTCATTTGACATATAAAATTGAGCTGGAATTGTTGAGCACAAAGAACGCAACTGAGTTTGCTCTTTACTAATAACTGTGAAAAAACCCTGTTACCTTTACATTCAACAACCCCATATTTCAATTTCTCTGCTGTATTACAGACTTTCCCCACTGAGTAGCCACAAAGCTGGGGTTGCAGTGGCTGAGGTTTGCCCACAGGTCTGCCAGACTGTTAAAAATACCTCCCACCCATCACGTTGCAGTGCAGCTACTCGTGTTTCCTGTGAGGCAGTGAAACAGACAAAGCACATCTGAGCAGTTTAGCACTTTTATGTGCAAAAAGATTTAAATTTAAATGTAAAAAGTAAAAGCTTTATATTTGTTCTAAGGGCAAATCGCCCAGTAGTCCCCGAGGGGACACTTCATTTGGCTAAAAATAACACATACAGGAAATTCTATTCTTTGTAAGGTAGTAGATTCGTCTTTATATAGCATCTGAGTTTCTCCCTCTAAAAAATAGTTTAATTTGCTTGAGGAGAATCTTTCAGGTGTGGCCTGATCTAGAATATTTGGTTATTGGCTGGACCATTCTAAAGCTAAGCGGTGCTTGGATTCACGATTTTGATTTTGGTAAAAACCGAAAGAGAAGCAGGTACAAAACTGAAGTCCTGTCACATAAAAGCTGGGAATTGAGTATTTCCTTTAACACAGTACAGCCTCTTTCACACAAAGAAAAATCGTTCTAAGTCAGATCATCTCAAACCCAAATAATACTTTTTCCCCACAAAGGATACTGATTTCATTGTCTCTTTGTTGCAGCAGTCCTTTCAGTTTTTCCAGTTCTTCATTACTGTTTTTTTCTTCAGAGATGTCTTGTGAGAGCAAATTTTTACCTGAAGTCATTGGATGATTTATAATTTGCTATTAGGAGAAACAAACAAAAGCACACACCTTTAACCTTCCCTCCAGCTCTGTATTCTGTTCTGAGAGAGTCTAGCTATAGTAAAAAAGGTAAAACTTTTCTATACTCTTGACAGAAAAAAAATATGCCACAGTTGACTGTGGAATTATATTCATTGTATCAAGTATGAAACAAATAGTATTTTTTAATCTTCATTAGCAAGGGTGCAATTTATTTTACTTTTTCTATACATAAACTCCAGTGTTCTCTAGTATCACAGAACTTCCAGTATTAAAAATATAATTAAAAACTAATTATTTAAGGATAAGAAATTAAGATCAGGAATGTATATACTATTATATTGGAAAAACTATATCCCAAAATACCAAAAAGTATTATCTTCTCTAATTTCACAATTATCAAGTGTATCTTGTTTTCTCAATGATTCAGAAGGTCTTGCAACACCATCAGAAGAATTAGTGTAACAGATAAAGGGATATAGTGGTTTTAGTCCACACGTTTACCTCTTTCAACATAGTTTGTCCAAAATAAAGCCTCAGTAATGCTGGAAATACAGATGGGAACATCTATCCATATAAAAACAACTTGTATTTATTCCAGTAACTTCCAATGCTCTCTTAATGCATGCTGGGATCCTTGCTGATGTTTCCACAAAATACTGCTGAATTTTCCCAGCTAAATTTAAATTTTCTGAGTCCTCCACACACTTTAAAGTTACCTCTCAATTGCATTGCATTTCTTTTAACACTTTTCAACCAAGAATATCTCCAAGTTATTTTCAGAATGCCAGGTGCACTTTCATCTCAATTTAAAAAAAATACCTTCATATGAATGAAGCAATACTTGATCTTGCGCATGTCAGCACCAACATCCAGAGAGCTATCAGGATCATTATCTTTGAGAAATGTTTCAATTAACTCATCCAACCTGGAAATAACATTTTTTAAGAGAAAAAAAAAATTCACAAACAAGGTGATGACTGCAAAGTGGCATGTCAAATACAATACAAAATGTACCAACCTGCCTGATATTAATAGGCTATTTTTCTTCGAGACCCATGCATTTGAAGTGTACTTTTCTTCTGACTAATGAAATGTGGATTTGATACTCAAGATTCTACAACTGCATATCTGAACATACTGGTGCATGCTAAGGAATAGTTCTAGAACTAAAAGCATCTAAGAAGTAATCTTTTCTTTTCCTCATTTATTCTGTAACCTTTTGTTATTCTGCTATCTCATAATTGAAAAGATTTAAAACCTGCTCTCACAGCAGACTAGATTTTAAGAGGTTTTGGGCATAGGATTTGTTACTATATATGATTATTTTTGCAAAAGAAAAATATACTTCTTTTTCTATTACAATAGTCAGCAGATAGCACAGATTTCATGCATAAATTACCTGCTTCAATCACCAAGTAAGGCAAACTATCTTTTGATGCAAATATTTATACACTTGTCAGAGATCCACTGCTCTTCTTCTGAGGAATGAATTGTAATTAGCATTTTATTCTCCTGCAATGTGTCCTTTACAAACAACTGACCAAATCTTCCTTAGGGAGAAACAATTATTTCAGTAATTTGGTCTTCATAAGACAATCTGGCACAGAGAAGCACCCTCTTTATTTTTCAAAACCAAATTAAAATTATCAGACCAGAAACCTATACAAGCATAATATACCACGCTTTAGGCTGGATGTCGCATCTATGCTGATACAGTCAGACTTCCTCTGACATGCTGTCACCATCTTTCAAGGTCTTGTATTTCAGAATGCATTGCAGTTCATTCTCAAAACAAAGGAAAAAGGATTTCTAAGCCCAAACTAGACTTTTAACCCACTTGCTAAGGTATATTCCTGGGAAATTGCAAGTTCAAGTTCAAACTCCATCAGCTGGGTTCAGATTTATGGCTTCCTGGCTCCTGACAAATGCTATTTCAATTACTGACTAGACAAATGGTGGGCAACAATGACAGGCATATGCCCTGTAAAGCATAATTTTATCATTTAAAATGTTTATTTAGGTAATTATCCTCAGAAGATGAACTTGAAGTTCTGAGACTGAGCCAGGGAATCTAAGGTAGCTGCATCAAGTGCCCAACTGCCCAAGAAGGGCAAGAGTTCATCTCTGTGCCTAGTGTTTCTTTTGGATTAGTTTTGTTCAGCTCCCCACTTAATATGCAAGCCTTCTGAATGTCACTTGGTAGTCATTTATCCTCTTCAGTTACAGGACTGGGAATCTTGTTGCCATTTTATTATCGCATATAATAATTTTGTTGTAACTACATAGAAAAATTTTAGGCATTATAATATCACAGCATCCAAAGATGACCCTAGAGTATGTTTTGTGGTATTTCTCTGCTTCTGAAGGCTTCTCTCACTGAAATTCTTCACATTACAGCAATAGGAAATCCCTGCTGGAGAGTGAAACAATGAGATGCATGACAATAAGAAAAAAACCCCAACATTATTTTCAGGAGATAAATATCTGAAAATCAGTAGCTGCAAGACTGGAATGAAAATTGGAAAACATAACAGAACATTTTGGTATTTATCTCCTCTAGAGACAGCAAAGTGGTAATACTCAGAACAGAAGAAAAAGGAAACAAGGGTTAGTTTGAGACAAACTTTGCTTTCCCATTTTCACCATTTCAGTTAAATAACAATAGACATACATGTTGTGTATTCCACTCATCAAATGCACAAAATTCACAACTTCTGAATTTATAGGACACTCCCTAAAGTCAATGTGAGCTGTACATGTGGAGAGCTTGAAGGAGAGGATATTTAAAGAGAAATATTAGCTATAGAAGTATTATTGGCATTGACTTGCTTCTCAACTGAAGAGACAACAAAATTTACTCAGTAAAAGAAACCAAAATTTCACCTATTGCTACATGATTTTTCACAGCATTAAGAGTACAACAGAACAGAAGCCAATAGTACAAAGTCACTCATACTCTCTGCAGACATACTAAGCACAAAGAACAGGAGAATTAATCCTTCATCCATGGAGGCAGGCATTTGGGTAAGCACTGGGAAAAGAGAGGCATTTATACTATTAATGAGACTATGATTGTGATCACACAGACACGAAGTCAGTATTTGTCACTAAACACCTTATTGGTTTCAGTAAGAGGAAAAAAGTAAAAAATTTTTTTTTATAATTAGTCTAGACTGACTATATGAATTCATCTAAAAACTGGGCCTTTATCTTGAACTAGAGATTATGAAGGAGATGTTTTAACCTTTCAAAGATTATCTGGTTGCCAGGGATTCACCCATACTCAGATTATAACAGATTTAGGCTATGGGGAGCAATCAAAAAATTGCACTAATTTACATAATTAAAATTACCATAATGTGAAAATATTTCAAGAGAAAGATAAAAAATATATAATTCCTGAAACATAATGCTCTATTTTTTGAAATTATTGTTCCAGTCAAGAGTCAAGGTTCATTTGTTAAGTGTAACAAATTATACAAGCTGTAGTTATAGATATAAACTGCTATTTCCTCTCGCTCATATTATCTTTCCAGAATTCTTCAAAAAACGCATCAGTCCAATTCATTTTTTGATTTCCAAGTAGTACATAGAAGCCAAAAGAGATCTGAGCACCAAAAGACTGAGTCAAGTCTGAAATAGCACAGTGTAAATCTGAAGTTATAAACCAATTCAGCCTCTTTCCCAGTTGTAGGAAACCCTAGATTGTCAGTGTATTTTTAGATAAATTTTCAATATTTCATCATTAAGAATGAGAACAAGAAAAGGAACAGATCATCCAAGTCTAAACACTATGGATAAAACAAAAAGGAAAATAAATAAATAAAAGAAAACCAGCCATGTAAATCTCCATGAATTCAAGCAAAAGAAATCACCGCCTCCCTCACTCTTTTAGGTTTCCATGTGAAAAACACCAGAACTCTTTCTAAAATAAACACAGAGTCTGGAAACATGCTGGATATTCTGGGACTTCTTCCAGAAAATTGAAGCACTAAACAAAGGTACAAAATAAACAATGCAGTACAGAGGCAACTTGAAGATTCTCTTCTCAATTAGTAGGCTTTAGTAAACTGAACCATCTTTCACTTAAGTGATTTAGCAGCTTAAAGACTGTCAAAACAACATATGAATTTATACAGTTCAGATCTTCAGTTTTAATAATTAAAAAAAAGACAATGCTACTTCATTTCCAGAAACATTCACAAGATTAATCAAGGAGACAATAAAGAATCGCAGGGCAAGGGAAAAAAAATACAGATGAGAATAAGCATAAAAAAGGAATACTGACTTTACATTTGCTTTTTCCTAACATGTATTAGAAAAGGTATATCTCTTTGCTAGGTGGCACCGAAACAAATAACAATAGAATTTGCAAGATTAATATCCTTTTACTTCTCATATTCCTGAAAAAATCTGTTTACTATTTATCTCTAAATACTCCATAAAATTAAATATATGGAATAAATGAAAACTAGAGCACAGAATTATATAAAATAGAGCTGTAAAAGATTTATGAAATTCATATAGGGCACCTACAGTTACAAATCTACAACATTCTTTCTGGTCAACACCATGCACAAGCTGTAGTCCTCCTCTGAGAGAGACAGTGAGAAAAACCTTTTTGGAAATAAAGGAGAGCCAAAATAGTTTTCGTTTTTCATTCTGTTACTTTTAAGAGATGGATAATACCATCCTCCACAGCAATAATAACATCTTCTGAGATAGCCACCTATGTTTGATCCTTAGTTTTCTACAAGGAGAATGCACATTAAACTCTTTTTCTCAAACCAGACTTTTGCAAGAAAATATGTCAGCAAGAATTGAAGCAGAAAAATAGATTAAACACCCAACACTGAACAAAGTAGGGCCTATCTGTTCAAGAGTAGCAAGAAACTCATAGAGAACAAGAAGTCCAGAGAACTTTCTAGCAAATCTTACTTTCCTGGCCTACTCAGAGGTGTGGGTAAGTGGCAGAACAAAGGTAATATGAAATCATGAGGTAAAATAAAAACGTTCTTTCTCTAAAGAACCATTTTTCAACTCAGCAATAGTAGAATAACAAAAAGGCATAGGAAATAAAATATTTTTAGTCACCTATTGTGGCTCAGCCCTGAGACCATATACCTAGTCAGTCAGTACATCCTATTTTCTGTAAGAGTTGTGAACTAGAGTTTCTTTCAAAAAGACCTGAGCAATTAATCCTTTTATTTACTTATGTTTTTATGCTGAGGATAATGGTCAACATTTTCATGTTCTCTCAAAACAGAAATTAGGAAATAAAGCTGCCCAAAGAAGGGTATTTTGATAATGAACTTGCTAAAGGAAAGAGCATGCTGGGCACAGAATATATACCATGTTGAAAAATTTCTGAGTATGTGACTGAGCTTTTTTTCTTGCCAAAACAACCCAGGCTGAACCTTAATTTTCCCATTACACAAACTGCCAAAAGCCAATGGGAAAATAACCTAGAAAAATCATATACGTAGGTTCTACAACATGATTGAGAGTGCCAAGGTAACCCATAAACTAGAGAGAAGGAAAAAATGTTCAAATGCTTTGGTTCAAGCATATAATGAAAACCAGTTAGAATCACAAAGAAAAAAAATATCAACTAACAAACATACCAAAGCCACTTTCTGTAATATTGAATATATGTGAACACTGCCACTTACAGTACGATATGATGTTTTCCTTTCTTAACTCTATTTTTGAAGACGAGCACTACAGCAGTCCTGGAACTCCCTGTTATGTGAGAGATGGACTACAGAAGAAATAAATTCCTGTTTTGATATTCTATTTCTCTGTTATAACTTATAAAATGAGCTTTGCAAGGTATCAATTGGTAGCAAAAAAAAAAAAATCCCCCAACTAAAACTAAAATTCAAGATAATCAAGCCAAAGACCTAATAATGAAATGACACCAAAAACCTTGTAACAAATACCTATCACTCACTGAAGCAGAAAGATGCTCTCTGTACTAACATCTGAAGATCAACACCAGGAATTGTATTTCACACTGGAGAGACTCTTATAAAAGAATACTTAGCTCTAAGAATTCACACTGCTCTGCTTTTAAAGTCAGCTTGATAGGAAAAAGCTATGATGGAAGCTGTTTAATTAACTGAAATTCAATGGAAACCTAATTATGGAGCTAGGTACAAGCACTGAATTGAAAATTACTGAATTGTTTACTTGTCACACTTAACTGCTTCAGTGGAAATATGCCATATGTATATGTATTTCAGAATTTGGTACTCTTCTAACATAAGATGGTCAATTTAATTTATTTAAATTCAAAGAAATTTTGTTATGCTGGTGAGTTACATCAGAAAAGGCTCCATTAATCTGAAATAGAAGTACCTAGCCACAAGATACTTCCACTGAAAGTATTAAACTATTATTTTAAAAATCCCCAAACCTAAGCCGATATTTTAGAAATCCTAAAAACTCTATTTTTGTGTATAAACAAATATTAAACTAATAATTTGTTGTAGTTAATAACATTAGCAAGCCAGATGCTGCATTCATCATTAGTTTTAGCTTAGTAAGGCTCTCAATAATATTTTCATGCACAATTTGTGCTAATCAAAACTGGAACATGGATGATCACAGTTAATTTCACATGACAGGAAAATAAGTATCATATGAAGATGTCTCTTATAACTCATGGACATCCAAAGTGATTCTCTTTTTTCTCTTTTCTCTTGTATGTTGTAAGGTAAATTACAGAGCAGTAAATATTATTTGATGCTATTAAAGTAAATGAAGCATCCAAAGGTAATTTTTAATAGATTTCTGTTCTTTTACAACTGCAATGTTCTGCCCTGAGAACGGCAGGCCTAACTTACACTAATAAGAGCAAGGGTGTGCTGAAGCCTATTGCCAGAACCCTGCTGTATCAGAAAAAATAGTTTTCCCAACAGAAATTCTCAGAAGGGTGAAGATTATGGAAGTATGAAACAAAGCCCCATTTTCTCTGAAAAACAGCAGTAAACAAAGAATGGGGCTTTCTTTCCCAGTGCTCATCAGAAAAAAAAAAAAAAAACCAAAACAACAAAACCAAACAACAAAACCCCAAAAATGAGCAAAAGATTACACACATGCATGAAAGTTTTTTAAGTCAACGTCAAGGGAACAGTATTAAGTGATTTATGAGATTAATTTAAAACTAATTTTGATAGTTGCCTTTTACATATTAACATAGTACAAAAAGAAAGGTATTACAGTGCTGATCCAGGCAAGTTTGAATCATGATACCAGATTGTGAAACCACAAGCTGTCTCAAGCAGAAGTCCTTATGCTGATGCTTGGAAAAAAACTCACAGTAGAACAGTCGTAAACAGTTGGGATGGAAATGTGTTAAACTAACAGTGCTCTTTCATTGGTGACTGTAAATCAGGTCCAAGTTCTTGGTCTAGCCTTTCCCTTTTTATATCTTTTCTTTTGCAAGTAATGTAAACACACACTACTGCAGCTTAGAGACAGCTTTTACATTATCAACTTTCTCTTCTGTTACTTTCCACCCTTCAGAAATTCTTATTTAATAATGACTGCTTACTGTTTAGACCACACATAAATCAAAAAACCTTTCTACCCACATTACTTCAGATTCCATGCAATTTTTCTGATAGCACAACTGCAGAATGATTAACTGAGCCCTGTAGTACTTCACTTTTACCCATACATTAAATAACACGAACCTATATTTTTTTAAAAATCTGCTTCTGAATCAGTCATTTGTTTGGATGAACCAGGATGCAAATTACACAGCTGAAATGGATCAGAAAAGCACTCTCAGTCAACTGAATATGTTTTTAAAGTTTGGAGCTCTCAATAGCTTGCAGGATGCATAGTCTCAAAACACAGATTTGGAAGGACTTGTTTTGACCTTGCTTTATGTGCCATGATTCATTCCTGAGAGAACTTGCCTTTTAACCCCTGATTACTGACACTGTATGTTATGTATCAAAATTAAGTTCACTTAAATAACAATTAATTTTTTGTGTCAGTTGTGGACTCTGTCACAAGCAAAAATCTAAGTTTATGAAAAATGGTTGGTAACAAGGCAGCTAATGAAGAACTTGTGGTAATCAGAGAGGTCATTTTAATTAAACAAGTTTGTTTACCTTGACTTTGCAATAGTTTTCCTATTGGTAACATAATTGGTATCAATTTGTTTTAAAATATATTAATTCCAAAAATTATCATTAAGTTTAATAATGATGTATATATTGTTTAAATAGGAACTCCACATCTCTACTAATGTTATTGAATCCATTGATCTAAAAAAATGCATGATAGTGGAAGCAGAATTACTATTACATTTAAGAACATCTATTTTGAAGCTAAGTTAGCTTCAAGTGTGCATCAGTATGGGAAGACCATGGAGATACAAAGTAGTGGATTTTATGACTAATGTTATGGAATAGAAAGGAAAAAATGGAGAAGTATTTCCAGGCATTGTTGTGAACGAAATGTAAAAGTACACAGAATACATCCAGCTTGCCCTGAAAAGAGCTGTTATACATTACTGACAGGGAGTACACATGACAGCATAATTGACATTTATAGAGGATAATGCTGTATTTTGTATCCAGAAATAACTGCTTAACCTCTCATTTAACAAAATGAGACTAACTCCTGGGTGAAATAATCATAATTAAGGTAACTAAAAAGTGGAAGTAGTTACATAAGCCTTTGTACAATCCCTTCAGTAGATATTTCATAGAATAGTTTTATTGTCATAGCCCTGGTATAGGCTGCATTGATTTGGTGCAGTCTTAGACCAGGGTAGTAAGAGCAGTAAGTCTTCGAGTGTCTCAGGTTTCTACAGTCTGGAAGATTTTTACAGTTTTAAAAAATATCTGTACAGTGCTCTAACAACTACATATTACAGGAGATTCTTCTGAATTAGATGGCTACCATGTGGCAAACAGATGTAAGATGAGTTTCTACATAGCTGAAAATCATTCATTTCAATGATGAAATGGACACAGCTCTAAATCTTTGTATCAGTAAGAAAATGGGGTGATTTGGACTGGACAATAAAAAAACCAAGACTGGCTTATGAGGGAAAAAGGTGCCTACTGCCTGTAATTCTACACATGCAATTTTTTTTTCAGAGAAGAACCATGTCAAGTAGCTTGCTGAGTAGATGATTTTCTTCTTCAACAGCACTTTATAAAAGCAACCCAAAAGCACATACAGAAAGGAATGCTACTCACTGCCAGCTAATACTTGTGGCCATAACAGTAGTTATGTTCTAATCACTGGAGTATATCTAAAAGTAGCAAGAGAAAACCAACCTTTGTTTATCAAAATTTTAAAAATCAAAATATCTGCAAAGTAGGAAAAAATTGAAATAAAATGAAATTACACAGGACAAGCATAACAGCAATTCAAAGAAGACGAAAGTACTCATATGGATGAACACCAAGATAATCCTACAGTATAGAAGACAGAAGTAGTTTAAAAAACTCTGTAAAGTATCACTTACAGGTTATTACTTAGATGTATAAGCTCAAAAAAAAAAAAACTATCAAAAATTATTCCAAGTGCCAAAAGATGCAAACAAATACTTAGTGGTACTTTCAGAAGAATTCAAGTGACCAAATATTCAATGAATTTCAGTGAGATTCAAAAAGCTTCTATGATCACTTTTGGTCATATATATTTGAAAACATGCTCCAAGATTTTTTCAAAAATATAAATAATCAACTGAAGCTATGTTATGTGTTCTCCATACACCTCACTAATATGAGTTTATTTACTATTATTGTTGAAACCATATAACATTAGATGACTGGTATAATTTTGAACACTAAAAAACGGGACACAGTACATTGTCTAACTCCCATGCTGCAACTAACTTGCTATCCTTTGAAAAGAACTTTACAGTTTATTATCTCTGAATAATTTCAATGTAAAAGGTGATCGGTTTAAATAAGATTTTTTTCCCCCTGCTTTCAGGAGCCTTGGAACAAAAAGCAGGATTACAGAAAATTATTTACACTTTAAGCATGTAGCTTAGGTACATGCATTAGGAATTTGAAGTTTCTGTGCTGTTGCTACAGATTTCACAACATGAAGGAGAAAAAATGTCCACTACAAAACCACATTGCTTTAATAGCATTCTAAATCAGGCATCTAAGCAAGCAGTTAACGTGAGGCATCTTAAGACTGCTTTATAGCTAAGGTAGCTTGTTTTCTCTTGAATATTGCCTACACAGCTCATGTCAGTCAATCTGCTAACTTCTACACAGATCTATGGTCTGCAAAACTGTGTTGACAAAAGGCAAGGGGATATGCCTTTATTTCTTCCACCTTTCCGCAAATGAAATTGAACACTGACATCAGCAAATAAGAACATTTTCTCTGCTTTGTAAAGGAAGCCGTTTGTTCAACAGTTTAACTGAGTAACTGTTAAAGCTCTATATTGTACAACAGTGCAATATTGTTAACACTATGATAGCATACAGATGTCACAATGTTGAAACAGGAAAAAATGAAAGACAGAAGTAATGAGATCTCCAGGACTCGAGTAAGATGAACAATATATGACTGTTGAAGTAAAAAATAGAAGTGTCTGTAATAACACATGTATCTGAAAGAAATAAGGTAAAGTTATTAATAAATTAAAGTGCTAAGCCAGTGCTTCCGGTCCTGTTCTTAGAGATTTCCAACTGGCAAAAGCTCTGGAAGCGTGGGTGCTCTGGAACATAGGACCTTGATTTGAAATCCTGACTTTCTGAGCACACACTGAAAATTGCTAGTGAGCTCATTTATATTATTTTAAAAAAATCCCAAATTATTCAAACAAAAAGGACTTTCCCTTTTACCTTTTGGCATACAATTCACAAAAAAAAAATCATTTGAAGGTAATTTAATTCTACTGTAAAACATAATGCAGAAACCTGAAAGAGTACAATTTCCTTGTATTTGGGATGTATGATGTTATTTTCTACTTTTAAAAAATAGTTCAAAGAGCTCCTTTTCTAATTTTTTTCCCCTTAAATATGAAACTAATTCTTCATCTCAAAGAAATATTTAGATCAGCCCTTTACTGCTGAGGAAGTAGAAGGTAAGATCCAAAGCAAGCAATTCAGATTTTGGAAGTATTTTATGAACTACATTCTGAACCACTTATGTAGTCTAGCTGAATTTTTTAAGCTTTGCTTTTTATATAAACAAAATGAGAGCAGAAGAATTAATTTATGTTTAACATTTATGAGAACAAAATAATAAAATCAAAAATATGACACAGTAATGCAAATGCTCACCATTTAACATCATCTAGAATTCTGAGCTCCAGACAGCTATAGCTGTAGTCACACAACTGATAAGCAGCGTCATATTATAATTTACCATTCCCAAGAAAAGTCAAGACCATTTGTTTTCCCTTCTGTTTTAAACTTACTGATTGGTAATGTGACATCGTAGCGATTATGAAGAAAGCTTATTTGACAGACTTTTTCCTTCCATTAAATGAGAAAAAAAATCCCTGAAGACTTTTGATTTAACTGAAGAAAGAACCAATCAAGAATGAAAATCAGCTTATTCATATACTACCAGCAAATATTTATCAATTCCAACTGCATTGAGTAGCCCACCAATTTCATTTGGAATGTTCTGAATGTAAACAAGTGGAATGAAGCTCATTGTTTCAAGAAATGTTCGGCATTTCTTGAGTTAGGAAGTCAAGAAACATACAAAATATAATTTTCACATATTATTAACACTTATTCCCTGGGCAATCACTAACACTTAGTTCCTGCAACATATGTAAAGAGCAAAAAAACCTATGCAATACCATTAGCATTGTGTTAGACTAAAAAATATTAGATCTACCATGTACCACTGGATTCGATTTCATTTTGGCATCTGTCTTCTACTGAAAAGTGCCTGAGATAAAGTGTTGTGTGGGACAAAAAAGAATAAATGTGTACTCAGTGCATGAAGTTTTTCACTGACATGTTTTGTACCTTTGACCATCTGTGCTCAGCATCAAATAATAAAAAAAACAAGCCCAGGATCACAATACTTTCAGCAGATTAATTTTGCTGTGACCTCTGTTAAAATATGCATAATGAATCAGAAAAATAAGAATTAAAACACATCTATATTTTATAAGACTATCCTTTGTAACAGTTCTTACTAGTCAATTATTTGCAATAAAATTAACCACAGTTAGACTTTGGTCAGTCTAAGAATTTGGAAAAGAACTATATAAACTTGAATTATTTATATAGCTATATATACACATATATATACACACATTATGAGATACAGTTTATTTAAGTTTAAACAGAAGATATCCTAACTAAGCAAAAATGCTTAAGTAGGATTTGAAATCCATAATGACCTTAATTAGACTTTCCTCTCTGACATTTAAGAAAAGCATTAATAATAAAAACAGTAATAATAAAAGAATCCCGTACAATACTAGTCCCTGAAGAATCATTCTTGGGTGGCCATTGAAATAAAGCACAACAGATTATGTTGCATTATCACCTATACCATGTTTCTTTTCTTCTTATGCCTGTCATAACAAACTGATCTGTATGGCTGCTGATAAATAATAATATTTAGGTTTCATTATATAATGAAATAGTAATAGTCAATCATGATTTTATCAGCCCTCATCCAGGTCCATACTTCTGTTTGGACTACTCACTTGTATATTTATTCTTTAATGTGTACAAACTCCCCAGATAATGAGTAGCTCCAAACTCAGATGGCCAGTCCCAGTAAACAGAACTGTCATGAAGATTTGCTGTTACGCGTTGATAGACTCTAACTATCAGAGACAGAACACTTAGATGCTATTGCTGATTGTCATAAATGCTCAGAACATTTATGGACCTCAGACATGTAAATCAGCATGGGCACAAATGTTATTGCCATATGAAAGCAAACTCAGAAAGTATAAATGTTCAAAACCACAAAAAGATACTTCCATTGAAGTAATGGCTTTTTATACTATCATTTAATTATATTTTCATTTGGGTGTTTGACCTGCATCAGTTGTTTATCTGTGAGTGCTCTGTTTGCATGAACACAGACAAATGCAAAACTCATAAACCCTGACATTTGGTATTTTCCCTCCCTTGAACGGTTCGAGAAAAGATTGACTTAGCTTTCAACATTCCATTCAACTGCAGCCTAAAGTACTAACAAGCCAGTCTGACTCATGTATGTAACAGTTATTCTCTAGCACTCTCTTTGCCTCTCTGTTTGAAAAGACTCTATATATCCAGTTCTTTTTATTTTTTTCACTTTAAATCATATTAACAAAATGACCCCTGGAAAATGTTATTATGTGACATTGATGACTGATGAGGTTAATTGTTTGAGGCCCATCTTGTTTAGTATTGATCCTCAGGAAAATTATTATATCCCAGTCAGCAGTACTTAAGTGCTGTTCTGTATTTTAATTCCACAGCATTTGTTCTAAGAAAGAACTTATTTTTGAAAAAATGAATACATATGCTAGCCTAAGTAAATACAAATAAATTATAAATTCAGAAACCTTAAAATTTTGCATTGACCTAATGTAGCTGAGGTCCCTGAAAGTTATTTCTCATTATGCGACTTAATACTGGTAGAAACTCATAAGTTTCCACCCTGCTTCTTTCTGGAGTAATGGGATGCAAAATTCCTTGTTATGATCTCAGAAGAAACCTTTTCTGATAGTGTAATGCACTATATATAGTGCTACATACATAAAAAGGAAAAACATACAACTAATACACTTTCTAGTCACATTTCTGAAACCAGGCCATTTCTGAAACCAGATGTATGCTATAGTAAAAATGTATGCAGATGGTACATTCCTAGTTTTCCTTTGCATAATCACGACGAAAAATTTAATCAACTGTCACTCTCACTTTTCAGCCTTCTGATGTTTTCATTCTTGTGATGGAGTTTCTCACGCTGTTTTTTGTAAACATGCACATGCTTTTCTAACTGTCTTTTTGTTTTTCATTCCTTCTCCTGGGAGGAGAAAGGTTTGATAGACTTTGTCATTGACCAGTGTCGTTGGAGAGGTGGTAGCTTCACCTTCCAATCGATGGTCGTTTCCAAAACCCTATATAATGGGAAAACCAAAATAAAGTTTCTCTCTTCTTTGCCTTCTCTCGGGTGTGGCTGCGTTTGTCTCTGCGTTTCGTGTTGCTCGATAGAGTGACAATCAACCATTAATACATTACCATTTATTAACCATTCATATTTATAAGACTGCCATTTCCATGGTGAAAAGGTAAAAATCTTAGGAAATAAGATTTGTGACTGTGGTCTTAGAAAACCCAAATAATTTTCAAAATCCCAGTTTCTCTATACAAAGTAAGCAGCCACCACAGTGGAAAATTAATGTTACAGATTTTTACAATAACGTTATGAAAGCACGTATTTAAACTACCATATAGATTATTTAAGTATGTCTGAATAAAATCACTGAAACACAGTCATCTTCTGAAGAGCAAAAAGAAGGGTTTCTTCTTACTCTTCTGTCAGGATAAAAAGAAACTAACTAATAAGGGCATTTAATTCTGCATATAATGAAAAAGAAGGGTACTTTTCTTTCCATGGGTAGCCTTGGTCACATCTAGTGCTACTCTGCAATGTTATTTGTGCATTTGACTCTTGTGTTTGGGCAGATGATAAATATATATTAACTCAGTAGGAACTGCAGGGACATTTCTGGTTAGGAGGATATACTGATAACTGCTGATGTAAATGATTAATAGTGACAACAATCTACATGAGAACTTCTGTGTTCAAGGCAGCAGCTTGTCCTCACGTCTCCAGACTCTTGTGTGTCAGGGGAAATTTTAGCACTGCTAGCTGTCTTCTGGACCAGTCTCTCGAGAAATTGAAGACTAAATATTCCCACAGCGTCAGTTTGGTTACTAATGCACTAATTAAACAAAATTAGGCAGCTACTTCTTTCTGTATAGAGTTGAGGTACAGTAATTAAATAGGTCCATACTACAGAATCAATTTTTCAAGCCTGGAAATTGAATTCAGTTATTGTGAACATTTAGACCTGAGTAAATACATCATATTTAGAAAGTTCCTATATGCTGTACTGATCTGTTACCAAAAGCTGCAGAATGTTACAATATTTATGTGAATTAATAACATATTTCAACAGCATGTTCAGTTAAAAAAAAAAGAAGAAGAATATTTGGCTATTAAGACATTGATTAATTGTGGATCAGAAATGTGAGATTTCTTTTGGTTTATGTCAAACTAACACTGCAGCAGGATAGGTCTTAGCACAAGAATTTTTTTTGAACCCTGCTCAGATTGCATATCCAGTTTTGAGAGAGACTGTTTTTCATTCTGCCCTGTTATACAACACTTCTTTTTGCCTGGCATTTGACAGGCATTCCCATCCCTTGCATTTACTTTACTTCACTTCCTCAATGCTGAGGCTGCAAAAACACAGCCAGCAGCCTCATAGAGCTTTTCATGGAAATCTGCCATTCTAAACTGGCACCTAACTCCACTTTATTATTCACTCAAGGAAGTTTAAAACTCTGTGATGAATTTAAATATTTATGCCAATAAAGAAACTGATGAAAAGTGTAATAATAAAAGAAGAAAATGAAAACAATGTAAGACATTACTGAAGTAGCTCTTCTTGGGAAAGCTCTGACGTTCTTTGCTTGCCAGTCACCAGCGCCAACTCATCCTTCAAGTCCTGGATTTCCTTTTTCAGCTGGACAATCATCTACAAACAGCAAGACATAAACCAAGTATCACCTACCAATTAAGACCTAGTTTATGATTTTTTTCAGTAGAAGGTTGAGTTTAGGTAAAAATACTTTTGTTTTCTTTTTTTAAACAAGATGTCTTTTCTAAAAACTGTCAAAATGCCTTAAATACACCAAGCACCTTTCCTTATCTCTTTTTCCATTTATAAACCCAAGAAAAATCTTCCAAATTCAGGAAATTCTTGTTTTAGAAGACTTCGCTGTACAGAAAGAGTTCAAAAGATATTTTGCAAAAGAGAAATATAATTTGACATAGGAATAAAAACAGCTTTTCTGACTCATTAGTTTTGCTTCTTAATAATGAAAACACATTTAAGAACTGACACCTTTGTTAGAGAAAGGGCAACTACACAACAAAAGTGATGTTTTTTTGCTTTGCCTTATAGAAACAGATGTTTCAAAACAATATAATGATTTTAATCTTACCTGTTCTTCTTTTTCATGTGGCATTTTGCTATGACTAGAATTATTGCATACTATATTTGTAGGATGCATCAGTTGCTAGCAACAAACTGATGGCATAAAGCAACATAATGAAATTAAATTGTATTAACGAGTAGTAATGTGATAATATTACATGGAAAACTGAACTAGATTTTTAAATGCTAGGAAGTCATTGTTGGAATCTATGCTTTGGGAATAAATGTCTGTATAAAACCAAATTTTACTAATCATTAAACTCTTAAAGCCAAATTCTACAAAGCAGGGCAATATGCAAGTACCTAAGTCTAAGATATGAATGAGTGCATTCTTGGATACTTTATGGTTGATCATTTAATGAAGCCTCCCTTTACAGGTCTCAAATATATCAGTAGGCCAGTGATATTTTTAGGTAGATATGCATACTCTGATTCCATGTGCAAAATAAGTTTCCAAGAGAAAAATGTTTTCAAGGAAAAATTAATCACTTTTGATTGCACGCACTTTCCAGTAATGAGATTGTTGAAATTGATGACACATATTTTCACTGGATGTTAAAATTCCTTCAAACATTTTTATTTTATTTAACAGTTAAATTTAATCATAACTTCCTAAATTTTTTACTTTAAAAACCAAATTATTTTCTATAATTGCATATGATATATATGCATATATCTAATGCATATGATTACTTCTTCTAAGTCTAAACCTATAGTTTATAGGGTTTTTTTACAATAAAGTAATGATTTTTTAAAAATAAAGTATGAAAGTCTAACATAATATTTATTTAATAGTCTATTAAAATAATGACTGTTAATTAGAGAAGTTGCAAGAACACTTAAGAGAATATTGCAGGCCAAACATTTTACCCTAATTTTATCTTGCCCCATTTTGGTGCCACACTCTGATGTAGTTTGTGCCAGCTACTGAGTCAAGAAAATTAAATTTGGGGCTGGAATGGAAAATGGTAAACAGGTGAATCACAGTAACATCTCTGTTCAATGTTCAAATTTGTGAGGATGATTAACTTCAATCTGACAACAACAAATCCCAGTTTCAGGATATGGATAGAAGATTCATTTTCAAGTATTATTAAGACAAACAAAAATCTACAGAAGCAAAATAACTTCATTTCTATTTTTACATGAACGGCAGAAGAGATGAGGTTTAATGCAAGACCTTGATTTTCAGTTTAAATTATGTCCTTGAGCCATGAGTGAGAGAGGTGCAAAAATGACACACTTAGAAGTACAACAGGTATAAATCCATCTTCTTAGTAAGATAAAGTCAGGAATTCTCCATTATGAAGAATAAAGTTTACACAACAATCTGACTTAACTCAGATGCACCAAGAGGTATTGTGAACTCCCTTTGTAAAGCATGCATTCAACTCACAGATGATAGATACTGCAAATAAATTATGCTTTGATTTTTCATAAAATTAATATTATTTTATTACAACAAAATTTGATTTTTATGAAAAAAATCTTACATCAAGCACTTTGAATAATAGGGTTGCACTCTGGGAATATACTTAAGATGGGCAACAAATTCCATAATGAGTGCAGGGTCATATAAATTCAAGGTACTTGTGTTCCTCTGCCTTTTCCACAAGAGGGGATGGTTTTCTCACTCTCATGAGTCCACTTTTGTTTTACTTGCTAAATGATCCTGCAGAGCGAGACATACCAAACTCGTGGAGTACAGCTCCACAGGATGTAGTAAACCTTGAGGAACCTGCATGTGCTTTACCTCAATCAAACCTTTCTGTGGCCATGGAAGAAATGTTTTGCATAATTTGCTACTAGAAAGTCTATGTAGAAAAGAAAAAAGAACAGACAGATAGAAATGAAGAAGTTGTTCAATGCCTACTGGGTTTATTTTTTGGCTTTTTTTTAATCTGTGATGCTATAGCTATTAGGAATTGTTTTAAAAGAAAAATAAAATAAATAATAATAGAAAAGAAAACCAGCTGAAAACCTGACAAGGATCTCCCTCTTCCCTTTGAACTTCAAGAACAAGAAACAAGAAGAAATAAAAGCACAATTATTAACAGTAACTGAAATATTCTAATTACCATCAAGTAACAATGAATGAAATCATTAGCTATATAATTAGCTATTTCTGTCTCCTTTGCTTGTCTTCCTCCTTTTTCCTAATAGTAACTCCACAGAGTTCTTTCTTCCTATCTAAAATGTACCTTGAATCAATTTCAGTGAAGAATTTGGTATGCTTCTCAGCTTTTTAATACATAAATTGTTTCAATGCAGCTGTGTGCCTTCATCAAGTGACTAGCAATCTTTAAAATTTTTAAATCTATTTAAATTTTTAAAGAGTTTAGGGCCATCCAATGATCCGTGACTATGATTTAGAAATTATCACTCTAAAAACAACATGAAGGTGATAATGAAAGTGACCATTTCTTCTCAGATGCTTTAAGAGCTTAGAAAGCCTTTAGAGATTTGATAAAAATCCACTCAATTATAATTGTGTCCAAAAGAAAAAAATTAAAGTGGCAGTTATTTTATAGAAAAATACTTGGAGTTTGCATCTGAAAACAATTTAATGGGACGTTTCAGTTTAAAATCCCCAACATCAGTTTGACTGCTATTGATTAATAAAACTTAAACCAAGCAATCTCCTTCCCTCTGTCCCCAGACAGCTCTCACCAATCTGGGGTCAATTTCTTCATTAAGAACTGCTTCATTCTTAATAAGAGCAACTCGCTGTGCAAATCTGCAGGTTGATATAGATTCCTGGAAGAAAAAAAAAAAAAAAAAGAGAGAGGAGAGAATTCCAATTACCTTTGCACGAGGTAAGTAGCCAGACTGCTAATGAAGCCATTAAACTACGTTTCCATTTTTTGAGTATGTTACTGAAATATTCTATCATTTCATATTCCAAAATAACAATATTCAAGGGAAATTAGGTTAGCATATTAATTACAGGAGCATATAAAACTGTTAAATCATAGGACATATTTTATCGATACAGTTTATCCCCTGACCAACTGTGTTTCAGGTAGGTCCCCAGCTGGAACTATAGGATAACAAAGCTATGTTACTCAGAAGGCAATAACCTTTGAGTGATGAGAAAAAGAGAAAACTAATAAAAGGTGGGGTTTTGTTGTTGTTTTGGGGTTGGTTGGTTGGTTGGTTGGTGGGTGGGTGAAAAGGGGACTAGGTAATTTTATTTAAAAGAACCTGGGAAAAGAGATGAATGGGAGACCAGTGGAAATCCAGGACAACTAAGAAACAAGCTAGGAGACTTGAAACTGGGAGGCGTACAGGGGAACTGTGATACCAGATAAAAATCTGTCAGATGAGCTAAGATGGGGATCAGCAGGAATGAAAGTCAGGAAAAAAAAAGATACAAGACTGAGTCAGTTGTGGAAACTCTGTGACATTGTGCTGGGTTCAGACAGCCATGTCAGACCCAGCTATAAGACTTACATATTTAATTAAAAAAACCCAGCAATTGTCTCCAGTTTGGTCAAGTAATAAAACATAGAATACTAGGCAGTAGTCTTAGAAATTCAAATGATGCTTGAGAAATTGTATGATAAACCCTTATGGGATGTGGTATCCCCTTATGGGATAGACTCTAGAATAATTCACTACAACAACAGAATTGATTTTCAGAATGGAAGTAATTATGCAGTTTTCAGTCTTCCAATAAAAGAAAATACCAGTTTAAATATTATGTTCATACACCTTTTTCCACACAACTTCTGTCTCTTTAAGTGCTTGGAATTTCGGTTTGGAACCCTGAATAAGGGTTACATGAGGAAAGATGATTCTTGCTTAAGACACAATATATACACAGAGAATCAAAGGAAAGGAAGACCTTACAATTAAGAGAGTTGAAAACAGTATTAGTTGGGCTCTATGTCTGCTTCTGCTGCTCCTTTGTAATGATGATCAGCCAATGTGATTTTAATTAAGTTCTATACATATAGTAAGTACAGTTATACATACAGTACACATACATTTCCACTAGATCTCTTTGCCCTGTTTAGTGTGCAGCACATGTTAAAATTAATGAGTAGGTAATCAATTCAGTTCTCAATGTTCAATATGCTAGCTTACAATTTGTTTATTCAATGTCATCAAAATGGTAATTAAGTCAGACATCTAATTTCCTAATAATTTTTATACCATGTGTATCATCACAGCACCTCAGGGCTTTACAAGAATTAATCAATTAACCTTCTTTGCTGCAAGTGTGTGGAATGATTGCACTTAACAGAATGGAAACTGAAGTCAAAAGTACCAGAAAATTATACTCAATTGTTGTCATTTTATGATCTGCTGTTCAAAACAGCTTCCATTTTGCTTCAGTTGCAGCTATGTTGAGTAATATATCTACAATTCAGAATCTTCATCCAAGTACTCCAAAAAACTAGCACAAAAGAAATTTGATGTAGTGACCTAAGAAATTCTGTACAAACTCATTCGAAGAAGGAGGCACATAATCTAGTTCTCTAGGATAATAATCTATTTGTCCTCTTCGTATGAGTGCCCTTTCTTATTCTGAATTTTCTGTTTCATTGTTTTCATTACAAGAAACAACACTAGGTACTTAGGAAAGTGGCTTTTATTATACAACTTCAATTCATACTGTGGGTAGTTCTATCTTGTGCATCATTTGTGAGTGAAATGTACACCCAACGGAAAAAAACAAACCAACACGCAACCCTAACTGTGGAGACAGATAGGCACACCAAACCTCTCCCCTGGAGAGATGTGCCTTGAATGGGCTAAGATAAGAACATCTCAATCCCCCTGGGTTGAGAAATCCTCCGTGGTCATGGTGAGAGCCCAGCATGCTTTGGGGTCTCATGCAGATTCATTGTAACCCATTGGTTTTTGCCCCTTTGTACCACCCCCGCTTTTCCCCATAAAAACCCCAGTTTTGCCCTGTTCGGGACAGAGTTGTCTGTCCCTGGTCCCCTTCGCAGGGTCCTGGAATAAAGCCTCATCCTGTGGAACTGCCACAGGAGCTCCTGTCTCTTTGTCCCTGTGTTAGCCTGGGGGTACCTCGCAAAGCAGAGCTGGAATCACAAAGAGCTGAAATCACTGCTAAGAGCTGATCACTAGCAGCCAAGGGCTGCCTCAGCTTTGCAGAGGTTAACTGGCAGCTGGAGGACTGCTGGAGACTCCTAGAAAGTTGTCCCCTACGGGACTGCTCTCTGGAAAGTTGTGGCGTCCAGTCAGACCCCTGACCAGCCCCCACGACACCTAACAAAGCTATGGATAATGACTCATGCACCTATCCTAATTCTGACATTTTCTGATGATTAGCAATTTACTCATCATCTTTTTCTATGATTCAGACATATTAGCTTATCATCTACCTTTACTATATTTCAGTAATAAATTGGACATTTCAGATTTTGGGGAGCAAGGAAGGGATTTTGTTGTTTTGTTTTGTTGTTGTTTTTTTTTTGTTTGTTTGAGGTTTTTTTGTTGGTTTTGGGGTTTTTTTCCTTTTGTTTTGTTTTATTTTATTTTATTTTTGGGAGGACCGAAGAATAAGATCTGTTGTGTAAATAGGATAAGTTAAAGCAAGAACACGAAAATTGTCATAGCATGTTCTGGATAATTGCTTGATCTAAATATTTCCAAAACAGAAATCTAAAACATAATGTGAGATACACACACCTGATAAATTTATATATGAAAGGCTTCTGATCTCACAGAGCTTAAAACAAAATTAACAAACTTATCCAGCTGCCTTTGTAACCAGACAACATGTTTGCATAATTATGTTTGCAAGCCTGAACAATGTTTTCATTTAACAGCAAAGTCCATGTTTCTAAAGAAAAAGTCTATAACCAGATCAAGTATGGTTTGAGTATAATGCTTTCCACTGTATTTCAGAAAACAGTCTTAGACTAAATAGTTTTTCTTTTCTTGTTTATTCATATTAGAGTGCTTTTATGTTAGGAAAATCAGGAAATAAACAGATTATAAATGGCTTTGAGCAGTGTTCTATGTACTCACATTGCCACATGTTTTAAAATAAAATAGACTAGACTGTGTCAGAAGAGACCTACAATGATCAGCTTGTCCAACTGCACAACCAAGTTAAAGCACATTGTTAAGGGCACTGTCCAAAATGCCTCTTAAATACTGACAGGCTTGGGGCGTCAACCACCTCTCCAGCCTGGTCCAGTGTTTGACCATCCTCTCAAAGAAATGCTTCCTAATGTCCAGCCTGAACCTCCCCTGGCACATCTTTGAATCTTTCCCACACATTCTATCACTGGATACCAGGGAGAAGAGCTCAACACCTCTCTCTCCCCTTTCCCTCCTCAGGGAGATGCAGAGAGGAATGAGGTCACACACAGCCTTCTTTGCTCCAAACAAGACAAGCCCAAATTCCTCAGCTACTCCTCACAGGACATTTTTTTCCAGATTTCAGCCAGCTTTGTTGCCCTCCTCTGGCTGCACTCAAGGACCTTCACATCCTTCTTAACCTGTGGGGCCCAGAACTGCACACAGTGCTCAAGGTGAGAGCAGCAAACAGCAGGATAATCACCTCTTTTGACCTGCTGGTTGTGCTGTGTTTGATTTATCCCAGGATGTGGCACCCTCTTGGCTTCTTGGGCTCACTGCCCATCTGACCAGCGCCCCTGAATCCATTTCTGAAGGGCTGTTTTCCATCCACTGGTCTCCCAAATTATGCTTGTGTTGGGCATAACTCCCCTATAAGTGCAGAACTCTTGTTAAATTTCATCCCATTAATCACAGCCTAATGCTCCAATCTATCTAGATCCCTCTGCAAGGCCTTCTGTCCCTCAAGGGAGTCAACAGCATCTCCCAGTCTGGCATCATCAGCAAACTTGGTAATGGGGCATTCAACTCCTGCATCCAGATCATTGATGGATGTATTGAACAGAACTGGCCCTGGAACATTGAGGAATATCACTGCAGATCAGTCTCCAGATAGATGTAGCCCCATTCACTACAACCCTTTGACAAAAACTATAGACCTATTTGTAAAAAAATAGAAGAAAACATCACTACACAATTCCAGTGCAGGAAATTGGTGACAGGACACAAAATATTTGAAAAATTTACATAAATCCCAAACTCCCCCCGCAATTCCCTTTCTTTCCTAGTGAAATCTCCATTTGTCTACCATAATCTATAAAATCTTGACTCCAAAGAAGTCTAACAGAAGTTCTGCCAAGGTTTTCAGAGGAAAAGCACTTTTATAACTCAAAAATTTATTCACCAGAAAATCAGAAAGTTGAAAAAAAGAGCAGTTCATTACTAGGTGCAAGTCATTTCCCACCTGCTACTTGACTTGAGATGACTTAGAGAAAAGCACATTTTCTAAAGGATTTGTTTATATTCTACAGCAATTTCCAATGATAAAATTATCTCCTAGAAACAAAATTAAAATGTCATTTTAAAAGGATAAGAAGAAAATCTTATACATTTGAATTTTAGTCTATACTAAAAATCAAAAGAGCAGGATCTATAGAGAAGTGACAAGATTTTTGTTCAAGATAGAATTAACATACATCTATGTTTCTTTTGTCCATAGCAAGCATTGCTATCATGGTAGTCATGCAGTTTCCTCCCAGGCTGTCTCTTAGCACTGAGGTCATCATAGAGTTCCGGTAAGGAATGTGGGACCGGTTTTTCTCTGCAAGGGCAATTATTACCTGAAACAATAGCAAAAATAAGACTTTTAAATTTATATGTCTATTAATATTTGACACATATAAAGAACAAATCCAATCTGCTCAGGAACTTTTGACACAACAAAATGATGCTCATGCACCCCACTGTTAGCTGCAAACCCACTGGCTTTATTGAAAGAATTCCAAGTTAAATTTCAGCATGTTTATATGTCTTTGTAGAAGCTAGACCTGAAAGACCAAATACATTAAATTTTATCATGCCCTACCCTTACAGTCTCTCAGTAACATGGAAACTGAATGTGATAAACTCAAACCCACAGGTTTTCCTAAGATGCAGGAACTTACTGAAAATCTTCCTCATACTTTTTTATCATAACTACAAAATATGGATAGTATTAAAGTAAAAACTTCCTCAATATTTGCTAATGCATGCTTTAAAAATTACACATTCTTAAAACATGCACTTCTTACATGGGCCAATACATTTAATTCTGAGAAAATATCTTGGAAAGCAAAGCACAAATAAAAGGGTGCATGATTACAATGTACTGCTGGAAAGAAATGATTCAGTTTAGAATATATATGCCGTGGCCAAAAAGGAAATTGTACACCTACTATTCTCAGTTTCCAGCCTCAGCTGTTTACATTATGGGACCTAATTATTAAATAAAAAGCTAGATCACCCCATGATGTCCTGTGATATAAAGGATGTGAACTGTTATCTGGCCAAGCACTCTACCGAAAAACTTTAGCTATACGAGTTGTGCAAGCTCTCCTAAATTATTACAGGTTTTTTCTTTAATAAATGTTACATACCAGTGTATATTTTGTTTATGCTACATTTACAAAAATTGCTATTTTAGAAAATTTAGTAGCGACTTTTTTGTGACATTAGTTTCTCTTAATGGTCTTCAGAAAGTTAAAAGTTAGAACTATAATCTTACACTGGCAGCCCTGAGAGACACAAATGCATAATAAGAAAATTACTATCTTGTAAAGGAATCTGGAAACCCATTCCTGGATCAAGATTTTCAAATCTCATATGTTACAACTTGTTATATAGAAACATGTTAAAGGTTTGTTGGTTTATAATATTGCATAGAAACCTCACAGTAGTCTAGCACATACATTAATAAGCACATTCTCAGCCTCTGCCACATAGACACTATAATCAGGATAGAGAAGATGAGAAAAGAGCTAGAGAGAAGATATGTTATTTCCATTAAAAATGGGAATATTGTTACAGGGAGGTTCATTTTTTCTGAAGTTCATGCAGGAAGTCTGCAGCCCAGTTAAAATCTGAACCCTCCCATACTAACATTGAAAAGCTGTGACCAGCTCTCATAATGCAGAACCCAATGTACTGTCATGTGACAGTCCCATAACATAAAGTCCCATTAGGAAAACCTCATCTTAATCACTAAATCAATCTTTACAATCCAATCAAGTAATCTGGAATAGAAAGAGGAGAATCTGAAGGAGAAGTAATATTCTTTGACAAAGTGACAAAGACCACCTGTACAGATGCTGAATCTGGATTCTCTAAAGAGGCACCAAATGCAATAATCAGAAAATTGGCTCATTTAAGAAGACGTTATTATCCTTTTGATATAAAAAGGTTTTTTTTCTTTTTCTTTTTTTTAATATCTGTAATTCTAAGCTTAATAATAACACTAAAGCAGAAAGTTTTATTTTGAGTGGGTCAAACAAACCACTTTAAGCCCTAGTTGTTGTCAGAACTCTTGTCACTTTTTGTAAAATTGCATCCTATGTAAAACAGAGCAGGCACAATCACTCACAAATAACTCCACTGACACATGTGGAAACACTGTTAAGCATAACAGAAAATGAAAGACTCACAAGTGGTTCTGACATGACCTGAAGTGTGCCCAAGAGTCCCTTCTTCTGTCCACATCCTTTGTGCGAGGAACAGATTTGTACCAGTATCTCACACCATCATGTTCTCAGAGAATCCTCAAGAGATGGGGATTTTGGCGTGCATCACTTGCAGAAACAGAGCTGAATCTGGATTCAGCTACACCTCTATCTTGCTGTTTAGTGTATCACATGCTCTGAAGCTGTATTCCTGCTTCAGAGGTCTTGTTTTTTTATGTTTCCCATTCTACTTCTCATTTCTAATAGAGTTTAGAAGCTTAAACTTTACAGAAAAACAAAACAAAAAAACCCAAACAAACAAACAATGAAAAAACCCCTTTGGTAAATATGGGCAGCAACCATTCACTAATGGATAAAATCTTTCAACATTCTGTAAATGGAACATGTGTCAAATGATGGTTAACAAACATATTCATTAAAGCAATGAGAACATTGTACCCTGTTTTTTGGGGGAAATAATTCCATTATAGCATCAAATCACATGGCAGTATAACTCTTAATTTGCAATTCTAAATCTGGTCCAGGATCTTCTATATTTGTATCATAAGGGAATATCTACCTATGCACAGTTACATTGCAGCTGTAATTCCAGAACATGCTACTACATCTCTCAGACAATAAAAAAGCTACCCAGATATGGTACTAAGGGCTTCCAAATCCCTGCTATCATTTCAGATCAGCTGCATGAAACTATCTTCATTTTTCTGTAGACATAAAGGCCACTTGGGGTAAAAGTGGAGTGGATTTATTTGAAGACTCTTTTAACATCCCACTTATTTAACAAGTAGATCAAGTATGGTAACACAGAACTGCATTCTCATTGTCATTTTGATACAAATTATTTAATGGGACTATTTTACTATGAAAAGTATTTCAAAATGGCATAAATCAACACTAGACCACCAGTAGATAGATAAAGAGTTGAGAATTTTAATAAGCTGATTTTGAGGCATTTGTGCATTTGAATATTATTCACTGCAAGTTCAGGATCGAATGATTCAATTCCCATTGATTTGGGGGAAAAAAGATATTTTTATTGTCTTTGGTGGTCTTTTATTCAATATTAGAAAACATTTCTACTGATACACAGTTCCAGACAGAATCCAACATGCCTATTTCCAACAGTGTTTCTCTTAAATAGGAATTAAAAGTTGCATAAAAAAATATTTTTTCCCTGCTAAATACATAAAAATCATACAATAAATAAGAAGGGATCCTGAGTATAATTTGTATAATTCTGAAGACATCAATTTTAGAGTCAGTGATCCTTATCACTTCCCTTGAGTAGAACTCAAATACAGACATTATTCTTCAATGTAAAGTTTAAACAAATGAGGGGCATGAAAAAATTCCAGTGTGATAGTAAATGACTGACTGCCACCTGCTGTACCTTAAGCTTCTTCTTTTGATAGATGAAATATCTCTGATCATAAAGTAAATGAAATTAGAGACACTTGTTTTTGTTAACAGAAAAACATGTAGCACAAAACTGAAAAATATTTTTCCCAGCAAGTAGAACAGTTGTATTTCCTAATCATTATTTTAAAGAATTTTCACATATACACATCCACAAATTTTTAAGGTTTAATGATCTCCTCAACTGTATATTTTACTAAATAGCACATGTACTATACTAGAAGTTAAAAAGTACAGATTTGAATTTTAGAGTTAAGCCTTTTTTCTTTTCCCCATCCTCCTTAATTGTCCCCCTAAATGACAGTCTCACAGACCTGCTATATTTCTAGATAAAAATTTTTAAAGAAGCCTTAGGAGAAAATACTGTCTTGTCCATCGGAATCCCCAAAATAATTAATTTCTAACAATAGGAACAGTGTTTGCTGTACTTTGAAAACAATATTAAATATTCAGTCTTAGGAAGAAATTATTTCTCTTACAGGTGTGAGATCTGAAATGGATACTTAAAAATCTTCAGTGATTGCAACTTAATAGCACAGCATTCACAAAAGAGATTTAATTCATTGCCAAGTGTTTCTTAGCCTAACTTGGTAAGCATCATAAACATCAACCATATGAAACATCATGGTAGATCAGAGATAGATATATATTAAAGACTTAAAAAATGTTTAAATATAGCATTAAAATAATTATTTTAATAATGAACTTAATTATCTAATTATTGTAAAACACATATTATTAATAATAATCATCATCATAATTAACCAAATCTTTCTACTGGATGTATTTATCTCCAAAGTTTCCTTTCACTGCTGCTGTCTGAAGTAATTTTGTTTTTTAAATGAGTAAGGTTAGTTAGGAGCAATCTGTTTGCTCAATATTTGCCTTTTCCAAAGGGGAAAAACAAAAAGCAACAGTGAAAGAGGGATAGGGATTTTAGTACACCTTAAATTAGGAGGCTAAATCTTTTTAGTAACAACAGCTAAATGACAAAGCTTTGTGGAGATTAACAATAATAATAACAAAAACAACAATAATAATAACAATATTTATTTACTTATTATAATACTACATCTATGAGTACTATTGGTATAAATCCAGTTATGGCAGTCATACCATAAATACAATACCAACGATGACTTCTGTCTCAAAAAGATTAAAGATTTAAATTGGTAGAGGAATAAAACAACACATGAGAGAAGAGCCTAATAATTTACAATATTACAATGCTTGAACCAAATATAGCCCAAACACTTTATTTTCAGTAATACATCCTGACCCCAGCTGTGGAAGGGGAAGAAGATTATGAAGAACATTTTTAGGAGAAATATAGCTGAAATCTTGTAAATATCTTTAGTATTCCAGAGAAAACAAGAAAACAATTTTGGAAATACTACGCTGTATACCTACTATAATGTTACTGCTTAATCGTTAATTTTTGCCTAAATTAAAATATTTTAAAGGATGACCTATCAATTCAATGATTAAAAAAAACCCCTGCAATAAATATCCTAAGACTAAGTGTATACTGGAAGCAAATTTTCCAAAACATTGCACATTGTTAAACAGGAATTTAGTAAAGGGAGAACTGTTTTACTTTTTTTCAATTTTACCTGCTCCAAATAATGCAATGACAAGTTGATATATTTGGCTTCTGTCAGTAAGTGGCCTCCAATTCCACTCTTTGCAACACGTTCTGATCCAGCAAGGTCTACTAAATGCAACTTGGAGCGTCGGATAGTTGCAGATCCAGGTTCCTTGCTGGAGATGTGAATAGTGAAAATGCAGTGAGATCGGCTTGAGGCTTGATTCATTGGTGTCTACAATGAAGGGAAAAAAAGAACTCTCAATGTTCAGTGAATAAATAAATTTAGCTTTTTATAGCTCAATAATCTGGCCACTGAAATAATCTATCCAATTTTTTAGCTATTGGACCTGTAACGAACATGCAAAAAGAACCCAAATGGTTCTTTTGGGTTGGCACCTGGCATTTGCATTCTGGACAAATACTTGGATAACTTTAATCTGGACAAATTGTACTGTAAGCAATTAAGGTTGGTCCAAAATACTCTAACATCAGCAAAACAAGTGGACTTACTACATGAGGAATACTAGAAAATAGCAGCTTGACCGGAGGGAAAGTTACTGAATGCTGATCTCTGAGAAGTTATTAATTTTTGCATTGGTATATCAATTCTTCTTTTTTTTCGATAGGTAGCTACCAGTGTAACGAGGACTAGGACTTCCTATAAGGCTTTAGACTTTTGCATTATTGCTTTTAAGAAAAATCAATATCAGATTTTATCAATTGGCAGAATCAATATCAGATTTTTAGGTGGCATGATGGAGTTGTCATAAAATGTTTGGCTTTAAATATATTTTTTGGGGAATAACTACAACCATGCTTCCTTAATTTAAAACATAGAAAATCTTGGTCAATTTTTAGAAATGTGCAGTCTTAGCATCACTTCAGAGGTCTTCTCAATATATTTGAAACACAGAAACAAAAGTTTTAAACAGCTCTCAGTTGTTTAACTTTAGATTTCAAATGACCATATGCCATCACATATGCATTTTTTATTAAAAAACATACAAAATATCTTTAAACTTCTAAAGCAATTTTTGTTTAGTTGTATCAGGGTATTGTTAGAAGCTTAAATCTAAAATTATTCTACATAATCCTCACTTTATAAATAGCTAAAGCTTTAAATTATATATGGAGGTTAAAGGTTTAGCATACAGATAGTATTTTTATTCATAAAATCTAACAAGTATGACTACATTGTTTTCAGGACATAAATGCTGAACCTGCAAAGAAATAGAATAGCAAAATAATAAATCAATATTATTGAGTCAGCAGCTAATCTATATTTATTTATAGCTGCTGAATAAAGTAACAGAAACATCCTGGTTATACTGTCTACATTAATCTCTGGTGTCTACTTTATTCTTCTGTTATTCTGCAGTAATTTTTTAATGTAGGCCTATCCTGTGATTCAGACCAGCTATACCAAAGTATTGCCTTTTTTTTACATAATCTGCTTTAGCATGCAACACTGCAGATGTTAAAATGGCCTGTCCATTGCAGGTACTGAAGATGTTGCCTTACTGATCAGAAAGAACAGCTCTTAACAGAAAGACTGCAAGCTGAACAGTCCTTTAACAAGAATAATATGGACCATTTGGTTCAATTGTCTCCACTTCAGATTCCCCTCTTTTTTTAGCCTTAATAGTGCCAGCACAACCAAATGGGTTTTGGGAACTGATCCAGCTCAAAAAAACCCCAAAAAACCAAAAACAACAACAACAACAAAAACAAACAAACAAAAAAAAAAACAAGCCAACAAAAAACCGCTGTAAACCACAGATATTTAACCTGGATCAGTTTCTTCATTCAGCCACAGCACAGCTATAGAAAACAGTTGTGGCAGAATACCCGAAAATGGCAGCATAATGGATGTGAACAAGTAGGTAGTGTACAGGAATAGCATACACTTGTAGCTGCTGGTGAAAATTCTGTACGGAAATTTCAGCCTTAGCAGTATTTTCTTTTGGGCTGCTTTACTTAATAAATGCAAGCTCAGAGGGAGACGAAAAAGAATTTTGATCATTAGTCTATACAGATGAAGAATTTTGGAATTCATGTTCCTGTGAAATGCGCCTCAGAGTGCAGTCACATGCTATGCTGTCGTCAGAGGGATGCTGGGCAAATGAAGAGGAAGTGAGTTGTAGTGTTGGAATGAAAATAAAAAGGCTGAGGGAAAGGTGTCAAGCAAGAAAACACTCCCAAACTTACTTAAAATGCAGCTATACTAAGGANTGGCCCACTGGGCCAGGCCTGGGCCACAGCATTTCCAGCGCCAGAGGGATTGATAAGAGTCTGAGAGAGCCGAGCTACAGCTCACCAAGGGGACTTTCTGAGTTTGTCATCTCTTTTGGAGTGGCTAGAGGTTTTATTGTTTAATATTGTTCCATTTTTTGTGCTGGTGAATGCTTTGCCTGTTAAATAAACAGTTTTTTTCACTTTTCTCCTAGGAAATATTTTCCTGAACCATTTGGGGGAGGGGCCACTTGAATCTGCTTTCTAGAGGAACCCCTTTAGAGGTTTTCTCTCAAACTTGCCCTAAACCAGGACACAAGTCTAAGCCAGATCAAGTATCAGTCCACATGGTAGCATAAAGCAAATGCTGCAATGACAGAAGCTGAAGAAATCATCATACTTCTGAATAAACATTCTTAAGCAAACTTGAGATTCACACTGCAGCAAAACCCCATGAATTTCAAGAAGTGCTTTCAGTCACACACATTTAATGCCAACAGAGGCAAAAAAAAAAAAAAAATCCTAAAAGAAAATAATTTCCAGACTCAGTTCCAAAAAGCACATGGCAATATTTGCTCTACCAGGTTTTTGTTGTCTATTGCAATACACTAGCCACAACTTTGAGTGTTTCAAGTAGATTTGGCTGGACTAGTCATTAGAAATTCCATTGCTTTCCTCTCCACAGCTTCTTTTTCTCGTGTAAATGAAAAAATGAATGAAACTGCTTTGGAAGTCATTGGCTAGAATCCCAAACTGATATTTTTGTAGTCCTTCTTCAGAGTAGAACCATGATTTAATCAAGACACCAATACTCCTTTCTGCAGTATGATTCTATCTCTGCTTTGCAGTTCCCATATATAGGAAGCTCTGTTGGAGCTCTTGCAGAAAGCATAAAGCAATACAAATTTAAACTGTTAAATGGGATGTGACCATGCAATTTTAATTTCATAATCCCCCCACACTTTGCTACTTTTACCACACAAGTAGATGCACAGCACACAACAGAAATGATGATTTGTTGGTATTTCCAGTCCAAAAACAAGCCTTTTCTTTTGCTATTTGGTTGTTATCTTACATATACAATTTCTAAGTATCACCATTCATCTGTTTAGAAAATTTGAAAACAGAAAACAAATAACATTTTCTGGACAGTGTCTCAGAGCCTACTAAAATGCTGCTTTGGTGGTTTTCAGAGTTCATTTTGGCTTTGTTTGCAGTATTCAAACCATATGTATATGAAATCATCCTAACACTAATTTGATGTGATGAAGGAAAAAAAAAGAAAGAGGGGAGTGGCCTGGTTCTCAGCAGATGGTTGCTATTGTGAGAGTTATATATAGAACAACTGATGAGCGGCAGTTACTTACAAAGAATAATTTTTTCCAGAAATTCTGTGACATCATAAACCACATAAGCGGACTTCAGACGCTTTGTGATATCACGTGAACACTACAAAGGACTTAACGCCGGGTCATCTATTGCTGCTCATTTGTGGCATGGTAAAGGACAAATTCAGTAACATTTAAGATCATGACTTGGTAAAGCATCAGCATTTCATTTGATCATGGAAAATATGTACAAGGTGTATTTCAAGCCATACAAGCCAGTCTCGTTTTTTTCCAGGACAAAAATATACCTGTGTTTGCTGAAATTAAATAAATTGTATAGAAGCTTTGTGACTTTAACTACTACATCTATTTATACAACGGTTGCAAAAAGATGGCTTCTACTTAAATGAGAATCTACATCACAGTCATACTGGAAGAAGCTTCTGAGTTGGATATTTCTGTCAAGGAATACAAGGTCAAGAACCATCCAAAAACTTGCTGGCACCCAAGTTGTCCATCTTAATCTAATTCTTACCCATCTTAAGTCAGCAAAACACTGCAGGAATTCTTCCTTATACAGGAATTTATGTATTTCCCAAAACCTTTATTTGTTGCAGCTGCTATTATAAATGTGGTTTTCACAAAAATAGCCAGAAATGGATGCTACAGGTCTAAATAGAGTTCTTAAGGATTGAGGACCTAAGAAAGTTTCTTAAATAGGACAAAGACATATGAAAAGCTGTTTGAAAATCACCACTAGATTAACAGAAGCTGCTACTGTCTGGTAGAATAATGTGTTAAGTATGGCTGCCAAAACACTCTGACATACACTCTGAGATAATACATGAAAGAGTTCAGGACCACTGGGACAAAACAATTTTGCAGGTGATAAATACAGTTGTTAAGCCCATATTGCAAGCCATCTCCACTTGGCAACTTATACCGTTCCAATGGAATCTTTTTTTCCTTGAATCAAAATATTTAGACAGCAGAAGAGCATGATTTTCCTGTATGAGTGAATTAGTGACTAGCCAATGCGCAAGGAGAGGCCAATTCTGAGTGTTCAGAATTTTTTGAAAGAATGTCTCAGTGAAAAGGTACAAAATTTTCTTTTAAGGAATGTTTATGTTTCTTCTTAAGTTTTTTTTTGCTTCTGGACTTTTCAAAGAAGAACAAGGGGAAATAAAGAAAGTACTGATAGCATCCAAGTTTGATATCAAATCAATTTTCTCCAATCTCATGCTACAATCAGAGGGATATCTGTAGGAAGATGTTCTGACAGCTACAGTTATTTCACAGTTCAGGTGGATATCTCTGCCTAATGAATATAAACTTCACTAGTCCCAAGAGAACTATGCTATAAGGAAGAGCATGTAAATTGAACAATAGGAGGTGCCTGTCTTTAGAGCTGGTAGACGAGAGAGACCTCAGTATATCTTTAGTTTCCTTTCTAAATAATATGTTACAGGTGAAGGGGCTCCTCAGTTGTACTTAGGTACACTTGTCAGAGTTGAAATTGAAAAATTGTTGCTATGAAAATATAAGGATTACAATAGGTGCAATCACTTCCTGAAAACAATACTTTATCTTTCCGTATTTACTACAAGTACATATAAATCCCAAAGCATTTCAAGGACTATTCAAAGTAGTATGTATGACCAATAATTTTTTTACCACACATGGAAATGAAAGCACCTGTGCTGAAATAACCATGCCATTTTGCGCTAGTAATATAATAAAACAGGTTTGTCAGAGTGGAAATAAGTTAATAATTGACACAAAAGAGGAACCTAGAAAAGCAGAAAGTTGTAATTTCTTCTAGACTACAGCACTAGCCCGGATAGCATGCATTTTTTGTCAAAAGTGACATTTAATCTCATATGCTTACACATTGAAATCCTATTTTTCCTATCTCATCCAATAAAAAATGCAGTCAAACAGTACCACGGGCTTTCTAAATATATTCAAGAGAATATTAATGTACAATAAATACAAATAGAATGAGTTCAATTCACAGGTCACAAGTCAGTCTTCACAACTATCCTTAAACCTTTAAGTTTCATTCTTTCTTGAAATAAACATATTTAAACATTGCCAAAAGCTTACTGGTTGCCTCAAGTATACTTCAAACATTTTAAATTATGGAACAAATACTGTGTAGTATACACTGTGTGCCAAATTTAAAAAATTGAGTGCTATAGGTATAAAACCATGCGTTGAAACATTTCATTCCTCATTAACACAAAGTACTTTTTCATTAGAGGAAAAATAAATTCTAACTGTACATACAACTGCACTCCTCAACTAATCTCAGAAAAGGATTTTACAGTTTTGAAATTGCTGCACTTCCTTGGGAGACTATCTTACTCTATTGTTTTAAGAGAAATACTAGAAAACACTAAGAATTCTCAAAATCACAGTGGTATTTCAAAGGACAGAGGTCATATGAGATTCCTATCACAAGAACTTTGAAAAGACCACTTCAGCTGAAGATATATTAATAGTATACCAAAATAAAATTATTTGAGAACACTACCTAGATGGCCAAACACTTATTTCCACACAGGAGCTTTTTTAGATGTTGCTGCTACCAACTGCTTATATTGCAAATTTGATTTTTAAATCCTCAGCATGCATTTCAGATACAAAAACATAAAGCTGTCTTAACAGATAGAAATATAAGAAAACTGTTCGGATTATATAACCTGTTGCTGCAGATTCTTATGTATTCAAATGAATCAAGAAACTGCTTTATCAGTAAGCAAACAAAAATCTAGTCTTGACATTCAGCAGAGCTGCCAACAAAATACTCTGTTTTTTTGGTTTTGATCTCTGCCTATTTCTCCCTGGCAAAATATGAGACAAAAAATTCCTATTTGGATTTTTAGATTGTGCACAAATGTCTCCCACCTTACCATTTACACAACCTGTAGTACACATCAAAACTAGAGCAAAGGACCAGTCTTACATTGCCTAATAAAGCAATCCTGCACAAATTAGATTAGTTTCCTTTTTTTTCCTTCTCTTGGGCTATATAGTTACATGTGGGAAAAAAGCATTTGGTTATAAATGTTCTCTTAGGTTCTGAAATTTAATGAATGAATGAAGGAATGAACAAATGTTGCCTATAAAATACTTCTAATATTGTGATGACTTTCTTTTTAGCACCATCAGTGATGAGGGAAAAATGCACCCCTCAAATCACAAGTTAGACTGCATTAGCATAGGCAATGCAGAAATTAAATTGTCATTCTTATTTTCAAAATAGTCAACTCTTCAAAGAGGGGTTATTCATGGTTAAGGCACTAGATTGCAATTTAGAGGCTACAGATCTCATATGTGATCCATGACAGTTACCTGAGTTTTTCCACAGCCAAACTAATCATTAAAAAAGATTAATTCAGCCTTTATTTTACTTCCTTTTCTATTCAGGTTTATTAATCTTGTTTCTTTTTTTTAAAAGTTTACTTAAGAGTGTTCTAATCTTTAGAGGTCAGAAAGTATTATCATAAGTCAATATTTAAAAATATGGATCTCTGGAGAAGTTAAGTTTTATATCATAAGCCCTCTTTCTTAGATCTCTAGATTAACCCTTTTCTCCTCTATTACATTTTGTCAAGTTCCTCTCCTCCATACAGTACGAATTTTTTTATTTCAATATCATGAAGCATTTCCTTGTCTCAGTGCTCAGGTTTATAAGCAGCCCTTATGATCATTATCTCTTGCCTTAACAGATTCCTACCCCTCAAAATATAACTGTTGAAATAGTCATCCTTGAGAAAGAACAAATATTTGCATTGCCTATTTATATTTTGTAATCAAATGCTTCTTCCCCTGTGTCCAGGTGTATGTGGTCATCCAGAAGGAAGACAGAGTATATGAATCTGACTATTCATATACTCCAAGTGTCTTTCTAGTTGATTATTTATGATATATCCTTTTGGAGATACAGAGGAAGAAAACCCAACAAGTTCTAAAAGAGAATTAACTCTATTGTAGCAAGTACACAATGCCAGTGCTCCTATTATACAACACACTTTTTATATTTACATTCCATATCCAAGCATGAAAGGAAAAAAGAACCTTACAGATGTCAGATATGAAAACATTTTATTTTAATTTTTCAAAATCAGTAAAAACACCCTTGTGTTTGAATATTGGTACATATTTATTTTGAATTTCCTTTGAACTACAGTTTGGGGTTTTGGTGGGTTTTGTTTGTTTATTTGTTTGGTTTGGGGGGTTTTTGTTTGGTTGGGGAGGTTGTTTGTTTTGTGTTTTTACACATAGCAACATGTGTTTATGCAATAAGAAGGAAAAAAAAGAGGGCACTTATATTAAGTACTTCAAAGGCAATTGAGTGCTTAGTCATAGAATGATAGAATGGTTTGAGTTGGAAGAGACCTTAAAGGTCATCTTGCTCCAACCCTCCAATCCCCTCACACTCCATGCGTAGGGACACCTTCAGGTTGCTCAGGGCCCCATCCAACCTTGTGTTGAATGTTTTCAGGGAAAAACTTCACTGGGAATGTTTGGAGTGCTTTGCAAAGACATATTTTCTTATCTTTACATGTCTGTGTATGTTGATACATGCCACATTCAAAAGTAAGTCTATAGTTTACGAGAATTTTTGTATTCTAGCTATTTGACTTTCAGTAAGTTATGAAATCAAGAGCCACCAATCGGATCCACTAAGGAACACTATCATCAGAGAAATACTTATTTAATTTCACTATGGAAATACACTCAAAAAGAGAATACTAATTTATGTCCAAAGACTTCTAAAATATACATCTTATTTGACAGAGGAGGAGAGATGTTTCTGACCATTTTAACTTTGGTGGTGTTAAGAAAGATTTGGAGCATCAAATCTCACCTCAGCAATCATTCTGTTTGTGTCCCCCAAGAAGAGTAGGTTTAAGGCTTCCTCTTCATTTGTTGCTTGCTGAAGAGACAAGTTTTTCAGATGAATGTTTTGATCAGAGTCTTCCATTATTGTCACTTTTCTACATGGAAAATAAAAAAAACAGTGAAAACTAGAGTGTTAATGCGATGTTGTTTCATACTTACATTTTGATTGCACCTAAAAGGTGAAGTGTAAACCCTAACCCAATCATAATGAAAGAACATGAAAAATAAATGCTACACATTAAAGAAGTGTTGATTTCATTTTTACTGTCACCTCCTTTTTTTTTCCTTCATTATGAAACTTCACATAGAAAAGGAATATAAGAAAACTAAGTTTTAGAGAAAGCTTTGGGATTTTTATTTATTGAGATATAGTAAAATCTCAAGAGTAAGAAATTCGATGAAACATCACAAACAAATAATACGTAAGGGTTTGTTTGCTATTAACAAGTACAGATGATTCATAAAGCATACCATTATTTTGATGAACAAATAGGCATGGAATATTTCAGAATCAACACATCTGTAGTCAACATGTTTCTAATAACTTTGCATTTGTCAAGATTTCTCTTTTCAATTTTCTTAAATGGTAGTAACTACAACTGTAAATTATCTCTTTTTTAAATTAAAAGCAAGCTAACAGAATGATTTTATTTATTCCCCTTGTTAGAAATGTTCTTAGTTACACTTCTATAAGACTAAAGCTCTCAGAAAGGAATTGGATCCAAGTATCAAGGATATGGCAAAAGGTCCAGAAGAGCTGCTAAATATTACTGAAAATCCTTTTCACTTCTTTGAATAGTCCTTTAACATAAGACTTTTTTTTCTTTTGAAATGGTTACTGAGAGTTAAACTTTATTGGCATTACTGAGTAGCCATTAGGGTCTCCTCAGTTGGGACATTCTATAGTATCCAACATGGAGGCCAAGTAGTTGCCCCACTGGAAAACTCAGAGAGAAGAATCTGTTAAAACAGAAATACACAAAATCTGAGGATAAATAACAGGTTCTTCAGTGTGAATTACGTGTTCTGATACAATTTAAAACAAATTAGAACTTTTTTAAAAGTTGAAAGTTGTTTTTTATTTAAACTAAAACTTTCTTTTCTGTGTAAGTATAGATAATACTTTCAATCCATACATATACATCTATATGTATACATATAGGTATATAAGTATTTTTTCATGTTCTTCAAGATAAACCACAAGAGGGAGTATGGGGCTTGGGTTTTTATCAGTAGGTAGTTCTCGCATGTTAATTACTTCAAGTTGCTTCAAAACCAGAGATACTGGGTTTTGTTATGCTTTATTTTCCTTCCCCCCCAGCCCCAAACAGAGAATGAAATCAAGCATCAAAGTAGCATTCCACAGTATTACTCTTAGACATTGTGGGAGTAGTTCACAGTCTGATGATCAAAACATTCAAATGGATATAGAGAAATAATTTTAACACATTGCAATTCACTCACTCTTTTCAAGAAAAATTGCATGTAAAAGTACACACAAAGTTTCTTTGGTAGTCATAACAATTGCTCTCCCAAATATGATTGACTTCCACTGTTAGCCTTATTTTTGTGTGGTGGTATAAGACATTTCTTATATAATCACAAAACTCAGCTTCCCCATTCAAAGCATAAATCCCAGAGTATAATTCTGCTCTTGCCTATCAAACTTTTGATAATCTCAAATTGTATTCTGTCTGCATCTGTGTGTGCATTACACACTAAAGCCCAGAGTGGTCCTGATTACAGTACACCCTTATTAACTTGTGCCCTTTCCTGCATCAACTGAGCTGCCACCAATGCAGGAGAGCCTTGCACACTGAATGCTTTCACTTACTAAATTCTTCTTACTGGCAAACACTGAGCTTAAAGCTTCCTTTGATTAATTAATACTACCTCATTAATTTGTGTACTATAAATAATAAAAAAACCCTTATATATATTTTGGAAAACAAATGACCATTTAAAAATTCAGTTTTCTTATTATTGTATCTGTCTCTATGGCTTAGAATTGAAGAAATCTAAAATAATCTCAAAAACTTTTTAAACGTTTAAAAATTAGTCACAATGATGCAAACAAACATATGAAGATACACCACTTCTATGCCAATACATGAGCAGGATATAGTGATACTACTTCATTGTAAGGAGACTATAGAGCCAAAAAGAAATTTAGGAAGAAGATAAAAGAGAAAAGCAGCAAGTATGTATCTGGGAGTCTGTTCAGAAGAACAGAATAAATTAATGAATACATATAGGTAACGTTTTGTAAAACTGCAAGGAGCTTTAGCTTTTAGGAGAAATGGTCAGGATAATAATTTTATGTATCATCCTAAAACGATGATCTTTCAAAAGTACAACTCTCTGAATATCACAAGAGGACGAAGTCAACACTTATGCAAGAGGCAAGGTCACAAAGTTATTCAGCTATCAGCATAACGACAACACACAGATTTGACTTTCCATCCAAGTAGAGATTTAGAGCATAATCTCCCTTATGAGACACGGGAGAACTATGAGATGAGTAAGTGCTCAGGCAGACTGTTTGCTTGACACATCATATGGTGATAGGAAATCCTTCCCACTGTCTCCAATGGATTCTGTTTTGAGACAACAAAAACACAGTTTGGCCATTCTGGATGTTATGGACATGACTGGAGACTGTTACATATTTAGGGGTTAATGATTCATGTAACAGTGAACCTGAGCAAGCACAGCCTGTGGGTGCTGCACACACAGCAGGACATTCAGGCCTGAGTTGTGCTGCACAGACCCCTTGGCTGCCCGATAAATCCACTGAGTTCTCAGGAGAACACCTTCTAGAATGAAGCTGTAATGAAGCTGCAATAATTTCTTGTAAGGAAATTATACAAAGGCTCAAAAAAGCAAAAGGTAGACCTTCTCTCCACGGCCAGGAGCTGTACTGCTCTTGTGCAGTGCACCATGAGGAAATCATTCAGGCTCTGTCCAGCGCTGCATGGATGCAGGGCACCCAGCATGTGATGGGATGTAAGATTTACTTGCCACCTATCTTCTTCCTCTTATTCTGTTTTACCAAAGTAGTTACCCTATTAATCCATTTGTTGCTAAACCTTTCTTACTGACATCTGGAAAAAGCTGTGCACTATCTCTCTCTCCCCCGTCACCCCACCATGTAGAACAAGGAATCAAAACTGAAAGAGTGAGATCAGTGGTTCATGTAGGAACAAAGCATACAAAATCTATTAGAATTCATAGGTAACTTCCATAATCACACTCACAAAAAAAAATTTGTTAAATAAGTTTTGACATTCACTCATCAAATGCTTGTAGAAAAGTTACCTTAAAAAATCTTCACTGGACTTTATACTCTTTTTCAGGAAACAAATCAACATAAAACATGGATGTGAATAACCAATATATCTTGTATGCTGAAGTTATTGTATGCATTTAAAGTGTAATTTGTTTGAACTGTAATTTAAAAAATCATAATCTTAGAAGAAATTATTCAAAATAGTTTTTTGCTGTCTCCTCATTAGCAGAAAGAAAATTCTAACCTTACAAAACTTTGTATTCTCTTAACCTTTGATATTCAGTAGTAACACAATAAACACACTTAATTTTGAAAGAACATCTTTCATATTAAAAAAGTGAATTAGTAATTCACTTTAGTGAATTATTAGTAATTAATATTAGTAATATTATTAGCCTTAGAAGTTTTAACATACTGATAATTCTCAGAACACTGAAAATATAGGTCTTGTAGGTTTATGGTTGGTGGTCAGTTTCCCAATTACATAGTTGGTGCAGCCATTAAAAGGGGCTGACATTAACATTGTTGAGACTAGAGAGGAGAAATAGATTTATTTGCATCAAAAAATCAGACTGAATAAAATATAGTTCCTATATGTTGAAAATTATTCCTTTAGCCTTTTTTTTTAATTTTTATCCTTCTTTGTTAAGGAAAACAGGAATTATTTTAGTAGTTATTTCAGCTTTCCATGTCAGCAATTTTGTCAGGGTGAGTCTTAAAGCCCTTGGAGGGCAGTAGATAAACAGAAGAGTATAAACTCATTTGAGGTAATTTACCAATATGCAGTAACAAGTTTTGTTTTAAAGGGAAATTATTTCACACTGACCCCATGGAACATAACAGTTCTGCATGTTACTAACATATATTGATGTAGCCATCATTGTCAATGTTTGAAGGTAATCGGCTCTCAGCTTAAAGTGTGGTTCAGCATCGTACTAAAAATTAAACATTTCCCTCTCAAAGAGGATTTTAAAGAATCTTCACACAAAAATGGGGAATCCCATTTGCTGACTTGAAGTTTAGATTCTGTTTTTCCCAGGCCACATCACTCTGCAGTAATGGAGCTGTCTGAGCTCCCTGACAAGCAGCTCCTCAATTACTGCAGCTTAGACTGTCATTCTAAGGCAAAACAGCACTAACTGTAGTTTGCCTTCACATGCAAGAGGGTCACCTGCCATCAGACAGATAAAGCAGTAACTTACTGGTTACCTATGAATTAATCTAGTCATTCTTGACTAATGGTTCTATAATCTCAGTCTTTACTTTTGTGTTATATATGGTGTCAACATTTTTCTTGCTTCTGAATAAATAACAACTTGTTAGGAAGAGTTTTACTGGTAGGTTGTAATCAAAGTGAAATTCAGTAACATTGGGTTACATAAATTACAAATACACTACAACAGAGAGCCTGTAGGAGATAAAAAGCTCTTGCACAAATGCACTGTAAATTAGGAGCTTTAGAAAAGTATTCCTAATTTGAACGCTCCTGCAAAACTTTTATGAAAACATAAGGTGGCAGTAAGTATTTAAATAGTCTTCTAACAGTTTTATTTTATAGCAATAATTTAATACCTTTATGTGTTGAAAACAATCATAATTTCCTTGTATGAACATGGAATTCTATACAGCTACAGACAGAATTAGATTGTCAATATTAAATTCAATATCTTCATTCTACCAAACAAGATTCTGCAAATGTTTTTTTGCATCTGCATATGCTGGATTTCATCTACAGTGTCACAAAATTAAAACACTGTCAGATTTGTATAATACAACAAGTTACAATTGTAAACTAAAGTATATTTTGTATGAAACATTAAGGTATGTCAAATGATATCTTCTATGGCTTACAAGTAATATTCCAACTAAACATCAAGAAAACTAGTTTTTTCTGTTAAAATAGAAGTTCAATGGGATTTCAAAACCAACCTTAGTTGTAGAAATATCTGCACCTATTAGAAACATGATACTTATTAATTTATACATATATAAATATCTATATGAATATATAAAAATAGGTATATGTATGCATATCCCTACATATGCATAAATACATAAATAATTACATGATTCTGTGTAGGAATCTGTATATGTATACATTTAGATAGACATATTAATGTGCAGCTGTATGACCCACAATCATGCATTTCTCAGGAATTTATTTCCAGAAAAGTAGTGATTGTTTTTGTGAGAGTCTCTTCCTTTCTCATCTGGCAGACTCGGATGAAATGAGTAAGGAGTGCTAAGATGAAAATTTCATAGTCTACAGAATATACAAAGTATGACTACACACAAAATTGTGACATCAGGAGCTGAGATTCCAAGTCTAACCATGTAATGTTTAGATGCAATGGACAATTTTTAAAATTATTATTATTCACTTTGCCTTAAGCATCAAATACAATTTTAATGTCTCATTTTTCAAATAACATCAGCAAACCTGTAGTGTATCCAGAAGCCTTTCATAACTTCTATCACCTGAATGCAATCTGTGTTTAGTCCTTACATTGAATTGGTAACATAAAGCTAACAATGCAGAGTTTGCTGGTCAGAAGTACGTATCTTCCATTCAAATCACATCCCCTTCTTTTGCATGAATATGGATAGCAACACTGTTCCAGAACAATCTGCACATTATATGAGGTTAATTAATCTTTTTGCTTATTCTTCTAAAATGACACATTTCTTCAATACTCTTCTTGTCCATCTTAAACACTTAGGAAAGTATCAGCACTGACTGCTAATATTTACCCAAGAACACAGGGTGAATACCCTGCCTTTGGCTTTTTATGGTGCTTAAAACTTAGATGATCCACTGTGGAGTTCAACAGAAAATTATGTGTAATATGACACCTTTAAAGTACAAAGAACAAATTCTTTTCAATATCCTCATTAAATACAGGCTTTCAAGCAAACTTAAAGTTATTATTTTGTATTTTGCTTACTATCACTAAAATATTAGGAAGTTTTAAGCATATTAAATTCTCAAAAAATATTAGTTAATAAAAACTTTATAAGTATTAAAATATGTGATTACTATTTACTTATAAGTAACCTCTATTTTATCATTTTAGAAAATTGATCAAGTAATTGAAATATAGTTAATCATGCTACTACCCATTCCTGCAACTTTTACTCCCTTTTTAGGTCAGAAGGATGCTAGATATTTAAGTATTGAATCCCCAGACTACAATATTAAAAAAAACCCAAAACATATTTTATTAATTATTTATTTTTAAGTATTATATATATATAATTTAATATTATTAAGTATTTAATTATTAATTAAATACTTTTACACATACTAAATATGAGTCATGTAGGTATAGTTTTAGTTTGCAGAACATATTTTATTGACAAATGATGTAGTGGAAATAATAATGTCCATGTACAGTAAAACCTTAATATTAATAAGGTATTAATATTACTCTGCAGTATTAATAAACCTCTGCAGAGAAAAATTTATTATCTTACTAAAACTCATCCTGCAGTAGTATACACAATGTAGGTTTACAGGTAATTATGATTATCCCAGGATGCTTTATTCCTAATTTACAATCAAATTATCGATCAACTTTTACTTTTTAAAATAATCTTATACATGACACGGAGTTATTCTTTAGTTTAATTGAATCACCATACATAAACTAATTGGGGGATTCTAAAACTCACAATTATTAACAAATATACAGTACCTGGTTTTAAAATATGACATATTTTCCAGGGTACGTGAACCCAAATATCTGTTTCAAAGTTGCAATTAAATTATTAAAATTCAGTTTCTTTGAATTGAATAAATCCATTCTCATAAAATGTGAAATGGAATGAATTCAGATAAAATATTTCAAATAACTTAATAAATGAAATTAATAATGCAATAGACTTGAATAACATAATAACATTAAATTTAATAAGTAGAAAAAAGTGTAACACGCTATTTTTTACATACTGTAAAAATGGATACAGAATTAAATTATATTATCCAAAATAGCCTCTGATTAAAATTTTTGTCGGAATGCCACAGGAAGCAGATAATAAATAAAATTAGAATCCTAAACTTCGTCATGAACGGCACTGGTAAAGACACACAGTCCTCATAGCACTGATGTGTCATAAAGCAATAAATTTTCTTCCATTTTTCAGGTAAAGAAACTGAAACAATTAGACTAATTCACAGCCCAGTCCCACACGTGGCATTTGTTTGCTGCCTTCCTAATCTCTAGACTAGATTTTTTATAAAGATCGCTCTTGAAAATTATTTCGTACATACACATCCTAGATGCCCCATACTGAGTGGAAAGATAAAGCTCAATTTAAACACAATAAAATATTGTGTTGGAAGATTTTTTTAATAATTAAAATGGTTTACTAATATGTGAATAACATAATCAGTTATTTTAAAATGAAATTCTACTGATTTTCTTTTATTGCCCCATTGAAAATCTTCTGTCTATCTCCTGCTCTTGTATCAGCAGTGATTTCACTGCTATTTACAAACATCTGTTACTATCATGTTGAGTGATAAAACAAAGCATTATTGCCCAGCATTATTTCAGAGCACTTGCAAATCCAGTAAACAACTCACTTATTCACGTCTATTTAGTGTTTGCTTAGTTATTTAAAAATAACACAGACTGTGAACTATTATTTCAGACTTGGAGACTAGGATTTGGATTTCCTATAAATTAGAAATCTTTAACTTTATCAGCTGGAGCATACAGGACCTACAAACCTATGTTTACTACCCTTCTCCAAGCATTAGTAGGTGCTAGTGTCTGATCAATGACAACTAGTATAACAACCATCCATTCTGAAGGAAACACACAATTCTTTGGAGCTCCTTGTGCCCTATTTTGTAGCTGTAATTTATCTTATTTCATATTTGCATATTCTAGAAAAATAACTATCCTTGAAGGAAAAGGTCCAAATAGAAGCAGGGAGATTTTCTTATTACTGTTGCAAGGAAATACCACCTGTTCCATGTCTCTTCCACATACAATTATACATGCCATACAAAGAGACAGGCTGCCATGAGAAAAACAAGTGCACCTTCTCCTTGTCAGTGGCTGCAAAAGATCTCTTCTGCATAATATCAACAAACACTTTTAATCCTTTCACCTTTGGTTACTCTTTAGCCTCCACACACACAAAATAACAGAATATTTAGGCACTGTTGATAAAATTGTGAAAACAAAGCATTCTGATTAAATTAACATTGAGATCAGTAGCATAACTTCAAAAAGTCCCCAAACAATGTAATAGGGTATATGAAAATGATTCCTCTTGGTTTTGATAGTTTTCTGTAATCTTATTACTTACGGCAAATCTTCCATTCTGGAGGCCTCATGTCTTGGGTCCAGCAGATCATAACCACATTCATTGTAGATTTCTAAGTAGGAAATATGAGTTGTGTACACTTTATTGCTGTCCTGGACAAGAAAAGAAAAAATAGTGCTATAAACAGAAGTCAGAGGTAGATTAGAAGACAAATTTATTTCTACGGCTTCTAGGTCACTTTCTCAATTTGTCTCTTTTCCTTTTCCTGGGTATGGTGCACATTTTCAGATTGTGATAAGGACTCAAGAAGAAGAAAGGAAAAAAAACACAAAAACCCCCAACCAAAACAGAGACATACACACACAAAATTCACTAAAACAAAAATCCCCCACAAAACCCCTCCATGACCATGAGTTTAGTCTGGTATTTTTAATTGATTCTGTATACTTTAAAAAGTGTATATATTTAGAACATGGGAGCTGCTTACAGAACTATGCAACATGACATTTTTCCCTTCTGCACTAAAAAAAGACTGTTTTTATAAAAAGGTAAATGCTCATATCATGGACAGAAAGACTGTGCTTAAAGAAAAAACAAAAAGTAAGTAAAAACAACAGCAAAAATAAGATTTGCTTCATTTAGAAACATCAGTGGCATACTGCTTTTCATTTTCTTCAGCATAACATTAGAGCACTGCATATGATGTCAGATGTTCTCTGCAATCGCAATTCTTTTGGTAAATTACATTGCCAAAAAGTAACTTAACACAACTGAGTTTTGCAGACAGAATTTTCCCCTGCCCCAAAGCCAAATCCAAACAACATAAACCTCAAAATAGTGGGCTATGGTTTCCAAAATTAAAGAAATAAAAAAGAATAAAATAATCAGTCACTTCAGCAGACAAAGCCACTGTGAAAGCACTCATATCACAACAGAAATTTAATAATTCACTACAGGTTTTTTTTGCAAAATACTTTGAGATATAACATGTCACTTTCATTTAATAATTATTTCCCATGGTTTTTTTAATTGGTTATGACAGTTCACTATTTCAAGGGACATAATTTAAAAGATACACTACAGCTGGATGGAAAAAATGTAGTAAGGAACAGTTCAAACAGGATGCCACGGAAATAGGAGAATTTCTAAATTAAAAGGAGATGTTATTAAAAACAAAGGGCTTGATTTGCTTCTCATTTAGGGCAAAAAGTTTTCCTTCTTTGGTTTCAAATTGCACTGTCTTTGTCCAAGTAAGAGCTTAACAAGTCTTGTATTTCATGTCCCTGATTTCACTTTCTCCTGTTTCATCCTACTTAAGGTTAGAAGGCAAATGATTCTTCTCCACTATTTGAGCACCTTCCAAACCACAGTTGTAGGTATAAAGAAGTGCAACAGGGGAAAGATATTAAAAGAAAGGCAAGAGGAAAGATAAAACACCAATAAGAGATCCTTTAAAATGAACCAAGAAAAAATAAACTATATGAAACAATGATTTGAAAGCAGGAAAATTGAAATAGCCCTATAAGTGTAACTAAGTATAGCTTTTGATGCAAAACCCAGCCTGAAGAGGGAAACATTTGTATTTCTGTGCTGAGAAGTTGACAAACATACTAGTTATTTTTCATCCTATTTTGTTTTTATTATGTAATTAACATTAGAAAAGAATGTTAGTGTGTTGATGCTGTTTGTTGCTGGCAATTACACGATAAATCTGTTCACTTTCCATGACAAAAGTCCTCCATGGGGGTTGTGTGAGTGCAGCCGAAGGTTGAAAATAACATGATCGTGTGGGTTTTTTCATTTCCAGTCCCACAATGGCAAGTTTTTGTGCACCTCCCACATGCTGTGTAAATTTACCTGCCAAAGCCATGTTTCCAAAGAGCCAAAGTAATGACTTACTCTTGTTAACCCTTACTGAGACAGGGCATACTAATGTGACTGAGACATATACCCTTATGGAAACAGATTGGTATTCTGTAGTACACGACTGAAAGAGTATAAAAGTACAGTGGAATGATTTATGTTAATGTCAAATAATATTTAAATTGGCTTAATTAAATAGCTTTGCTAAAATGTGAAGATTAATGAGTCATAAGCCTGGTGGAGTAAATGAAGAGACAAAACATAAATTACAACAGTCTCCTCTCTTCCTCTCTTTACTTTTGCCTCCTATAATTATAAAAGCACTGGAATAATTGACAGTGTTCACTCATGTAAGTATTTCAGACACTAAAAGAAAAACGAAATTTCTCACAAACATAACAACCATAACAATCGGTGTGCTTACTCTGGCACATCCTTTTGCTTATTGACTAATTTCATTACATAACAAGTCAAAATGAAATGCAATGCACGCAATACAAAACCAGAGTGGAGCTGATATAAGTGTTAGACAAGGAGAACCACTTGTGTGATCTGAAGGTATGCTGCCCCAACTAAAAATAGCCTGGGTTTTAAATCTACAAAAGACCTCCACTATAATGCCCATAATTTTCAGACTCTTGCAGTAAACCAGGTAGTGAAAACAACTGCAAATATATTCTTTCACACAATAAGCACCGTGTCAAGTTAGGTATTTTCTTAAGCATTAGTTTTAGGACTTCCACTAACACTATTATAAAAAAAAACCATTAGCAATAGTTAAATATTTGAAACCAGACATTAAAAATAAACAGAAAATAATGTTCCATACCTTCTGCAATTGATCAAAAATATAAGATAAAGTCCTGGGAATGATGCCTCGATCACTGTAACGTTCTGCTCCTCCTGTGATCGTAAAAGTTTTGCCACTGCCTGTCTGACCATATGCAAAGACAGTACCATTGTATCCAGCCAAAACACTATACAAGTAAAAAAAGGAAGATAATTAATATTTAAGGCAGAACATATTGTCTATGATCAACTCTGTATAGAACCAAAATACAATTAACAGTAATTCTTAATTACATAGCAACTAACTGTCTTCGGTAAAACAAGAATATGCTTTAATATATGTTCTAGATTCTATAGAATTTAAACTATCTAGAATGGAAGGATTTCTTGATGCCTTGACTTAATCCATTATTAGCTGATCATACTTATTAATATTTACACTACCTTTTCATACTTTTTAGTTTGGCAGATGATTTTTTGCAAGGATATTTAATCTCTTTAAAGACTCTAGATGTCAGGAATTGTGCCATTCATACACTAGAAGAATCAAGAAATATTTCACATAGGACCTCATTAAATGCAGCGAAACTATATTATGGTTAGAAACTCACATAAGGATACTGTTATACCAGGGTCCAGCCTTTATTCTTTTATTCTTTTATTAATACAACTATACTAAACTAACAGACTTCGCATGGATAAGGGTATGCACAAGAGAACCTGTGCTTAAAGCAGTGTAATAAAATATTCATTTACTATGAGAACACACAAACCCACTTTGGAAATAGCAAACTTTTCTGTTATAATTATGACTGTATAGACGAATAGACTATTATAGAATAATATAATAGAATTATATATATAATAGACGAATTAGCTATTAATGGCATAGCATGAAATGGCAGTCAGACTCATCATCTTTTTCACACCTCTTACTTCTGTTTGCAGAAGTGCCTAATGAAAGTCCAGTTCAAATGTCTTTCTCTAATTCACCACACTGCCACCATTGATTTCCACCTGACTTCCACCAAACAATAGATAAGCTTAATCATCTTAAATTTTGGACTGGATTTACTATGCTTAAGGACCTGCCAATTTTGTTCAACAAATTGAAAGGCAAAAATTATTCATGTGCATTTTGTTTAAGGAAGAAATGACAAATAAGCTACAATTTTAATAAATAAAAATAGGGAAAACAACCCTTGCGTAAGCGAAAAAGAAACACGCATATAGATAGCTGCTGGTCTGGCGCCACAAGAGATGCAATGGTTCTCCAACTTATTAAAGTTTATTTAAAGGCCTCAGTAGTTGCCAAATTGCCTATTTTAATCCATTACAGTAGGATGTCAAAGAAAAAAGCATGTTGAAAGGAGCTACAGTGAACATCTGCTCCTAAAACACGCAAAGACAGAATAGATATAGATATTAGATTTCAGATGTTAAAAATCAAAACAGTTATTATGATAAAACACCTCATTAATCTTAGGAATTTCTAGTGCCCACTGTCACAATATCTGAATGCTGATGACAATAATGAGTTGTCAGAAGGTAGGGGGTATCAACAGAAGTTCAGACATGGCAGATTCAAACCTAGCAAGGGGAAATGATTCTTCAAGCAAATTGTAGTTAAGCCATGCAACTCTTTGCCATGTCATATTTTGGACATTAAAATGTCACACAGGCTTCAGCAGAGTTTGGACTAAATCAGCAAAAAATTTTTCTTCAGGGCTACTAATCACAGAGAAATCTGAAAGTCCCTAAATTACAAATAACTAAAGACTAAGAGGATGCATGCAGGAGGCAGCTCTACTTGCTTACTCCATTTTTTTGGTCTGAGCATTGTCTGTTAGTCCCTGAGAGAGACAACACAGTGCACTAGATGGAACCTTTGTCTTATGCAGTATAGCTGCTCTTCTACCTGTACAGAAGAGCTCCCTGGCTCTTCAGAGCTAGCAACTGGGGTTAGCAAATTTTCTTACGCCTTCTCTTTAAAGGTGTGTCTTGCAATGTGTTAAAAACTAGTAAATGTGTGGCTGCAAACTATTAACTTGACATATTTGTATTCTGATTTCTAACCACTTCAGAAAAAGCTGTTGATTAGAATCACCTCACATGTAAATGCAGCATAAAATGTCACATACCATAGCTGTCAAAACAGCTGAAAAAGTCAGTGAGTTTTCTTTTTGCTATTTGATTCATATATATTCTTATACTTTCTGCAGTGCATCAGCACAGCTCTGAAAAGTTTTCCGGAAAACCCTGACAGCTCATAAAATGTGAACATATCCATGTCAATAACACATTCTTCTTATCCAATGCAATTATAGGTTATCTTAACATTGCATTACATAGATGATTTTGATTCCACAGTTATGTTCTTTAAATTCTGAGCTAAAAGTCAATCTTACTTTCTAAATTTATGTGCAAGTATCTATATGTGTGTGTGTGTATAATTATATATATATACAAATAATTGCATCCTGTCTATATTTACAGCACACATTTCTTTCAGTCAGAGTGGATTACAGCTACCACCAAGTCAATTTAAGGATAGCCTGCTTGAGGTGCTAAGGAAGCCTCTAAGGAAAGAAGACTACCAATAATACCAGTGAAACTGCTGGCAAAGCCTTCTAAGAGCAACATGCAACTCCATAAGGACAGGATGGAGAACAAATTCGCTTTCTAAGTCTGAGAAGCACAACACTTTTATAAGTAAGAGACAAGGGACTAGGAGTTCAGGCAGGACTGACAAAGCTCCTTTGGCTCAGAAGCAAGCTGTACACTACGATCTCACCTCCTGAAAAGAGTAGAAGGGAAGATGCAGTGAAAATGAAAAACCTCCACTGTTGTCAGCTTTGGGAGAGAGAATTAAACTTATGAACTACACTAAAGTTAAGGGCTTATGCATATATATTTACTTATAAAAGAACACATTTCAAAACTGAAGATGTATAACTACCATTCTAAGTATAAAATTGTGAATATTAGTCAATGTCAGTTTTGAAGGTCTGTATGTGATAACGTGGATTAAGTCATAAAAATCTGGGTCTGATGTGTCTTGTTCACACTTACTTTGAGTAACCTCATTTGGAATCAATGGCCATACAGGATGTTTTAGCAATGAGCCTTGTGGACAACTTATCACCATAGGAAATACTTGCTGGAGATACACTTTGCTCTTTTCCACTTCTAAGTACTTCTAGGCAAAAAAACCCCAGCCAAAATGCCATCAATCTAATTTTAGTTCATTGTCCCCAAAAGTTTAACATTGAAAGGGTAACTATATTAGATGGACCAATACCAAATCAATCAATAAATCAATACCTATTTACTAAATACTCAGGAAGTTTAAGATTTGTACATAGTATTTTCAACCCAAGATGGACAACTCCTTTAGGAAAATAAAAAGCTCAAAAACTTTCATAAATTGTTAGCCATCCATAAAATAATGTTTAAGAAAACAACATTAAACTATACTGCATAATTACCCTTGGCAAAATGACGGGTCCCTCAGATGCTAGAAGTCAGTATACTGAGCAGAAAATATACACGTTGTCCCTTTCATCCTGAAATATAACTGCAGCAGGTACCAAAAAAGTTGGCAACATCCTTTATGACAAGAGAAGAGCATATTTTCTAAATAGCACCCAGCAAAGGGATCCTTGAGGATGCTCATTTGCAAATTAAAGCTGTCCCCAACAGTAGTGGAAGTGATTCTTTGCTGGGAAAGGCTGGTAGAGAATCAGCAGCTCTTTCCTGCCTTTTCAACAAAACCTACTTTGCAAGATGTCAGTTCCCACAGACAAAGTCTGCATGTTTGCTCTTCAGAGTCTCTGAACAGAAGTCCCAAATTTTTGTTAAACTCAGTGTTTGAAACTACACAGGTTCACATGGATAGTGATAGTAGTCATGTGTGGACTTAAAACTATGCATAAATAAAAATCACACATTAAAAGTGTATTTTCAGTTATGCCCCCTTGGTGTTACCAGAATACCCAGAATTTTGCTTTCTTTTTTTCTCTGAAGGATGAATTTTGACATAGTTAAGGAGACATCTTGTTGAATAAGTAGTCTCTTCACTACTTCAAACAAACCACATCAAAGACCCATAATCCAAGAAGAGGCTTTGCAGAAAAGATCTTTCATGCACTTATACAACATTGTATAGCAACCTGTTCAGAAGTTCATGGACAACTTCCAGATAGATTAGACTAAAATACTGTTAGAGAAATCTGTCTCTAGGACATTTTATCTAAGTTGTAATTGCCAGAGTTACTGGAGGGTCTTGTTTTTTTATCAATACCAAGCTAGACCTAAAAACACCTACTACAGAGAAAAATAACTTTAAAATACAATGATGTAAATCTTCTATAAATTTGTATATTTGTTTCATTCTATTACAGAATTCAGAGAGATCGTTTTCATTATTCACTAAAACATGCAGGCATATATTTGTAACAGTTTGTGATAGACTTAGTTTCTATAAGAAGAAAAGAATAAAATACATTAAAAAGTCAGTTTCTAACAAATTGTTGATTTGGCTTTGCTTGTACTGCTTATAACCACATATTTCATATTCCTATCTGGAAAATATGGGCCAACTTAAATGTGTTAAGGAAAACTTAATTTGCCACATGCATGAGCAGTAAAGTCTGACTTGTTGAAGTTCATACCTGTGAACAATAAGATGCACTGAATGGGGATAAATCTCGTTGGCTTGAATTTCTGTATATAAGGAAATCTCAAAGAAACCTGGCCAAGGCTTAAAATTCTGTAAAGACAAGATTTCCACAAAAAACGTGACATTTCAGGGAAAACATGGACGTGCAATAGGTCTGCAAAAAGTTGTATTTCAATCTCATCTAATATCCTGAGCTGTCTTCATGGCTTATTAACGTGTGGAAGATCTGTTTCATGACTGCCAAGAAAGGCCCCAAAAAGTGAAGAGCTGCAAATTCAAAGAGGGCAGAACTAAACAAATTGAATATTAATATTTTAGATCTAACTCATGATACCAGAATATCAGGATTTCCAGATTTTGTAGCATAAATGATAATTATGTCAACACTTGGTAAATATACCTTTTTAAATTGAATATTTCTTTTTGTGTTTCAGTGAAAACACATGTGGCCGAGTCATATGAAGTTTCACATATTACAAAACTGAATTTAAGAAAAAAATAATGTTTGCTTGATATATTGGAAATGTAAACACGTACATCTATGTAACCATATCTACATACGTTTCCTGCATGTTGAGCTGGGTGGGACGATAAATGTTAGTCTTTTTGACCACTGTAAGAAAAGTTGATTTAAAGAAAAATATTGATGAAAAATCATCATGATAGTCTTCCAAGTATTATGAGCTCATCAAGAAGTATTTATGCTACAAGAAAGTCGCTTTAGCAAAGTTAGTATCATTGAACAACACAAAATTGTGCAAAAAGATTTTGCATGGTGGAAATCAGAATAAGAGAGTGCGTGGGAAAAAACCAAATAATAGCATAAACTGCAGGCAAGTACTCACAAAGTATGAATAATTATTGTTTATTACATGCCTAAATTTTCTTTATCCTTTTATTCTGCATTATAATTTATCATCAAATTATATGTTCTCTTCAAGATAATTATAATTTAGAAAAGGATTACATCTGTTCTTACATTTTACTCAAAGAATTGAATGCTTCTTTTCTGATCAAGCACTGAAAACTTAATGCTAGTTTTTAGAAACACAACAGCTTGTGCTTCACCTTACAGAGCTAAACAGCAACAAGTTTAAACAAAAAGAAAGCATTGAGTATATCCTCTATGTTGCTTAGGGTTTAAATCACACCTTTCTCAAGCAAAAGGTGGTTTGTGCACACAGCTGACTAAGGAGATTGATTTGATACCAGTGCTAAATAAACCTAATCATATATTATGGCAGCAACATGATGGGATAAATTAAAAATGTTCAAGTTTTACCTCCAGCTATGACACAGACTATCAAAAAACCTCCCCCAACAACAGTGTTTGGGACAGGAATTGCAATACTTTAATATTTTTTCTAACCAGAATACTAAGGGATACTTTTCCTCCACTGGGAAAGAATTCTCTGTCTGGGAAGTATTAAGTAAGACCATGATCCACAGCTTATTCAATTCACTGACCACCTCTCCAATATGTCACTGAGTTTTAGGGGGCAATTTGATGCAGATTTTTTTGCTGCTGTAAATGCTTGAACATAGTATAGGATTTACACTTCCCTGCATGCATCAAAAGCTTATTAAATACCTTAGAAACTCCCAACATACACTCCAGAAATATTTTTTCCAATTAACATGGAATACTCTTGATTTTAATACTTCTCTTGTTTTGAAAAAGAGACATATAATAGAAAAACAGAAGGCTGAAGTAAATGTTCCTTATATGTTCCACTTTCAGTACAACTTTAATACCACTTTATAACCCAAGTGTTGTTACCTAAAAGCTTATGTAATGATGATTGCTCAAGAAAATCAGTTTTGGCTTTATGAAAAATTAATTATGACATGCATTCTTTTCTGCACTTTGGACTTCGAGAAACTATCCATTACCAAGCATATGAAAGTTTTTTACATGAATATAAAGGAGAGCAACACCATGTGGTTTTTTTTCCCCCTCAAATCTTCCTCTTCACTTATCAAGTAACTTGCATGTTCTAACTTGTAATTCGTGGTGATTTAAAAACATACACAGTGAGATATGAACTTTTAATTTGAAAATTCAGTTCAGACCCTTATTTAAATTAATGCTGTTACAAAATTATGTACTGGCATTTCCAGTCACTCCACTGCCTTGTCTCATTCCTGAAAGATGTCTAATTCCTAAATATAGTGTGATACAGAAGTATAACTCATGGAAGCAATTCCACTTAAATTGATAGATATGTTATGTTTACAACCGCCTAACATTCCTCAAGTGAGAAATTCCTCAAGTGAGAGCTAGACAATTTATGGGTAGTTACTACAGTCTAAAATATCATTCAGTACTTCGTCCTTGAGTATCTGAGACAATATAAATAGTGGTAAAAGCCCAGTGACAGTAGACAGAGGTTGAAAGCAGACTGAGGTTGTTTTATTGTGGTTGGGTTTTCTGACTACATTTTGTTTTAATTTCCAGTGAAGATCATTTGTTCTATTTAAAGCTTACGGACACAGAACTTTTCATTTATTTCTGTGCTCATTGTTAATGAGACTTTAGGGAGGCTTTTGCCTAAGTACAACCAAGAACTCTGCTTCCTCTGCTGCTGCACTGTTTTTGCTAAATCAAACAGAACAGTTACCTTCACAATTTGAAAAAAAAAAAAAAAAAAAGGAAAAAAAAATTTCTTTTGAGTTCTGTCCCCACTTTTGGGCTCCCCAGCACCCCCTAGATGAAAAATGCTTAAAAGAAACTGGAATGACCCTGATAAAACCAATTGAGTTCAGGCTGCAGCACGTCATGCACAAGAAGCCAAGTGAGCTGTTTCCTATCAACCCAGAGAAGAGAAGGCCTTACATGTACCTAATTACCACCTTCTGCAATGGATCATTAGAGACAGACTCAAACTCCTCCCAGAGCCTTACATTAGTAGAACACAAAGCAGTGGTTACAAGTTGCAAGAGAAGAAACTCCAAGTGAGTATAAGGAAAATATTCTCCAAAGTGAGAGTAGTTAAGCCTTGGAAGAGGTGCCCAGATAGACTGTGGTATTCCCATCTTTGGACATTTTTGAATCTCTATTGGACAAGGGCCTGAGAAATGTGATCTAGAAGCCAGATTGGCNGAAGGAAGAACTTATTTTCAAGAATCTGGAAAATAAGTTTTCAGGAGAATTTGTCTTCACAGAGACTCAGCTTTCAGATATCTTTGGAGATCAGACTACAGTTTTTTTTAAATTAAAATTAGCAAAGTATCTCAGTATGACTTTTTTTCTTTGTGTCTTTGCCAGATTTGTGCAACAAATCCAAATTGGTAATGCCTGATCTTTAAAAAACAAAACTGATTTCCAAATGTGCATGTAGCTGTTTTTGAGAGATTAGTACAGGCAAGTTTCCTTAGAAATTTCAGAAGTTTTCCTACAGAAAAAAAAAAAAGTAATATATTTTCTTGTTTTGACTAAGATCTCTAAATATATTTAGAATTTCACCATAAACACAGTAACAGATTAGTGACACAAAGATATACGGAATCAAAGCTGTTGAACGGTAACTTAAATTAAGTAACCTTCTTGAACAATTCTAAATTGCACAATTTAAGTCAAATCCAACACAAGCAACTAATAGTCATTTGAGAAGAAACATCAATTACACTTTCTACTTTTTGTTGCCTCATAATTGTACTCACTTTGAGAAAGAACAGCTAGCATTACTAATTTCTCAATTTAGGGGAAAGTTTAGGCTATATTTCTTTAAAGGTGACATCGAAACAACATGTCCTTTTGCTCTATATAGATTCTACACGTCTTTGTGAGGCAGATGTGCCAGATCACTACTTTCAACATTGTGTGACAAATATATCCAGGTACAAAATAAATAATTGTTAATAAAATATTTTTACTACATTTTCTGTAAGAATATACAGCCTAAAAAAACCCACAAAACCAGCTGAGAGTAAAGTGAAGTAGTTTATATATTACAGATGCTAATTCTTANAAAGGAAAAGAAACTATCTCTTGAGTTCTGTCCCCACTTTTGGGCTCCCCAGCACCCACTAGATGAAAAATGCTTAAAAGAAACTGGAATGAGCCTGATAAAACCAATTGAGTTCAGGCTGCAGCACGTCATGCACAAGAAGCCAAGTGAGCTGTTTCCTATCAACCCAGAGAAGAGAAGGCCTTACATGTACCTAATTACCACCTTCTGCAATGGATCATTAGAGACAGACTCAAACTCCTCCCAGAGCCTTACATTAGTAGAACACAAAGCAGTGGTTACAAGTTGCAAGAGAAGAAACTCCAAGTGAGCATAAGGAAAATATTCTCCAAAGTGAGAGTAGTTAAGCCTTGGAAGAGGTGCCCAGATAGACTGTGGTATTCCCATCTTTGGACATTTTTGAATCTCTATTGGACAAGGGCCTGAGAAATGTGATCTAGAAGCCAGATTGGCTTTCCTCAGAAGATTGGTCCAGATGACCTACACAGATCCCTTCTTACTTATTCTAATAGGTTGAAAAATTTCGAAGTGAGAGTTTTGTACAAAGTTTATAATATGAATAAATAAAATAGTGAAAACCCCTTATTAAGTAAGACTAAATTCTGTAAGTGTTTTTAAGTAGGTAAGAGAAAATCCTGGGAACAAGAAGCAACTTTGATCTTAAAAACTTATTTACTTTAATTTTCTTAGTTTATTTTGGCTTCATATTATTATTTTTACCTGAGTTCTGCCATCTTCCTTTTAAATGAGTAGTAACATAAAGGCATGTGGTTGAAACAAATATTCAGTAACTATAAAATACTAGACTAATGAAAAAAGCAGAAGTATCTTTGATATTTGGATACTGTTGGCCCTCTCTTTATCTCAGTTCTTGCAGATCTGAAAAATGTTATCAGTGTCCCTCATTTTCCTTCCTTCTATCTCATGAAACCTCAATTACTTGATATTAAAAAATAAATTAACACAGTCCTGACAAAAACAGCCCCCTCTGCCCCTTCCCCCCCACTCCCCCTTCCAAATTATATTGAA
>VXAX01004361.1:3069787-3121761 GCA_013399835.1 Leptocoma aspasia
AAAAAAAAAAAAGTAATATATTTTCTTGTTTTGACTAAGATCTCTAAATATATTTAGAATTTCACCATAAACACAGTAACAGATTAGTGACACAAAGATATTCGGAATCAAAGCTGTTGAACGGTAACTTAAATTAAGTAACCTTCTTGAACAATTCTAAATTGCACAATTTAAGTCAAATCCAACACAAGCAACTAATAGTCATTTGAGAAGAAACATCAATTACACTTTCTACTTTTTGTTGCCTCATAATTGTACTCACTTTGAGAAAGAACAGCTAGCATTACTAATTTCTCAATTTAGGGGAAAGTTTAGGCTATATTTCTTTAAAGGTGACATCGAAACAACATGTCCTTTTGCTCTATATAGATTCTACACGTCTTTGTGAGGCAGATGAGCCAGATCACTACTTTCAACATTGTGTGACAAATATATCCAGGTACAAAATAAATAATTGTTAATAAAATATTTTTACTACATTTTCTGTAAGAATATACAGCCTAAAAAAACCCACAAAACCAGCTGAGAGTAAAGTGAAGTAGTTTATATATTACAGATGCTAATTCTTAGGATAAATATAGCACATGAGAAGAAACCAGAATCTGCAGAAATGGGAGCATTATCCCCAATGCCATCAGATTTTTCAGAAGATCAGAGGTGATTGCCATTAGATTTATAAACAGCTGAGCTATTTATTATTTGCATGAGACAACTGAAGAGAAAATATTTTCAAATGTTATTCTTTAATAAATCAAGAAATCTAATAACAAAACATTGATTGAGTTTTCAGTTCATATTAGAACTGAAAACTCAACTAATTTAAATCAGTTAACATTTTCTACTTAATTTCTGATTGCATACATAATCACAAAACTAATATTTGAAACATTTTGAGAGCAGCCTTGTTTAGTTGTGACACTAAAACAACGCTTAATCATTAGCAAACTTCTAAGGGTTTTATTTATTTTCCCTGGTTTTGATACAGTAAGAGAATTAGTGCTGCTTCTTAAACATCAAGTTGACTCTGCACAAAAACATTATCAAGAATATATATTTAAAACTAGAAGGAAGAGAAACAATGTAAGAGATGACTCAAGAGTAGAAAAAGAATAATAAAATTCAAGCAAATAATATGCTTGTAATGGTTTGCAGAGGCTGGCACTTTTGACTGAAGAAGCAAATTAAACAAACTAATGTCTGGTGCCTCTGAAACCACAGGCAAGATGACAATGTAACTGGACTTACAGAAAGAGAAGTAGTGGCCCAACATCAAAGAAAACATACTTAAAAAGGAAAAGAAAGAAAAAGAGAAAAGAAAGTTGCATCAAATTGCCATCCATCCAAGAACAAACTAGAAAGATTTTAGAATCCTCAGCACTGCCTTTCTGGTTTTAGTTTAAGCAATGCCCAATAATTTTTTTTTCTAAGCATTCAAGTCTCTAACTGAATTTTCTCCGGACTGTAAGAATGCATGACAAAGAACCTCAAAAAATGTTACTGAACTATTTCATTGATATTTTCCTGCTACTTTCTTTTCCCTGGCAATACACACACAAAAACTGTTCCCTTAGTAAAGTGACTCCAACAACAGAAATGTCTGTACTTGCAACAGCTTTTTCATGCAAGAGAATATTGACTGTGAAAGAAACAAATAATGAAGGACATTTTGCTGTGAAAAACTGTGGTCTTTAAGAGAAACAGGGCAATTCTTATTGTCCCATGATGGAAAAGAAAATGGTATCATTAACCACAGAGTGAAATAAATTTCAGGCCCATTTCAGGACTCCATTAGCCAAGGAACTTCATGACTGAAGATATTTTGAAATAGATATTTTTGTCTACAAAGAGGTAAAAGATTAAGGGAGTGGATAAAAACATGACCATACTTCAGTTATTGTCTACTCTATTATAAAAAAGAAAAATAAAATTATCAGTGACAACACAAGCATAATTTAGAATACAAGCTTTACCACATTACAATGCTCAGTGACAAAATCTTGATTTCATTAAGAATGGTTTTATAAGTCAATTTTAGCATTAAAGATAAAGACTCAGCTACTTGGAGATAATTGTCTGCATAAACACCATTGATTTTAATAGCATTTAAGTACTTGCAAGTACTTAAAAATATCTAAACTCTGAAACTAAAGCCTACATAACAGAGAAAATTAATATATAAAACAAGTCTTTTATAATCTAACATTGAAATAAAGGAGAAGAATACCCCTTTGTGTTTATTAGAGCACTGTATCGATGAACTGTTCAACTAGAAAATATTTCCATATTCTAACAAAACACTCCAAAGGGAAAAAAGTAGCCAGTTTCTTGCTAGTTAATTTGGATATTCTGAGCTTTTGTTGAGGATAACTAAGTCTATAGTATGTAACAATTAGACTTTTAAGGCTTCTCTTGCCAAACACACTCAAATTAGATAAAGATATTTTTTTTCTGCAGTCAACATTAAACCCAGAGATATTTAAAATTAAGCATATGAGTTAATGTGAAGCTATATGTGATAATGTCAGATAAGCAAAGAAATATCTTTTGGATGAGAAAATAACAAGAATTATTTTTAAGTCTATCTAGCTTATTCTAATGAAATTTCAAATTCCCTGGCTTCCCATTTTCACTGTCAATTACCTTTTTGCTTTATTTTTAGAAAACAGGAGGAGTGTGGAAAAAGAAAATAAAATTATAAAGAGATAGATATATTTTCTTCCATGTAACAACTTGGGAAAGGCTTAGTGTCCAGCTGAAGATGTTTGTTTTCCTACAGTGCTAAACACAGGACCGTGTAATAGATTGAGGAATAACTTGCAGAAGCATGGCTTAAACCAATAATCAGACAATGAATGAGAAATAAGTCGGCACTTGAAGTAATACTTCCCAACTCACTACAAGTCTGGATTTTGAGCAGTAAGTTTGATAAACAAGCAATCACTATGCAGAAATTCTGCTTCCTCCAGTACAAACCAGTACAAAATTCAGCAATGCAGACAGTAACCTGAGCAAAGAGAATGGCATAACACCCATTTTACACTGGAAAATCCACTTGTTTCAGAGTGACATTCAACCCACACAACGAATGCAGAAGTCTTCATCAGTCTTAAATATTTGCCTTTGCAAACTGTCAGATATGAGCATTGTTTGATTGTGAAAATGGAGGAGAAAAAAAACCAGTGCCAAAAGCACTGCCTTATGTGTTAAAACAAAAGTAATAAGGACAAGATTTAGGAATATCTCCACAAACATTAATGAGAGTCCCTAGCTTAATGAAAATTATATGGGGGGGATAAAATTTTCATTAGGTTTACCTCTACATAGAAAATACTATTCTAAGGCAATGAAGTCAGCTTATATTACAGACAAAAAAAGAATTGGGCATGGATGTCTATCGCTGTACAACAAAAGAGGCAACGGTAGCATTGCTATTTTAACAGTCAAAAATGGAACATTAGTACGCATAAAATTCTCAGGGGATTGTATATCCCCTGGATTCAGACAAGTCAGCATTTAGTAAATTAGAACATCAATCCATTTTTACAACAACGAGACAAAGACTTGACAGCTCTCCTTCAAGTAATACAACAAAAGCAAAAATAGCTTTTCCCTGGTTACTTGCAAGATCAACAACATACCATTCTGCTACTGGTTTGGCAATGCTGTCAAAAATCACATCTTGTTTTGCCTCTTGATCAAAAATTTTCTGAAATCTGAAAATATTAAGCAAATAATAATTGCTTAGAATGTTAAAACAGTACTTGATTCATACATTTTTGTTTGTGTTTGTAATAGTCAATGTTTACATCATTAGGCTTACATAACTTAGTACAATGTTTTCCCTGTAGTCTTAACCACAGCTTGCTGTTGTGCTATTGTACATAAATAGGCTGTACACAGAGCTGCTTTGACAAGATCTGTACAATAAAATCCTCTGATAAAATGATGTGGCTTAGAAAAAAATAAACCGTATTTTAAACCTATCAAGAGAATTAGTGTTTGTAACTGGCACCACACTGAATCCTGGATAAATAGATTACACTATAACCAAATACAGCATCCCACCAGTAGAGCCAGGCTCACATTTTTTCAAGCCATTTCCTTCATTCTGCTGCACAATTACTATAGGTCACAAGGAGACATTTAATTAAATATGTTTTGTCACTTTCTATATAAAATATCTGCAGTTATTTTACAGAATCAGAATTCTTGAGGTTGGAAGGGACCATTTGTTACAATCCTCCTGCTGCCTCTGCATCATTTTCTGTTCATGTGGATGAACTGTTCTTGAGCCTAGAGAAGGTGATCCTTGAAAATCAGCCAGTTTTCCTGGTCATGTCTCCAGGAATGTGTCTCAGAGAATTCTTTCAAGCAGACCCATGAACAAGCCAAAGTCTGCATTTATGAAGTCCAGGGTTGCAATCCCGCTTTTTGCCTTACCCCCTTCTCTCAGTATCCTGAATTTCATTATCTCACGGCCACTGCAGTCAAAGCTACTTCCAGGCTTAATATTCCTCAACAGTTTGTCCATGTTTGCAAATATCCTGACTGGCTTAACTGTATGTTAGGACGTTGTCATCCACACGTCCCAGCAGGCCCCCGTACTGCTGGTGCCCTGCTGTGTTGTCCCCATATTTGGAACTCTGTTCTTGCAGAGAACTTCCCAGGGCGTGTAGGGAGGCCTTATGGACACTGGGTGTGTAGAAAGGCATCATGCTGACCCATGCAGTGGGTACAGTGTCACAGACAAATGCAATACACAAAACATAAGAGCATTTATTCTATCCTGCTAATCAGTCAAGTAACACAAGCAATTATTCTTGCATTGTCTTAAGGATAATAAGGCACAGGGTTTCTCAGAATGCACCTCTACAGAGTTTTTAATAAATTATAAAGTCAGACAAAAATATCAACATTTATTAAGTTAGGCTTGGGCATCTACAGCCTAAGGTAGTGTTGCATATTAATCTATTTGGAGAGGGCAGCTCCTCTCTTTCCAAGCATATTACCTTAGCTGATGTAGAACGACATCAGTCTGAGCTGCAGGTGTTTAGGTGGAGCTCTCTTTTTGAATAGCATAGAGAAACAAATTACTTGTTGTTTACTACAAAAAATGAAGCATATCCAGATTGGAAAAAGGCAGTCTTGACCTCGTCATAAGAGGTGATTATATAGCTAGCTTTATTCATCACCAAAATTTTAAAGTGTTGCCTCACTTTTCTGTTGAAGTAATAAAAAAAATGTTTGATATTGCTGTACTGATTTTAAGTTCCTAAAAAATATTTACACTCTAAAACCAAGGATTTATTTCTTTCAACAACTTCTGGTTTTCTTTACCTTGCTTTGACTATGTCTAAAACATAGTTTCTAAATAGAATGTTTTACATCAGGACTTCTTTAGCCAGCCTATGACAACCCACTAGATAACAAGATAACACACAGTCCTGCCTCAGTCTTCATACACAAATTCAAAACAAAGTGCAAAAAATAGAAGAACTGATAAATGAATATTTGAGATGAGATTTAGAAGTGCATAATGACTTGCAATGGACAGACAATAGTATGACAGTTTTATCCAATGCTATCAGACCCATTGTGGTGACGAGCATATCCTGAAGTATTCCTCTTGTTAAGGGAATTATGTAAAAATAAACCCATCTATACCATAATCTAATTTTAAAGTTAGACTTTTCCTGATTCCATATATCTGTATCACTACACATAGCATTGTCAATCACTAGAGGCAGAAGGTACAAAGATAAGGCTTCTACTCACTTGAACTTGTAGCTTTCTCGTTTATTATTGATGAACCCATCTGCTAAGTCACGTGGCACAGTAATCTCCAGACTGGGCAGAGGTTCCTCATTATCAACTGAATAACTCTAATAAGGATGGATACGAATTCACAGAATAGCTTCATTAATAGAACAGCATTACCCTTAGATATAACACTTAAGCTTAGCACCTGTAATTGTCTGGAGACAAACTTGTTACAAATTGCATTAAATATGTGTGCAGATCTTCCTTAACTACTATACAACAAAACCAGCACATAATGGCATTATCCTGTTGTTGGAATCCAGGGCACAGGGAATATTTCCCTGCCTGTATTAGGGAGCCCTGACCCCCAGTCAAACACTGTTTTTAACCTTTGTCCCAGGGAAAAAATTATTAAGACTTTGGGATGAGTTAGAGAACACAAGTGTAAACTAGGTATGTAGCAGTAGTAGTAAGAATCTATCACAAGCTGAAAAATTTAAGGTTTTTAGGATTTTAGTATGAGAATGAATGAGAGACAAGATAAAAGATTTAGGGTGTAGTTTCCTTTCCTTCTTGTTCCTTCTTCTTCTCCATTTTCTGTAGCATTGGTAGCACAAAGTCATTAGTTAGGAATAGTAGCAACATAATTGTTACGTGTGTAGATTAGTAGAAGTCATTAGTAGTAAACTAAAAACAATATACGTGTTAAAAAGTAATTGGGCTGATTATCTTTAAAAAGACCTGTGCGTGGCAGAAACAGCCAAAAGCCTCCAACATCCTGTCACCATGTAAACACTACAATAATACTTGAAACAAAAGCGTAGCCTCTTTGACATAATTTGCTTACTAAAGCACTTTAATATCTGTGATGTTATAAAAAGCCAAAGCACAGCCCCCAGTGCAAACCGCTCAAAAAAATCTGGAAGAATACATTAGGAAAGGCTACAAGAAGACAAAGGCTGCAACAAGAAGAGCTGGTTTAAAACAAGAAGGCAATTAAGAGACCTAAATGCACGGTTCCTGAAGAACACTTTCATTATCTTTATTATCCCTTGGGAAGGCAGCTGTACACGGGGAGCAACAGGTCCAGAACACCGCTGAACTGCACAAACCCGGTGACGCGTGTCAAGTGTTTTCCTGCGGACAACTAGGCTGGAAGTTAGTTCCGCAGCCACTCCCCCAACAATTACAGCCTAAACTCCTCTACTTCATGATTTTATGAACTTCCTAAGGCTTCGGAGAGCAGGAGCCTCTCGCCGCACACCCGCCCGCGTATCAACCTCTCCGGCCCCGCGGCCGCCCGAGCCTCTTAAACAGGAGCGGCCCGGCCCCGCTGCCCCCACCTGAGCGGGGAACGCGGGTCCCCGGGCAGCCCTCGGCTCTCCCGGGCAGCCCTCGGCTCTCCCGGGCATCCCCAGCGCATCCCTAGCGCGCCCCCGGGGCGCAGCTCCCGGCCTACCCCCGCCTGCTGCCGCCTGCCCAGCGGCTTCACCCGCGCGTACACCCGGATGGTTTCCTTCACCATCGCCGCCGCCGCCGCCGGGCCCCGGCAACGGTAACCGGGCACGCGCGGCCCTGGCGCGGCCTCAGGGAGCGGCGCCCGGCCCTCACACGGCCTCAGGGAGCGGGGAGCGGCCGGGCTCCGCCTGCCCCGGGTGACCGCTTGCCCCGGGTGACCGCCTGCCGCAGGTGACCGCCTGCCGCGGGTGACCGCTTGCCCCGGGTGACCGCTCGCCCGGTCCTTCGTGCCGCCTCCTCGCCAGCTGGGCTCCCCGCGGCCGGAGCTTCCCGGCTGCGAGCGAAGGGAGCCCGCACGCACTGCTCGGCCCGGAGGTGCGGGGGGCGTCTGGAGCGCTCCCGGGATTCCCCGCCGCATCACTCTGCCGCAGCTGTTTGTCCGCAGGGATCTCCCGGCTCAGCCCACCTGTGTAAGGCTCAAGAGAAGAGAAGGTCTTTTGCCGTTGTGCGGTTGAAACACCACGGAGAGAAATACCGAGATTACAGGCACTGAGGACATCAACTCCTTAATTCTAATATAAAAATGGTTGTGGGGAAAAAAAAAAAAAAACACAACAAAAACCCAAACAACTTCTATTGGAAAAAGAAGATGATGTCTTGCTACGAAAGCTAAACTTAGAGAGCAGTAAGAGCAGAACCCCATTATTCTGTGAAGTGGTTACTGCAGAGTCACACCAACATGATTGTATTTTGGCCTTAGATTTGGTGGGATATAGTGGCAGGGATCAGATTACAGTGATTGCAAGCACACTAATTTAAATTAAATGGAAAATCAGGCACTTGATTACGGAGGAGGATAGAAATTTCCCTTACTCAGATATGGTAAAAATATGTTAAACTTGTATTCCGAAATGGAAAAACAGTAAGGAAAATGTTTTCTCTCTCAGCTGAGCAAATAACTGTCTCAGAAAGTGTATGAGGCATAAGTAGTGAGCCTTCAGGGAATAAAATAGAAAAGGGCTGATCACCATCTAAAGTCAAGTGCAAAAAGTCAAAAGGGTAAAAATGAAAACAAATGGAAAATATTACTTGGTGATTAAATAGTGAAGGAAGAACAGGACATTGGAATAAGATAATGGAATAAATAGTAATTATCTTCTCGGCATTGCTCCAAAATTATGAAAAAAGTTTGTCTCTTGTCAGTAGAGACGAGGATGTTGAAGGTGATGTTAGAAGCAGAAGTGACTACAGGTAGGGAAACAACCGTAGCCAAGAAGGAAGCAGAACGTACAGTGTTCAATGAATTTAGACGAAGAGATCAGGATTTGGGAGGGAAACACAAATAATTTCAGTTCCAGAACTCTGAAAGTATTGTGATGTTTAATTGAAGTTTCAGGAACTGAAATGTTGGTTTGCTTGGTTTGGAATTGAAATGATGCAGGACAGTACACTATTTCTATTTACAGAAAACGGCAAACTTAATAGCTGTGTTATTTATCAGCTTAGCTGGATTGCAAATTAGTTGGGCAGCAGACATTATAATATTGCAGTTAATTGTGATGAAAGCTATTTTGTGTCTGCCCATGTTCAGTAGCTGGAGTATGGAGCTGGCTGAATGACACGATTGCTTTTGGGGCCAAGCCTGCTCTGCAAGTGGTTTAGGTGCCTTTCTTCAGCCTGAAGCCTGAGCTGAAAACTCTGAGCCAGTGGCACAGTGAAGACTGTTTTATTATAGGATAGTCTGAATATGCTTTGGCACAGAGAAGCTGATGAGCCAGTTTAGACTCAAGCAGCTTTCAGCATAAAATAATGGCCTTTCAAGAAAGGCCTGAAGGTGACAGCTAACTACAAATGTACAGGTCTAGAGATTATCTCTTATGCTGGAGGCATGAAAAGTTTTGGTTTGCTGTAAATTTACTGTTTGAGATCTTCTTTCTGTATTCCCTTGGGAATCACCTTGTGCTTGAGGAATTTTCTGCATTTGCGTTTATGTTAAACCTCAAAGATGCGTCAACTTTCTTCAGCTCCAGGATTTGAGGAAGTGCACCACACAGCACAAGCAACCTGTAGACTTGCAACAATTATATGACTGTATAACTTAGAGGAACTGGCAATTCCATGTTTTAAAAAGGTCAGCCATTGCCTTCTGAAGTAATAGAGCATCAAAATGAATCGTCTGCCTTTACCGTTGTAGTTCTCTTCCAATTAGAAAAATAATATCGGTCATAATATATACTGGACCTGGCAATTCAAGGACTTATGCTCCATTATGTCACCTAGCAACTTACTATGCTTCCAAATAAACAGCCTTCTAAGTTTTATAATAGCCCAAGCTTTCAAGTCCTCTCTTTTTTTTCCCAAAGCTTTACTTTTCATAGACTTTACTTATTCTTGGCAGCTGTCATGCCATTTGGCTGAAATAATGATTAGAGGTTAGAACACTAAAATCTTTCCATAGATCAACTGGGCAGGATGAAGGACCAAAATTCTTGCCAAAGCCTGAGTTTGTCTCATCATCCAACTCCTGAAAACATTAATACCAAATATGTATCTTCTACATGACCAGAAGCACTTCTTAAATGACCAGAAATTAAAGTCTGAAACGTGGCCTAAATTTAGGTACAGTATCTGTTGAGTTTGTTATGTGAGCGCTGCCAGAAATAGTACAACCTTTATAGTAAAAGGTGTGGTAATACAGAAAATTAGATTTCTGTATTTGAATGGAATGTGAAAAAGTTGAGGCAATATTTTTTGATTTTTCAAGTATCATGCCAAAGCCCTATAACCCTTGTTTTCTTCTGCTTTGTGTTCAGCATTAAAATGTTTAATGCTGTCATGTAGACAAAACTGCCTCGTTCAGCTTTTAATAGTCCGGGCCTGAGAGGACAGAGACGTTTTCCTCTTTTAGGCTACTGTTACAATCTGTTTCTTAGGAAACAGGGCTACATCTTCATGTATGTAAGAAAAACATTTGGAAAGTACCTTAAAATGTCACTGTTCTCACATTCTTACCCAACACAATTATATGTGCCCTAAAAATGTGTGTCTTGTAGACTCAGTCAAACTAGAAAATCTGAAAATGTCCTCCTTAGGGCTTATGTATGTGCATAATTATGTCTTTAATTGCTTGGCTCTTTTTGAGTAAACGAAAACTCCATGGAGAAATTTAGGGATTCTTAGGACTCTGACCGCAACAGACAACAAATCTTTTTTTTCAAATTCTAGTCTGGGGGCTTGGAGTGGGGTGGGTTTCATCTTCTAAATGGTAAACTGGATCCTTTGCTGCAAACTAGCATGAGAAGTGTTAGCGGGAGACATAAACATAATTCCAATGCATTGCAATTGTTATCTGCACAATTATAACTACCTCCTTCCCACATTTATCTTTAGCATAGTAGTTTTCCTTATTGATTTTTTATTATGAAACCTCCCAAAGTCCATCATCAATTTGTCTCCGACTAAGGAGAGATAAAATTCTAGGTGACCATGAATAGAAGAGTCTGTAGGGTTTGGGCTTTTTTAGCTGAAAACTCGTGACAAATTTAGAATCTCATGTTCAATTCTGCTCAATGAATAATTTCTTTTACAGTCATTGTATAACTAGTTTGTGGATGCTCTTTTTTGAAGAGGATTAAAATTCCATCACCTTCAACAAAACATTATGAAATTCAATTATCACATACCATTGATTTACAATAAATCTTAAATTGAAGCCAAGGATTAGAAGTTTTTTTGGGCACGGTGTAAATTTAGAGGTGTACCAAATAGCTCTTGCTAAGTTTAGGACAGGTGGCAATGCTGGAAAAGAGGAAAATAAATAGAAATATTGTGGGTAATATTAGCAGAATAGTCAGAGGCTAGGATTTCCTTATCAAGCTGTTGCTGTAAAGAGAATTTAAAGAAAGAGAATTATATAATTCTACAGATCTTTGCAGAGCTCTTTTGGGGAATGAAAACTAGCATTACAGAAAGCAGGCAAAGGTGTGTTTGAAAGTGTAAAATGAAGTTGATACCATTGATAGATCACAGACAGAAACTTATCTGCAAGGTGGTCATGAATAAGGTCTTACAGTATGGACAAGGACCTTAAAAACAAACAAAGTAATGTGGTAAAGACAGGAGAGTTGCTGGAGGCGGCACAGCTTCTGACAGCATAGAGTGATAACTGAAAGGATGATATTAAGCAACAACACTGAGAGTCTGTGTATGGGACAGGGTAGAGAAGCTGTCATTCAGTGAGGACAGATGTGGGGAACATACAACAATGCGATGGACGGTGATTACAGCCATGGAGGAAAATTAAAGTTTGTAGCTCAAAAGGACAAGGATAAAGGTCATGATCTCAGTTTTACAATTATTGTTCAGTGAAAATAGAGGGCATGATGCAGGGAGCTGTAGTGGAAGAGTCTCTAGAATATAAATACGAAGGAGAACTTCAGCCAGTAAAAATAAATTTCATAGTTTAGGTAATGTAAAAATGAAAAGAAGAAAGTAAAATGAAGTGTTACTTTGGAGGCAAAGGTAAAGAGAGGTAGCAAACCTCTTGAGGGCTTTTGTTCAGCCTTTTTATTTGGATGGAATAGATGGAAGTGTGGAGCTGTTGTAGGCACAGAGCTTGTGGTAATTGGGAGTGGGGCTGTGGCTCAGCCTCATCCCTAATGGGCTACAGCTGTGTAAGACAGGTGTCTAATATTGAAGGTAATGAGACATGGAGTGCTGAGGTGCCCTGACCAATCACAAAAGGGTAGAGAGGACACACAGGTGGAATGTATGTAAGATCAAGAGTTTAAAAGGTTGTAGTGAGGAGCAAGAAAGAGTAGGTGCCTGAGGCCTTCCTCAGTGTTGGTTGTGGCTCCACTGCTGCTCTGCTATAATGGTGACCCCAATGTAATCCTGGGATGAGTCACCCAGATGACTGAGACCTAAGAGTAGTGAGATGGTGGAATCAGGCAGACCAAGACCCTGAGAGCCTAGAAGTCTGGAAAACTTATGAGACACCAACCCCAAAAAAGAAGGATATGCTGGTATGAAAGAAATAGAGTGAGGCTATGCACTTTGCTTATTTGAAGAGAGATGGCTTGGGAGCTGATGTACGAACTACCTTTTTTATTAAAATGTGGGAGAATACCAGCTGCACTTTTGCTTGTGCTGCTGCCTGCTGCTCTCTGTAGGTGCAGTGGAGTGACCCTTGTGCCCCTAGCCAAGGTGTGCCTGTAGCCTGGTTGGGTCCTGGGGTGGTGCTGGGGTCTCCCTAGGTGGCAGAACAGGCAGCAGGACATAGAAATGGAGTGGCAGAGATGGAGGCAGCAAATGGCATGACCACAGCAGCAGCTGCTGTCACAGCAATGATGCAGCCCCTGGGGAGCGCGAGGAAAGGTTTGTGAAGTTGCTGCTGCACGAGCACTGGAACAACAAAAACAACCTTGGTCTCCGAGAGGCAGAGTCAGAGCTGCACAGAAAACACGTAAGAAAACTTTCTGGAACTGTATTGTGGTCATCTTGACTGCAATGAAAGGTGTCACCGAACGTGATTTGGGATTGGGCTGTAGGGTGAGGTGCAGCTGGAGACAGAGCCCAGCATAGCACTGAGAGCAGTGGGGGGATGCTGCTGTCCAGACCAGACTGAATTTGACACCTGGGGTACAGGTGAGCCACTGGGGACATAATGGAAATAATTTATTAAGTGATGAAATGTGACCAACTAACACAACAAAAACTGTAAAAGGAACAAGTTATTGACACAAGAATAGGTGCTAGAAACAGAGTGGCTCTGTTGTTCAGTGCGATGTGTTTGTTTGCTGGTAAAATATGTGTGTTGTGCTTGTGAATTGCAGCTGTTAAGATGTGACCATGTAGGTTCTATCTTATTCTCATATGTTACTTTATGAAGTTGTGTGGCTGTTGATGGAATTATATAACTGTTATTCTTATGTGTTGCCTTATAAAGTTGTACAGCTATTGATATTGCCAATATTCTAGAAGTGTGGGTATAAGGATTTTGATGATATGTAATGTAAGTTTGGGGAATGAACCAAGGTCAGTATGCAGATGCATTCCAGAATTAGTGGAGCTGACACAAGAGATAACTATACCATGTTTGCTATTTCTTCTGCAAGGGCCCTGTAGGGGCATGGTAGATGTGGCGTTTATTGAAAAGAAAAAAAGAAGGGGAATTGTTGTAGACACACAGCTTGTGGTAATTGGGAGTGGGGCTGTGGCTCAGCCTCATCCCTAATGGGCTACAGCTATGTAAGACAGATGAGTGGTATTGAAGGCAATGAGACATGGAGTGCTGAGGTGCACTGACCAACCACAAAAGGGTAGAGAGGACACACAGGTGGAATGCATGTGAAATCAAGAGTTTAAAAGGTTGTACTGAGGAACAATAAAGAGCAGATGCCTGAAGCCTTCTTCAGTGTTGGTTGTGGTTCCACCAGCCTTCTGCTATATGGAGCTAGAATGAGGAAAGTGAATAGACACAGAGGAGTAATTAAGAAAAATATGGAAGGATAATAGTTGATCTCATAAGATGGATGAGGATGGGGTGACCACTACTTGAGTGGGTGAGCAGATGAGAAATGTTTTTACGGAATGATGAAGGGAGTTGTACAAGAAAAGATGGCCATCTTTAAGGAAGCAAAAGTTGGCATCTAAAAAAGGTTGTTGTACAATCTAAGTAGCATAGCTGCAACTGAGGGAAACTATACTACCCAGGTTCACTGATCTCAGGGAACTGCCATGATGAGCATTCTTTTATTGTTCTAAAACTTGCACAGGCTCAAAAGTTCTTCTGTTTGGATGTAATAATATACTCCAGCCAGGTGTGCCAGACATTAACATGTTTAGAGTCGGTACCTGCCCTTTTCTTCAAGGACAAAATTAAGCCATGGAATAATTAAACAGTATGTCCAATTTTGCAAGCACAGCCTGCAGTGAAGCCGGAGAAAATGGTTTCTTAAGTAGTGAGGCACTAAATACTTTAAAATACCAAGATCAACTTTCCCGCTGAACTTTTCCATGTATTTGTGCCTTGCTGTAAACATGACAACACTGGTTTTCCCCATACAATTCTGTGAATTAAGAAATTAAGATGTGCTCTTGAACTGTTTGAAATCAACTAGAATAGCCCTCATGTTAGCACAGTTGTAACAGTATTTTTCTAAATATTTTCAGGTAATGAAAGAATAAAAGACGATTCGTTTGGTTGGTTTTTAATATTCAGTTTAAAATAAACCAACTAGTATTGCAAACTTAGCCTGGTCTAGTGGAATACATCCCTGCCCAGGCAGGGAGGTTGGAGCTAGATGATCTTTAAAGTCCTTTCCAACCCAACCATTCTGTGATTCTGCATCTCAAATGCCAGATACTTTTAAGGCTGCATGATTTTGTCACATGTTGATGTTGTTCATCTGCAGCTGAGAAATCTCATAAATGGGCAAGGGTTGGTATCCAGGAACTGCAGACATCAGTTATTTGCCAATGTGAAGAGGCAGACTTCTTGTCTGAGTAACTATATTAAAATACAAAATGGTTATTTAACCAGTGTTGATCTTCTATCTCTAGCTTGGCCATGGATGATGTGTCTTGTGTAGTTGTTGTTTAGACTTCGTTAGAGTCTTTCACTTAAGAATCCCCAGGAACATAATGAACTAGTGAGTTGCAATTCTCTTGCATTTGGAATTAAATCCTCATCAAATTAAAGCTGTTTCTAGGACCCTAGTATTACAAGCACAAGTGACCATATGCATGTTACCTGTTTTTTATTTATGGCTGAAGAGAACAGAGGAAATGTAAACCAGCCAAAGGTGAAAATAAATCCCCTTTCTTAAGTTAGTAACTGTACTGCACTTTATCTCCATTGTCTCTTCTCCAAACTGAAGTCTTACTGTAAGCGTTGTCAAGAGTTTTAATCTTTCAAAGATTGCTTACAATCAAGATGGTGAGTTATAAATTCACTTATTTAAATTCCATATGCTGTGGTTCCTTGATTCAGAGAGGAAGCTTCCTAAAGGTCTTGGTGGTAATTTGACAGACAAATATGTCAGCAGCAATTTTTTAGATTAAGTCGTCATTAAGCTAATAGTATATCTTTTAGTGGAGAACTGTTGACAAAATCAGGACCTATTGTTCTCAAGTTTGCATTATTCTGTGACCTGTTTCTGACTGGGAAAGGTCAGTGGTTTGCACACACTCCAGCCAGATTTTTCCAGAGGTGATACACATGAAGTACAGATATGATATTTGAAAACATAGGTATATCAGATTTTTGATGTGAATAATGAATTTCAGGCAGTAAATAAATTAATTTCTGAGACATTCTTCAGAACATATTTTTTTCTTGCAAATGACTGGCACATAGACACTTTTTAAACAACAGATAAGATTTTTAGCAGTTATGTCCTTGAAAAGGCTATGATTTTTTGGACTAAGAAAAAACCATTTTGCATTGTATAAATCTAGTAGGATATGTAAGGACTCCATTACATTTTCAGAGGTCAATTCTAATCCACTGAGATGCATGAACAAGAAATCCTACTCAAAAAACAAAAAGAAACAACCCCAGATCTGTCTACTACCTACATTCAGATAAGTAATATCTTCTTCACTCATGAACAGACATCCAGATAGATGGAGTAACAGCCCCCCTTTCTTAAGTGGGATAATCCAAAAGCCTTCTTTGAGATGTAACTGTCCTCCCGGTGAGTTCAGCCACTAAAGTGTTGCTAGTAATATAACATTTGCTGATGTTATATTAATATATAAATATGAATCAGTGGAGCTTATATTATTTGCAGTTTGCATTGAACAGCTTATCAGAAGAGTCACATAACTAAAACATGCTGTCTGGTGCAAATCACAAGGTATAATAGGATGAAACATCTTGCCTTTGGAAGGTGGTTGTGTTATTTTGACTCATATTTAATAGTTAAAGAACAAATATGAATTTAATCCAGAAGAGAAGTTTAAGTTATGCTAATTTTCATGTGCTTTTGTTATTATTTATCTACTGGGTTGAATTCTTGTTTTACAGTTTTGATATATTTGCATGCCCTCACAGGGCTTGCCTAGGCCCCAGTGTATGCCAAAGCACTGCCAGAATTTTAATCCCACAGTGCTGAAGTGAATATGGTTTGGATGTAGGGCAAATGATGGCTGCAGAAGGAATATGGGAAGAAGGATTGTATAACAGCTTAGAAAACACCTAGGCTGTCTCATAAGCAGTTCTTTAGATTATATATTGGAGTTTCAGAATAGTGCTGAGTAAAACTGAATAGCGTTGAATCAAGGCATGTAGAAATAATTGTTCTGTGTCACAATTGTTAACCAATCTGTACAGTTATTTAAATATTTTTCTTAGCATTTTAAAGTCTCCAGATGCCAAGTGTGTATCATAATTTTCTTCTGCTGCACATAAAATTATTTAATGAATATTGGCTTGCAGGATTATTATCCTTCCAGCTAATTCCCAATCCAACTCAACATGCCTTTTACTGGGCTTCTTGCCACATTCCAGTTTTCCCTATGCTGTTGATGTTATGTAGGAATGAAATGTGGAATTATCTACAGTTCATAAAAGAATCAAGTACCTTAGGCTGTTGTGTTCATCTATTATTAATGGACAGTAAATGCAAACATGAGCTAACAAAAGGCAAGGGATAAACACATTTAAGTCAGATCAGTTCCCAGAGAAATAATTTTAAAACATGTCAAACAATTCTTGAAACATGGAAGAATAATGATTTCTCATAGATCCATTGTATATATTCTGGCACTGTAACTTTTCCTTTATATAATATTTTTATAAAACTTGAATAGTAATTTCCATTGGAAGATCTCAAAGAGATTTACAGACATTAACTAAATCTGACTTGTAACACTAGTGTGAAGAAAAGAAGCTGGTTTAGCTATTTGTTGTAAAAAACCATCTTTGCCACAGTCAGCTGCTTTGTGCTCTTCTGTCAGCACTAAGGTTCACAAAATACTTCATTCACCAATTTCTAATCATTCTCCTGCATCTGGATTTCTTTTACACTCCCTAATTTCTGGGGATGCTCATGGGCTAACCTCTCAGATAAGTTAACTATCCTCAGAGGGCTTGATTCTATGTGAAAGAAGCCACTCGCTTGTGATCCCCCCTGCTGCTTCCAAACATTTCTGCACTCCAGTGGTCCTGTGCTTCTGGAATGACTTCAGAGAGCTACTATGGCTGGTTGTGATACAGAGTTGTTTTTGTCATGTTTCAGAGACAGGGAGGAAGTACAAGTGTCTTCATTCAGTTTTTTCAGAGAAGCCAGGCATGGATGTCAGTCCTTTGTTGGTAATTTTGTGGTTGCGGTTCACTGGTCAACAGTCCCCACAACCCAATCTCTTCCTGCAGGTTCACAGGCCCTTCCATACCTTCCAGCCCTCAATTTATTTTTCAAATTATTTAAGCTGGTGTACTTTTTATCTAATCATATGTTTAAGGTTTTAGAAAGTGTCTCTTCCTCCAAACATACTGTTATTATAATTTCATAATATTATAATTCTTACATATAACATGATATTGCATGATTTTATATGTCAGCTAGACACTATTGAGTATTCAGAAGTTTGAAGAATTTTTCTGATGAGAAAATTGTGTTTTCATGTCTTAAACTTGATCAAGGGCAATTAAACCTTCCTGGATCTGCTAAATTAATGGTGGGTGGAGGAAAATGGGAGGAGAAGGAATAAAACTTCTAGATTTTAGGTAATTCCTGTACCTAACTGAGGTAAGAATCTTACAGTAACAACTTTTATGACATGAAATCTGTGAAATGAACAAAAAGTTATACAAATGTTTAAGCCTGTCACCTTTCTGTCTATACTTGAAATGACAAATGAAAAGTACAATGGCCTTTTCTTGTGAAACCTGTTAACAAATTTTATCTCAACTGCTTCATCACTGATAATTTCACCAATGGTGTGTCTTCCATATTCTATCAGAACAAAATGGACTATTTTAGGGTACATGTGACAATATGTTGTACCTTGGTCTTAGAACACACTGAGCATTCCAACTTTGTTTATTTCAAGCTGCTTTGGGATCCTAAGGACCACTCTCTGGGATTTGGGAGAGAGTGGATTTAGACATATGAGGATTGTTGTTCTGGTTTATTTTTCAGAGTTTCCAGCTCACTGGGTTTTTGTGAAATGTTTTTTTCTGTTTTGTTTTATAATTTAAGCAGAATATCCATCCCTATGTTACATAATGTAACCCCCACCCAACCACAGACCCACCCAGCATCATTGCTTTACTTCAGACACAAAATCCTTGTGCTGTGGGATATTGAGTATCTTGAAGCATGTGTAAATCAGCAGTGACTAAGACCCTGGAGAAGACAGTATGATTATTGTATTTTTGTAAAACTGTTTTCTCCTGCCTGTCTTCACTAGAAGACTGATTACACTTCTGTCATATTTCACTGCTCCCCCAAGAGCAGCGTAAAACCTGATTCTTCAAAAGAGTATTCTGTCTTCAAACTTTCATTCATTTATAACACTAGGTTTTCTTCTGTCTAGGAAGAAATAAATGTAATCTGGACTTTGGTAGCCTTCTGTTTAATCCTGTAAATTGACACATTTCTATAGACTATGGTGTAGGTGATGGAAACAGTGTTCACAATACATGTTAAGTGTCATGTGAGAATGACTGCTTAGTTGTGGTATTTAATAGGTACAAAGGAAAAAGAATGCATGTATGTTTCATTTTGTTCTGTTTGCTTGTTTCTTTTCTTATAGTATAAAACATTAGGAAATGTTTCTTGGCATTATCAGTCAAGATCCTGTGCTCTTATCCTACAGACAGCCTGTCTTAGTTTCTTCTTATGCAGGTGGGGTAGCACACAAGGTCACTTTTGGCTGGTGTGGTAATAAAACTTGGGGCCGAAGCATAGCAGTCTCTACAGTTTGTATAAATTCCAAGAATATTTGTGCCAAGACCATTTGCCTATATCTATAATACTGTAGCATGTTTCAGAAGCAAAGCTCAATAACTTTGCTACGTTTTCCTGCATGAGAAGACACATGAATATGTCATGGCTAAATTGCATTACTTCTTCAAATGGCAGCTTCACAAGAGAAGAGAAGTACAATATCATGACAGCAGTGGAATAAAATTGTATTCAGAGGACCTTGGGGATTATGTTGATATCTCAAAAATTCAGTAGGATTACATGGTCAAAAGTTTTGCAACTGTTGGGAGTTTTTTTCTTTAATTGGCAAATAATACAGGAAGAACTACAGTAAAGACCATAAGCATTAGTGAACCAAAACACCTAGCAGTGTACAAACACAGAAATTGCAGCACCAGCTCCAACTGTGTGCTTGTGTTTTTAGGTGCTTGCTTCATCACTGAGCTTGCATCAGGCTCACATCAATGGTGGCAAGAGCTGCAAGGAGAGAGTTGTCTTGAGCTAAATATCTTGAACTGAAATTCAGGCAGCTGGATCCCATCCCACATCCTGCCACAGCTGTTATACATGGGTAGTGGCTAAACATATCTGTATCATAATGTTTGCTATCTGTCATGTCTCAGCATTTGGTTTTCCAACCTTGACAATCTTTCAATGTAATTAAAAATGTGATGTAACTAGCTGTAAATTATTACTCTTTTCAGGTTTACTGGTTCAGCTCTGTGGGTCACTGATGTACTTTTGCATTCATGTCCACAAAAAAGATTTTCTGAGTTGTTTTAAACCATTGGAGGAAGTGACTCAGGATAATTGCCACTCTAATAGGTTCTCTTGGCTTCCTGGAGTCTTTTAAAAATAAATCTTTTGCAAGAAAAGAGAATGTCTAGGAAAGAAAAAAAAAATATACCAGTCAAGACACTTAAATTTTATACATTCCATAGAATTGAACTCTCCTTCCTACCTAGGCTCCCTTGTAGCATGATGACTGCTGTTTATATGGTATATCATTGCTGGCATTTCTGTCTACATCATTGTTACAGAGTGCATATGTTTTTCTCTGGCTTCTCTGAAGCAGCTCCACTTTAACAATTGTCTCTACAATATGTGAATAAAAGAAGCCAAGAAACTATTATTCTGCAAAGCTCTCAAAGGACACTGGTTAACCTGAATTCACTCTACAGTTTTTGGTGGAAAACGAAATGGATCTAAGATAGTGCTGGGAATAGCTAGTCAGGCTCTGATATATTACAAAATGTTGTTTAATTCTGATATTATATGTCTGCAGAACAATTTTAGTTACCAACTGTCTAAATAGTCTTGCCTACTCAATTCTCTTTGGTGTAATTGACTGCTGCAAAGGAGTCAGAGCCTAGCCACAACTCCCTGTGTGGGACAAAGCTCACTCTTTCTGGCCTCCTCTTCTGCTGGTGGTGGAGGCAGGGTGTTCTTGGCTAGTGCTGCCTTCTGTCTACACTCATGTATGGGTACTGTCCACCTAAGTTGCTGATTTAGTTTGAGAAGTCCAGTCTGTGCCTCAGGCTCTGAGTTCAGTCACAATGTAGTGCAGAGATGATGGTTTTGTAAGTCTTACTCTACTTAACACTGCATTACTTTTGGGATGTTCCTTCTGTTGTGTGAACCTTATTTTCCACTGATTCTTACTTTGTGTTGACTCTGATACTGGAGGAAACTGAGTCTAAAATGCTGTCAGTTCACTGCTATACAGGGATTATGATACTCAGACACATCCTGTGCTCTGCATGATCCTTTGTGGCTAAAGGAACACCTCAAGTGCACACTGTATAGCTCCAGAAAGTGCTTTCTTCCACCTTTCCTGATTAGGGTATGATCCCTTACATAGTTCAGAGGTACTGTGGCAGTGTCTTAGAACAATCCCTCTTGCTGGCACATGTTTATCTGGAACACATCACCAGCTTTCCTTCCAATCGCTTGAACTGTTTACTAATCCTTGGTAAGCCATGATGCTGCTTCAGGCCTAGGAAATTAAGATCTCTACGAGACCTGGAGGTGGTTTCCCTGCTGGTCAGTGCAATGGAGAATTAGATCCAGGGGCTAAGAGTACACAGTGAATAGAAAGGATAATCACTGGGTGGATTTAAAAACTAGAGCCAAGGCTGTGTGCATCTGAGGACAAAGATAGAGTTCTCTGCATGCTTTAGTGTGTGCTATTCTTTGAACATATGCTGTAACTTTGCATTTCCTGAATTCGGTGAATTGGAAAAAAGCCTGGCAGGTTCCCAAACTGAAATACATGCAGAAATAACATAAATAGCAATACCAGTGCAAGGGAAAAAAACCAACTGAAATAACCTCATACTTAATGTGTAAACTGATCAACTATGGGGTTCAAAAAATAATTTCTCTTCTCTCTTCAACCACTCATCCTTATGTAATATTCCAGCCCACAACTGGCTGGATGTAGTGTGTTTTCCATTCTTCATGCTCTGAGTCATCAGGTGTCTAACCACTGCTTCAGGCAGTGTACTAGACTAGTGAGCTGAATGGCTTGTTCCACTATGGCAGCAAGAATAGTATTTTAATAGGGTTTCATTTCCTTTGGTTTATTATTTTGTTATGTAGCACTAAGGGAGTGACAACTGGACTTCTGTTGTTGCTCATGTGAATGTTCATTAGACTGGTTTGGATCTGAGAAGCGCATGCTGTCTTGTTTCAGTCATGTGCAAGTGATGCAGAGGGTCTCATTCAGTTCTCTGCGTTTTCTCTGTGTTTTAGGGCTGAGTAGTGCCTATGCTTGTGTTGGTCCAGTGGCCAAAGTTGATTCTCCTCACTCTCCAAAAGTGCCTGTCTCTAGTGTATTTTGGGAGAATTACTGTTTTAAATAAATTCTGTTTAAAATGAAACAATTTTTGCTCTTGCATGCACATTCCCAATCTAATGGAGAGGGTTCTCAAGTATAGGAAACAGGAGTACAGATTGCCCACACAGGATTTCTTTGGGCTCTTCATATCATGGTGTTGTGTTCCAGAAAGGGCTTCTGTGGCATCTTGTGGGATTGACTTCTGTGGGATTCAGTGCAGAGACTATAATATACAACCAAGGCTATTCCACCTTTCATTTTCATATAGAAATGCAACAGGTTCATAGAGATAACGTCTTAGTCCACAGTAGCGCAAATGTTACAGCATTTTTGATGGGATGAATATTTCTACCTTAACAACTACATGATAAGGGGCATACCCCTTCAGGAGAGAAAGGAAATGTGCTACTGGACACAGGTCACTGTCCATGTCACATATGGGTAAACAGAGCATTTCAGTCTCTTGGCATTTCAATCTTCCTGCAAAATCTTTTGAAATAACGGAATACCATTTGTTCTTGGCTCAGCTTGTAAGACAGACTGTGGTTTTTCATGCTTTACTTCTGTGTGATGGTCAGGATTTCCATGTTCCTCCTATTCCACTCTCCAGGGAGAAGATGTAATGTAATCTTATCAACTAAACAGAAGAAAGAGGAGGCATGGATAGCAATCTCATCTTTAGCAAACACCAGGAGCCTCTACTGTGCTTAAAGGAGGTGAGTCAATCTTGCGGGATGTGGAACCCCTTGCAAGGCACAGCTCTGATATCCTACAGAAAAGCCCTGAGTCACTCTGCCATTCAGAGTTCCTGCTGGATATCCATGGGACAAACTGCCAACAGGTAGCAATGTAACTCCAGGGTTGATCTTTAATGAGATTAGCATGCAGCATAACAAGGCGGGGACTCATCCCTGAGTGATCCTTGTTGATGATAAGTAGACAAGTGGCAAATCTCACAGCCAGGGGGGACAACACCACCACTTGTTCAATGATTGGATTACACTGTCAAAAGTAGGTTCCTTTTAATTTTTTTGTTCTTGATATATAAAAACATTTTACTTCCTTTGCTTGACTGAATACTGCTTTGGAACTGGGATAATTTTCTTTTTTTTCCATCTGCCAGATTCTTAGACCCATCCTGTAAGTATAAAAGTGGAAATCTCTTCAAAGAGATACATTCCAGAATAAAATGGTATCTCTAAGCTTTTGGTCATAGTGGTGATATTACAGTGCATGGAGAAAGCTGCCATTAGAAAGTTATTATAGAAAATTTGATTTTAAGCCTTTTGAAGTTGATCAGAAGATTTTTATTGATTTGAAGGTGATAATGGTAGAGCAAAAAAGAGAAAGCATATATATATATATAAACCTAGTCCACACAGCCCCAAATGGTAAATTTGCTCTGCTAGTAAGTTGCACAGAGAAGAACCTTGGCACATTTTGAAATAGCAATTGCATCTCCAAAAGTGGTACCAAGACATATACTTCTTAACTGCTTACAAATGGAAATGATGTGGTATAAAAACAAACCCAGTTGCTTATAATAGCAGCACATTTGTACAGTCCTGCAGAAAATGTTGAATAAGTTTTGAACTTCTTAAAAAGGTTTGTCTGTAATCAAGCAAAGCTCACTCAAGGACTTTCACTGTACATCACTTCACCTTCAGACCTGTTTCATCTCTTAGATGGGACTACTGATACTTACAGGCTTATAGCCAAGCTCAGCTTCTAAATACAAAACAAAGAGGTCTTATCATTCCAAATTTATCACCATTTACCTCAGCAGGATTATACCATGAGAGCATTTCACTCTTCAAGGACTGATTAACATTAATGCTAATGCTGTTTTGGTTTTTGCTCTAGCATCTCTTCTACATAACACCTAAGTGGCTTCACAGCAGGTGAAAAATGTCATACTGTACAGTAGCAAAGGAATAATGGGAAGATGCAAATAGGCAGAGCATAAGAGAGATCAAAGACTAAATTAATTTTCTGAGCTGGTATTTATCTGATATGACACACTTCTAGAGAAGTTATTTTGAAGTTAGGACGGAAGATGGCCAAAATGGCCCATGTACTTGAGAAAACAATCCAGGTAAAATTGCTTAGTGCCAAACTGAAAGAGGATGTGGACAAGATGCTTGAAAAAGGCCCTGTTTCAATCCTGTTTTAGTTAAATCCAGTCAAAGCCTGGACGCAGCAGAGGGCTGTGGACTTGGAGCGTGTCTGTGAAAGACCTCTATATCATGCTTGATTCAAACCCTGTTTAAGCATAGCTGAGAGGCTGGAAAACCACTTTCCAAATGGGGACTTTCATGACAGATAGTTACAACCTGGGTGTGGATATAATATACCATAGATGGAAAAGTACAGGTACTGCCTTATGCCAGGGACTTATACAACCACATCTGTAGTTCCCCACAGTTTCCTCCCTCAACCCCTTGGAGGTTTTCTATCCAAGAGTGCAAAAATTACAAAACCCCCTGCAAACTTCAGTTTTAAATCTACCTAGAGAAACTTTTAAATTGTTCATTCCATAAATATCTCTTGCAGGCTGTCTGACGTCAGAGGATTTGGAGAGAGAGGCTGGTCTGAAAGTGAAAACAGCAGCAGTTCCAGTCTCACTCTAACAGCAGTGCCAGCGAGAGGAGCAGTACAGGCATTTCTCCGTGTGGATTACGGGACTGCAGAACAGGGAGGATCCACGCAGAGACATGGCTACTGCAATGTAAGTGCAGCTGCTGCAGCAAAGCTTCTCGTGTTTTTGCTTGCTTTCAAGAACAAATCCCTGCAAGTACTGATTGTCTTCCTTTTTCTTCTTTTTTTTTTTCCTCCTCTGAAATATCCTGAAGCCAGCTTGGCAGCAAACACGGTTCAGGTTTAGTTTGATTGCTTCTCCCAAAGGTATGCAGAGGGCTGAAAGTGCAGGCTTTTGCACTCTTCTGTAAGTGGATGGGGGTGACAGGGGATGAGGGAGGTCTGAGGAGAGTGAGGAGGGGACAGTCATATCTGTCTTCTTTAGAAGACTACAAAATTAACTGAAATTCAGCTAGTTCATGTTCTGGTAGCAGGAAAGGAAAATCCCAAATAAGCCTTAGGCGAAAATCAACTTCCTTAAGCAACTCCACAATGTAGGATTTCTTTTTTAACTCTTCAATCCCTTGTCATATTGTGCAGCAAGCAGTTCCTCTTTCCTTATGAGGATGACAGGCAATTCCCTGGCCCCTGACAATGAAGTGCTGTCCCACTCTGCCAGGCTACTGGTGATAAAAAATACTAACACAAGTAAGGGGAATCACTTGGCTAAATCTGCCAAATTTAGCACCTTGAGCCTGTACTTGCTTGATTCTAAGGGCTCTCCAAAGAACCCTCTGCTTCTGCAGAGAAGAGGTATCTATCACATCTAAAACCTAGATGTAGCAGGGTCATACATGAACAAGTCAGCTGCTACAAGGAGATCTCCCTATAGATACTGATACAGACACCTAGTCCAAGTCCAGACTAAAACTAGTGTTTCTTAGTAATTTTTTTTATACCTCTGCAGTCCAGAGATTCTCAAGCCTACTCCATAAGATGATGTTTTCAGTGGGGCACACAGCTGTATCTATTTGCAATTAAAATTAAATGCTGCATTTAATTAACTTGACCTCCTGTGAGGTTGAAAACAACCTCACACCTGGGTGTCTCTTCATTCCTCAAGTGGAGAAGGGAGCAGTTCTGGGGACAGCTGTGTAGGTTGTCGTTGGTATCTTCTTTAATGAGACCCATGACAGAAGCAGCTTGCCTTCCCCAGGAACAGTTTGAGGCCTCCTGCATGAAGATGACACACTTTGCAAGCACTTGTAACTGTAGAAAACTCTTGGCCAGCAGGAGCATTCTTGGCCTGTGCAGTTGCTGGAAGGAGAGATGATGCCCTTGAGCATAAACACAAAGCTGGGCTGAGGAGCAGAAGCCATGTGAATTGCACAATGTGAGTCCCCATGCTGTTAGCAATTGGCTTCAGCCAACAAGCAGTCACAAGAAAGACTGCTGTAAGTCAGCATTCCCTGCATCAGGCTGTTTTGATAATGGAAAAAGTCTGCAAATACTTTTCCTCTTGAGGGTGGCAGAGTGGGTTATTTGGCCAAGGAGAGTGAAGTGAGGAAAATTGAGGACTGAGAGGAGGGAGAGTTACTGAGTTCTCCACTGCATAATGAAATTGGGCAAGTGTAGTTAGCTGTGCTGAAAACAACTGCAGGTTGATGTAATCACTGTGCTGAGTAATGTAATGGGGATAGCCTTTACTGGGCAGGTGGTCAAGCTCTAATCCCCACTAAGGGATGCCATGCTATGCAAATCATGTGCTGGAGAATAAGCAACTGTAGTGATGCATGTGTAAGGGAGCATGAGTTTTCAAAAGCAGATCCTGCAAGGATGTACTTTGGAAGTTAAGTCTTCAAACTTGGAAGGAATCATATTGGGATCTGAGCTACTTTGCTGTGACATATCAGAATTTTTTCCTCTACCCCATTTATTTCTTACTAGATTTTGTTTCCAGTGGGCCTAGCAGCTCCTTTTCCAAGAAGCTGTTTTTTTTCTTAACCAAAGCGTAATCACATTGGCTGGCAATGTAAAAGAAAACAAAATCTTAAGGAATGTAGTAACTTGTTAGAAGTCTTTATGCCCCAATAAAAAATTGAGAGCTGTCACAGCCAAGGCAAGTGTCTGGAGCCACAAACATTTTTTACCTGGTTCAAGAGTTAGTCTCTCTGAAGTACTTTAGGCAATTTAGGACTAATATATTCAGAACTGCTGAAAGCTGAGAGGGTAAGAAGAGGAACTAAGGAGGAGATAATTTCATATTTGGGGTGTTTTCATCTGACTGCTTCCCATCTGTCTCACTTTCTCTCTCTCTTTCCTTCAACTCAGCATCCAGTGGGTTAGCAACACTACCTGCAGGGATTCGCAAGTCTGGAAATTCCCTGTGGGCTGTCAGTTGTGGTTCAGCAGGAAAGTTGCACACTGAGTGGAAGGCTGGGAAGAAAAATGGGAAGGGAGATAGTGATCTGACAGGACATAAATTCAGTTCCAATGAGAATGCCTGGGTTTTAGCATCCTTGAATTTGGATGAGATTATACTAGCCAGGAAATTGCTAGTTCATCTATGGATGGACTTACCCTGGAAGAAAGATTAAAAAAACACAATATGAACAAGGCAGGCATCTTTTTAGTTTTGTTTTGTGGAACAGAAAGCTATTGCCTGTTGCAGCTTATGACAGTCAGTGTAACCCTGAGGTTTTAAAAGTCTATATTATGTGTTACGATGTGAGGTCTCATGGTTTCACAGAGCTGAGTAAGCAAATTCCCTAGATATCCTAGTGGCTTTACCACACCATATCACTTGTCTGCTGCTATCACTGCTGTTTTAGTTGTGCTTCTTATATGTAGTTCTGTTCATCCTGAAAATCAGTCACAAAAATTTTTCTTACCAAGTACAGATATGAGGTGAACTTACTGTACTTCATTGACAGGGAGGCTTATCAAGAGTTGAACAGCATCTTGAAGGGATCTCCAAAATTGTTTGGGTTTGCTCCATCTGCTTTAGTTGATATAAAATTCCCCCAAGGTCTGATGGTATCCAAGAAACCCATCTAGTCCCTCCAGGCCAGTCATCTGACTTAGAGATTGAGCAATCAGGGGACACTATTTCCTGACATATTTGGGAAGGATGTGTGGGAGGCTTGGCGTTCAGCACTTTAGTTGCTGTGAATTTTCAAACCTGGGTCAGTCCTATGGAGAGCTGACCCTCTCTCCCTTCCCTGCCCTTTCAACCCCCAGGCAAGCACAGCATGTTCCTAAATTAAAAGAAAGCTGACTGCTCTTATTTTCATTGGATGAAAGAGTTTGTGTATTTTCCCATGCTTTTTGGTTTGTTGATTATTGACAGTGGTGTCTCATGTGGCTTTTCCATTTGCCAGTTGTGATCCCTAATATCACCTTCCTTTGAACTCAGGCATGTGCAGAAAACTGGTAGTTTTCAGTATGCATACTAACACGCAGTAGGCCTGAATAATTTATAGTATTTCTGCAATTCCGCTTAACAATGGTGTTACTTCTGTTTGGCACAAGTCTGTGTCATTATCAGGCCAAGGAATTGTTATCTTCCAACCTGAGTGACCTGAGACACAGAGTGCAAGTCAGCTCTCATCTACTGAAAGTTTTCTGGAGCTTTGTATTGTTCAAGAAACTTACTCCATGCTTCAATTCTAAGTAAGTCCAAGTAACATCAGAACTTAGTTCAGAGAAACTGAGGCCCAAGTTGTGCAAAGTAACCTGTAATTTTGGCTCTTTATTTTTAGTGTCTTTTAAGACACCAAGGCACTCAAAAATTGAGGCAGCCAAAATTATAAGCTGTTTTTGAAATGCTGGCTGAGGGATTTGGGCAAATCTACAGAGTGCATTTGATTCTGCTCACATACTTCTTACAGCAGAGTAACTCTCTGAAGGTCCTTGAAACTACAGAAACTGCTGCTGGTTTACAGCAGTGAAAGCACAGACAAATGTGTCCAATGTTGCTAGAAACTCCCATGAGCTTTGGCGTGTCAGTTCTGTCCTCATGGTCTGTTTCTTTTGACAGGATGTACCCAGCTGTGATTTGCTGAGAACCACGAAGGCACATGCACATGAACACATCACACCCCGGGCAGTGCTATTGGTAGAATAGCCTCAAGCTGTCTTAGTGCTGTGTGTTAAATGGGTACCTGGTGATGGTCAAACAAGCTTTTCCCTCCCTGAGGCTTTGTGTCTGGTTTATATATTGCTCAACATTCATGCTCCCTGTTAGATTTATATTTTCAGTTTTCTACATGGTATTTCAATGCTTGAGGTTTTGGCTTCTCTGGTGGATCTCTATGGTGGCAGACAATGTTTTCTAATAGTAGGAGTTCACTAGACACAGGACAAAAATCTATGATGACCAGTGACAGGACCTGAGGGAATGGCCTGAAGTTGTATCAGAGGAGGTTTAGACTAGATATTAGGAAAAGGTTCTTCACCCAGAGAATGGTTGGGCCCTGGAACAGGCTCCCCAGGGAAGTGGTCACAGCACCAGCCTGACAGAGTTCAAGAAGCATTTGGACAATGCTCTCAGGCACTTGGAGATGGTGCTGTGCAGGGCCAGGAGCTGGACTCAATGATCCTTGTGGGTCCCATTCAGCTCAGGATATTCTGTGAAATGTAGCAGCAAAACTGACCAGGAGAAGCTCAGGATTTTTTGATTTAGTAGAAAAGTTATTCTGACAGTATGGCAGGCTTATACCAGTGACAAGTCTTTTCTGGAGTTAAAAATTAAGGACTTCAGGTAAAAAGAAGGAAGTAGATAAGAAAGGGATGAGATCAGAAAACTTGCTGGAATTCAAGGAATGGGAGCTGGAGACCAGAAGGATGTGTTTAGACTATGAAAATGGAAATAGAGGTAACCTTGAGGAACTGAGAAAAACTTTGGCAGCAAGAAAGAAATAGGCTTCCTCACTGAATAACCAGTGCTTGCTGACTTCCTAGTAATAATTGCTGAAGCTGGTATTTCTGCTCATGAATTTTGAAGTTCACGTTTGCTTTTGTTGGAGAGTATTTTTCTCTTCACTGTGTCCCAAAAAAATTACTACAATCCAGGCAATGTATGTGCCAGCCCAGCTCTTTGAAATGGGGACAAAGCTGATTTGTGAGACCCAACAAGTCTATTCTGTCTCCTTGGTATAGTACTTTTATAAAGGAGGCATAAACAAGAACTCCTTTCTACTGTTTTCTATCTTTTATTATTCAAGGCAGGGAACAAGCCTAATTTGGGGGACTTTCCATATTGTTTGCTGTTAGGAGGGGCAATCCTTTTAGCTGCTTAAAGAATTGGATTAATGAGCTGTGAAGTCTTAAGAGATAAAAACTTGTACAGTCCTCTGTCCCTCTTTGAAGAATATGATTGGGTCCAATTTAACATTATAAAATCTGACATAAAGATGTGTTCCCAAAACAGTTTCATAAAATAAATACACAAACACAGACACACAAAAGAGAAGGAACATTTCTGCCAAGGAGCACAATCCAGGTTGGATTTATTGTGAAGAAATCATGCAAGAATACATTTGAAGGTTTAAGAGCACATGGCAATATTCTCTTCTCCTAAGACAAAGCTGTGGGAAGAGGTGAAAAATCTTGGAGGATGGATCCACTCTTAAACATGATAATCTGCAAATCCTAGACTGAAAGGATTGAGCAGAGGTAGGATCAAATTATAGGTGGTATTTTTATATGCTTTCCCTAAACACCTGCAGCTGACCATTACTTGGAGATATGGTACTGGTTTAGATGGACTTCTGACTCTATGTGGTCTATTTTGTGTTCCTGTGGTCTTTGTGACAGAAAACAATGTGAAGATACTCTGATGTTTCAGGTATTCTCCAGGGGAGAAGCAGTCATATCTGTAAGATGTTGACTGAGGAAGCTGACCAGACACATCATGAACCTCCAAAAATTTATTCATGTTTTGGACTCCTTTAAGTGTCAAGAATGCATGTGAAGAAACTATACCTCCATTTTTAGCACTATCTATGTCTTCTTAACATTGAAAAAAGGGATCAGAATCTCTGCTGGTTCCCCAATTGAAAAGTGGATTACAAAGAGTGACAATTTTTCAGAAAAGATTTAACTCGCTAACTTTTCTCTAGTTATATTTTAGAGATGTTTTGTATTTTCTTTAGTGTTTAAATATTTCTTAAAACATTTCAAACAGGCATACTCATCAGTAGCATTTTGTTGCTGATACTTTTGTAGCTAACAAATATTTTGAGTTCTTCCATTTTCCAGGAAAGCTCAGTGCTTTAAAAAAAAATAGGATATTTTTAAGTAAATCATGCTGGTCTTTAAAAATCATTAATCTCTTTGCACGCTCTTGGTCCTGCACTGCCATCTGTTTTCTTTCAGATCTCTAGAAGGCTGTGACAGAAATACATGGGAATCTATGGTGTTCTGCATAAGCCTGCCAATTCTGCTCCTTTACTTGTCAGGTCAGAGCAAACAACCTTTTCAAGAAGGAATGAAACAACTGGGGAACTGTTTAAGCATCTTTGTCTCTGCTGATCCTTGCATCGAAGTTTCCTGGACTCTTCCAGAGGTGTAACATGATTTTCCTTTAACATAAATCCATTGTTTTCCTCCAAGTGTGTTACAACAGTCCATTCCCTCTGAAAACATGTACTCAATAAATCATCAGCCTACAATACAGCAAGTTCTGTACTTTACATTGGTTTAAGATCAAACCCTGAATGCTGTGGGTTTTGTATGACCATTAGTCAGACTGTTTCTGATAGAGCTGGGTCATGTCAATGGACTGTTCCTATTTGACCAGAAGTTAAATGCTGAGAATATTTTCTTGTCTGCAATCATATACTGTATAAAAATGTGAGGATAAATCACATGTATATAGCAGATAAAATCAGCAATTTATTGTTTGAATTCAGCTATTTCCTGTGGAAAATTTCAAAGCACTTTACAAATATTAGTTGATTTAGCATTTTGGGAAACTGAGGCACAATTTTCTCAGATGCCTGCAAACTAATGGGCGTCTGTACTATCACATAAGTACTCTCACTGCAGATAGGTTACACCCATTTTTTTCAGCTATCTTTATCTCTTCTGAAGTTAGTGTAGCAAAGCCATCGTTATTAAAATATTACAACATAATCTTAATAATTATGTTGCTTTTAGTCTTCTGTCTATAGACAAGCCGTATATTCACCAAAATCATACTTCTCCCAGAATGCAAGAATGTCATGCTATTGCAGAGTGGGTACTTCTCTCTTTTTTTACTCCCTCCCTCGTATCTTCCCAGAGCCTTTAGTTGCAATCTCCAGTTCTTCCTACACTCCACACTTCATTTAGGTTTTTGCCTGTACTGAGAGTATGGAATTTAGGTACTGCTGATAATGGTTGTATGAGAATTTCCCTGCTAGGTGGAATGGGTTTATTTGTTAGATAAAACATCTGTAGAGAAGGTTTGCCAGGATATCATTCTTCCTTACAAACTTTAGGAATGAAGCCATCCACTAGTGCAGACAATCTTGGTTTTCTTACTGAGTCACTGACCATTAAACTGGGATGCTTGGACTGTGAGTACCCTCCTTACATCCATTTGGCAGAATCCTGACCCCCCCTCCAGGCAGGTGACCCCCATCAGCATCTGCACAACAGATGAAAGAAAGCAAGATCTTGACCAAACATGAGGGGACTCCAGTCCTTTGCTACTTTTGCAGCCGTGTATACAGCGGGAACCAATTAAACTGTTTCTAACAGCTGAGTGCACAGGGAGACAGTTGGTTTTGTTCTCGCTTGCACTCTGATGTGTCAGCATCCTCCTGCACTGTTATCCAGGGATAGAGTAATAACCATGCCTAGGGCCCTGCCAATATGAACTGTCTTCCAACTGTGCCCTACTGAGAGATGAACTTGCCCTCGTTGCTTGTTTCATACTTTTACTGCCCTGTGGGTCAGGCGTCCCAATGAGTGAATCTCTCTGGCTCTGCTGTAGAGGCCCTGAAATGTGTTGCCAATGCCAGAAGTACAAAGCTTGACCTTAGCCTTTCATCGTCAGCAGGATTCAGGCAGTCTGTGTGAATGTTACAAAGTCTTTGGCACTCACCATTACTAAGTTATAGGGAGAAAAACAGATGCGTTTTCTGACTGAAAATTTCTGAAATTTTCTTTGGGGGACCCATGAATTGTTTTCCAGCTGTGTCTGGACTTATCTAGAATAGCTTCATGTACCTGCTGAGGGACATGTGTTGTGCTAGAAATGCCCTACTGTGTCCTTCATGACACATTTTCTGTTAAATCAGAGGCAAAATTTAGCAAGTGACTCCTCACTGTCTCATCCCCTGCTTACTTTCAGTGGTGATGTTTACTATGTTCACATCTATTGGGACATCTCCAGGGGCCTCTACTCTTCCTGATTTACACATCTGTTAGTGTAGCTAAGCTACTGTGGAATGGGAACCTTATCTAAGGAAATACTGTAAATACAAATTACAGTTGACCTATCATAATGTAACATTTTCATATGACATCACTGTACTTTTATCAAAAAGCAATATAAGATTGCCACTTCATTAGTTTTGAGAATCAGTATTTCAGCTACTGGCTTTGATTTTTGCATGATATGTCAATATACAATTCAGATTACATCCATATCAATATTTTGGGTTTTTTCCTAATTTTGACATAAATAAAAAGTTATCTCTAGCTTTATGTATTTTTATCTACAGAGAGGGCTAAATTTCATAATCTCTAGAATCAGTTAACAGAGGTCAGGGAGATGATATTATACCTCTGTACAATGAAATACCTAATTTGTCATTGTCAGCTGCTTTAAACTAAGAATGAGAATCGCTGCCTCACTTCAGACTGGAAAACTTATCTAATTATTTCCCATTGGTCACTTGAAAAGGCATATGTTAATGTGTGATAGCTTCAGAATAAATGTGCTGTGGAGACTGCTGGACTACACATCTATTACACAGTTGTCTAAGATTGTAGGAAACAGGATGTGATGACCTTGTAGTCTTATACTGCCATGAATGCACATGACCCAGAATCCAACCGACCACCCTACAGACTCTGGTGACATGTGGGAGTGCAGCAAGTTAAAATGGAAGCAGATGGCGAAAAAGTACCCTCTGTGTTTTGCCTCATCTTTTCTTTGAGGGATGTTGCCTGAAGTCTTTGATCTAAATAGCCTGCTGAGGAAACATGTCTCTGAGCTAGGCTGAAACAACACTGGGAACACTGTCTGCAGTTCTGGGTACTCGGTGCTAAGTGGTTACACAGTGGAGGAGAGAGATAGGCAACTTTCCTTTTTTTTCTTTGAGCCCTTTTTAGTCATGGTCTCTCGGGATTCTTGAGCTCCTTCAGGAATAAACCTAATTCACAAAGAAGCTAGAGGGAGCTGGACAGTTTGATGCCAGACTGGGGGGCAATGCCTCCAGAGAAATGGGAAAAACTCTTTCACTTCCATTATGGATTCCTTAATTGTAAATCTTGGGCTTACTTCTGCTGGCTGACCACTGCCATTACCTTGGGGTATGTGCCTTCCAGCATGTTATCTATCTCTTTGCTTGCTTGCAATGGAACAACAAAGGCTGCACAGAACTGTAAGTTTTATCTCTTAGGTTTTCTGTACAGACTGTGTGAACTTAAATCCATGAGCTCTCTAGGTTCCTATATTTGTTGCATTTGGAATTTTAAATCTTCTCACAAACATTTTGGAGGCCTGTTTCTAGGGCTGAATTTTGCTATTTGATGTGGATTATACACACTGCATCTTGTGATGCTATCAGGGTGGGAAATAATGGGCCCTGTAGCCTCAGTGAAGCTCATGGAGAAATTCACTCATGGGTGAATTTTTTCAGTTTTCCCAGTTCTGTGATATTTAGTCCAGAAAATCTCCATGTAGAGTAAGATGCCATGCTGGATTTGTTTAGTAGCTCTGGGCTTCAGTTATCTCTGAACATCCCATGAAGCTTTAGGGTCACAGCAAATGTTGTACTGCTCCTAGGCAAATGCAGCCAGACTGGAGTTTGTTCAGTGGTCATTGTGCCTGGCTCATAAACCACCAAGCTCACTTTTACATATTCACTGAGACACAGTAATCACCGCATTATACCAGCGTCTGTGTATCTGACACACCCAGTGATTTGTTTGCAGACTTTCCCACACCCTCAGAGTTGCTGCTTCTTAGTTTGGGTCATTTTTACCATGTCTGTGTCAGGTGTCTTTTTCCCTCCAGTTATTTTTGGGTGCAGCTGATTGCAGCAGGTCAAGAGGACAACAGAAATCTGCCTTTTGCACCTCACCTGTGTTGCACCATTAGAGAGCATAAAAGCAATAAGTGAACTGGACTGATCATTGTAGGTGCCTTCCATCTGAACTGTTCTAATTTTACTTCTATTCTGCTCCTGCTTATGGAAGGTTTTTTGTTGTTGTTGTTGTTAGGCTTGGTTTGCTTTTTTTTTACTTTTTTTTTTTTCTTACTATGTGGCTTCTACCTATGTGTTTACCATTGTTGATTCATTTTGCTCTCCTTTCTTTATGCAGCAGAGGAATATTGTAGCACTGAGAATCTAAGATGGGCATAACTAAACCTAACCACACTGAAACACTGGGCCAACAGGAGCCTTTTATTTTCTTAGTGTCATTTGGTATCAGTGTAAGGATTTTTAGACTTCTTCTTTAAATGGTCTTTCTGATGCGTAAGAAGTCTGTGTGGTTATTTTTATCAGTATTTTATGACATTTTTTGCCTTGTTTGACATGTGTCAGCTACCGAAGGTTCTCTGCTGTAAAATGTGTCAGAGGTGACTAAGTGGCTCCTTGTCCTGCCTGCTTTGCTAATTGTGCTTAGCCAAGTAGGTTGGGTATGCAAGCATGGAGCGTAAGGAAGGGCTTTGTCAACTCAAGGAAACTAATGAGTTGTAGGTAAGAGCTATGGTGCTGGTTTGGCCAATAATTACAGGCTGCAGACTTCACAGGTCCCAAAAGCTAAGCAAACTGCATCTTGCTTAGTACTTTGATGAAATACTGAAGGGTATATGAAGCAGTGTTGATCACTTAAAGGCGCATATCAATTTTGAATCAGGTCTAAGAACAAAATCTGGGGAATCAGAGTTTCTTGTCTGTGCTCCACAGTGCTTTTGAGCACTAAACTAGTAATCTGTGTGGAAAAAATACAACTGTTTAGACTATCAGAAAGCATAACTTATGAAATAAAGTAACAATTTTGGTCAGTACTTTATTTGGTTCAGCAATGTACATAGTTCTCAGATACTTATGATTAGGTACACTAAGAATGGGACACAGCCTAATATAGCTGACTTTGATTTCTAGTTTCTCTTTGTCTTATGGTTGCTTGTTTCTGACTCAACATAGATTCTGAACAAACTGTCCTCTTCCAAAAATTGTTAATATAGATGGTCCCTTGGACTCCACTGCTCTGTGTCTGGGAGTTGGGTGCTACTGGTACAATTACATGCCAACATTTACAAAAATGTTTATCTGTTGATGCTTCAGTTTTTGTGTTAAAAATTTATATAATTTATGATGCAACCCAAAACAGCTCAGCTCTAACAGATTTTGGCTTAGGCCTGTAGGGCTTGGGTTTTTCTTCAGAACTGGTGAGCATACATATCACCAGTTGACTCCAAAAGAAGTTGTGGGTGCAGAGGCACTCAGTCATTTACCCAAGGTCACAGTGATGGTCAGGATCAGAGCTCCACAGGGCAATTCCTGGCTCCAGGTAAATAAACACACATGCCAGACTGGTAGAAACTTCTGAGCTGTGCAGGGATCTCGTGTAGCTGCACTTTAAGAAGCGGGTCTTGTCTTTCATGATCAGATTTAAACAGCTACACTTTTGTAATGATAATAGCTATTGACACTTACGCAGTGATAGTAACTACCAGATGAACTATTGTACACTATTGAAAGTGTCTTTTCAACTGTAATGATTGTTTTTGAAATATCACAGCTTGGGAATTGCTTGGAATGCTTCTTCTGTGTTGGCTTGACCTACCTGGTTGCAAAGTGTGAGCCAGTGCTTCATTTTCTATCTCACTTACCATGACTGACTTTGCACCAAAGATGTGTGCGAACAGCATATCCTGCTGGGTTTGGTGTTTTTTTGTTGTTGTTTTGGTTTGGTTTGGTTTGGTTTTTTTTTCTTCTAATATCCACTGCTGTAAGTTTAAGGCTTACTAGAAAATTTAACGGCTATAGAAAGCAGCATGTTGGAGTGCCATCACAGCCTCATTCTTCCTTATAGTGTCAGCTGAATTGGCTAGGGAATTCTGACTGCACCTTTTTTTCACAAAGTCCATGAGCTCTCATTAGCACACTCCACTGATTGGGGTACAGCATGATTGGGGTGCAGCGTGCCGAGCAAAACCTCCACATACTTCAGGAATAATGTAATCTAGTTTTTTGTCTGAGGTCTAAACGTGATTTATCTAATGGTGATTTAGAACTTAACTAGAAGCAAGTCTGGAGAAGTGGGCTAAATATTTTTCTCATTTAGCTGAGTTGTCTAAACACTGGGGACTAAGATGAGCTTATGCAGAATCTTCTAACACTGAGTGAGTCAGGCATGATTATCCCTCTTTTAGAGAGTACAGAGTCAGAGACATGAATTGGCTTGCCCATGCCCACACAGAAATGCACAGGTAATGCCAGCATTACAACTTGGTTACTCAGAAGCGCACAGATGTGCAACATGTATCGCACTTCTTCCCACCCTAAGTGCCATAAAGACTGCTTGCAAGGTCACACTCTTATCTTAACAACTTTTATGAGTATGGGTTTTCTCTTTCACTGTGATTTTACTTTTAATATAAAAATAATCATGACTAAAGCAAAGTATTTCAACATGCACGTTTTCATCATCATTGTAAAAATACAGTTCCTTGGATCTGAAAATATTTGTACCTGTAGAACTTTCTTTTATTGGCTCTTCTGGGTAAACCAGTACACACTGGTGAAAAGTGAGAGAGAACATATGAAGATTTTCAGAAGTGATTAAAGAAAATTTTCCTGGCCCTAGCAAAGCACAACTGAAAATGAGAGGGCAATCAATTTAAATGAAACCAGTAAGTTCTAAAGGTTCAGAAAACTTGGTTTTCTGAACCTTTCTGAAAGGTTGGTGCTGATGCTAAGACTTAGGTTTCCTGTCTCTTAAAAATTTATGAATACTTTTGTCTCTCCCTTGATGTTGGGCATAACTGTTTGTGTCAACTTTCCTGTGTCCCGGAGTAGAATCTGCAGGCCCTTTCCTTTAAAGCCTTTGGAATTTACATAACCCTGCAATTGTAGCAATGCAAAATGTGGCTCTGGTTACAATAACAAGGGTTTAGGGAACGCAGGGAGAGATTGTAGCAGCAAAGGCATAGAAGTAAAACAAAACAAAACTCTACATGCTGTTTTAATTTTGAGCAGCCACGTGAGAACTGTCCTGCAGTTCCCGGCTATAAATAAATCTCTGCCATCATAGGAAGACAAAAACCAAAACAGCTCACATTCCTCCCAAATTTTCTTAAGGTTATAAAAAATAAAGGAATGGTAAATATTTCAAAAGTAGAGTGTGTCTTTGCTAAGGAATGTCAAATTATTACTCAAGGGGGTTGATATTTGCATTAAGTAAAGAAATTTGGCATTAAACCTCTGTTTCCCTGCTCCATCTCTGCCAGCTCTTTTAAGAAATCCACTTAGGACTGCATTTAGAAAGTTTGCCAGGCAATACCTCTTAGAACTCCATGCATTCACTGCCTTAGTGTCAGCTGAGGCAGGAGCTTCCTTTGAGATGGATGAGCATTACACAGAAGTATGACTGTTGCTTCTTGTCAGATGCTACATCCTAGTTCTTTTACATGGTGTGTTAAGAAGGTGGAGATGAGGATCAGTTCATTGCATAGTGAGATGCTGTGGCACTGATAGATGTAGATGTGAATACAGAATCAAACAACGCTCATACCAAAAGTAATACTTTAAAAAGAAGCAGGCCTGCTTGATAAGTAAGATTAGAGTTATTACATGTGGCTAAACAAAGATTTGGTCACCTGCTCAAATCCATTTTTTTCATCAGAATGAAAAATTGCTACAATTACAAATGTTGTAGAACAACTACACTACCTCACTTTTAGACTCAGGGATGAGAAGATGTAATGCCATGTGAATTGTGTGGCTAAGGACAGCTCTTCAGGGAACATAAGGACAGACTGAATCATGAAGTGGTAACAAGGACATGAATGGAGATAACCTTTAGTAGAGAGCCCTAGAGTACTCAGGACCATGTGAGGGTTTCTGTACATTAATGACATGAAAAGTTTTTGTAGAACTTGTTTCTCAGAAGGTAATGGTGCCTTAAGTTTTAGCCAGTCCAAGGCATCTGTAGAGGTACAAGTCTACCGTGTGTTAGTGTGGTGAAGCCCCAAGCAGCAAGACTGGAGACTAAGAAAGAAATATTAACACCAGCAAACTGGAAAGGAATTGTGGAAACTGATTTAAATTGACCCTGAGCTGTGGTATTGATTTGAATGGGCATGAGGTCTCCCAGAACAGGATATATTTGAATTTCTGAGTGTTCCCTAACAACATGGGAAGGAAAGCTGCAGCAGAGAAGGAGCCTGATGTTGCTATGAAATGGTTCTCCAGTTATAGCATCTGTTTGACACGACCTCATCATGGTGATGGACCACAATTGAGAGCTTGTGGGAAATAAACCAGAGCTTTGGTGGATGTTTGTTATAGATCAAAAGAATGAGTAAAGGAGACCTAGCTTCCTCCAGTTCTTCAGGCAACTGGAGGAAGCTAATGTCTGCTGGAAGAGCAATACCACAGAGCACAAGAAATCCAGGAGGTTTTTGGAGTGAAGACAACTTCCTAACTCAGATAATGGTTGAGCTGAAGAGAAGAGTCACTCTACTGAACCTGGAGTTTACAAACAAGGAAGAACAGACTGGGGGTGTGAAAGTTAAGGGTAGCTTTGGCTGCAGTGACCATGGGATGGTAGAGTTAGGATCCTGAGAGGAGGGAGCAATACAAAAAACAGGATAACAACCTTAGAATTCAGGAGACCAGACTGTGGCCTGATCAGGGACCTCCTTGAAAAAATTCCACAACACATGGCCTTGGCAAGAAGAGAGGTCCATGAAAGTCCAGTGATTTTCAAGGATCACCTCTTTTAAACTCAAGTTCATCATGATGAGCAGGGAATGAAACAAAAGTGTCAGGAGGCACGTGTAGGTAAGCAAAGAGCTTCTAACTAAACACAAAAAGAAGTTTACAAGAGGTGGGAGTATGATCAGGTGACTTGGAAGGAATATAGAGTCACTATCTGAATGTGTGGGGATGGGATCAGGTAAACCAAGACCTACCTGGCCTTAAGTCTGCTAAGGGATATACAGGACAACAAAAAGGATGTCTAAAGGGAGAACAATTGCAAAAGAAAGAAGAGGGAAAAAATAGACCTAATGTTGAATAATCTAGGGAACCTGGTGGCCAAGGACACAAAAAGGGATGAGATGCTCAAGTCTTCTTCACTGTGATCTTCACTGGAAGTACTCACCTTGAGAAATCCTATGCCTGTCAGACCTGTCAGCTACAACGTATGGAGTAAGGAAGACTCACCCTCGATTAATAAGAATTAGGTTAGGGGGTATTTAACTGAACTGTACAAATAAACAAGTAAGTCCCTGGTACCTAACGGGACCCAAAGTGCTGACCCAAAAACCCACCCAAAAATGCTGATGGAGCCATTTAATGTCAATGTGAAGCCACTCTTGATTAGCTTTGAAAGGTTATAGCCGCTGGGGGAGATTCCTAAGGACAGGAAGAAAGCAGTTGTTATTTTTATCTTCAAGAGGGACAAGAAAGATTGTCTGGACAAGGTGGGGAGCCTCATCTCAATCCCTAGAAAGGTGAAGGAATACACCATCCTAGAAATCAGTTCCAAACATATGAAGGACAAGAATATGACCAGAAGTACTCAGCCAAGAATATGACTTAGTACACAGTACAAATCCATAAGGAGAAATCATTCCTGACCATCCTAATAGCCTTCTATGATGACATAGGGAAAGACTGGTAGATGCTGTTTATCTTGACTTTAGTAAGGCTTTTGACACTTTTACATAATGTTCTGATTGACAAACTGATGAACTATGGGCTAGTTAATGATTAGTGACATGGCTTAGTAGCTAGCTGAGCTCCTGGGCTAGGAAGGCTGTGGTCAGCAGCAAACAGATCAGCTGCAGGCCATACATATAGATTATCCCAGATTTAGTTCTGGAATACAAAACTGTTTAACATCTTCATTAATGGCCTGGATGATGGGACTGACTGTACCTTAAGCAAGTTAGCTGACAACATAAACTTGGGAAGCAAATTGATTGACCAGATGGTTACACTGCTGTTTAGAGGCATCTCAATAGGAATCTCATGGAATTCAACAAAGGAAAATACCAAGTCCTTTCCCTGAGGAGGAAAAGCCTCATGCATCAGTACAGGCTGGGGCCAACCAGTTGGAAAACAGCCTTGTGCAAAAGGACCCAGAGTTCTGGTAGGCAACAATTTGAACATGACTCTGAACAGTACCACTGTGGCAGCAAGTCAAACCAAATGATCTTTCCTCTCTCTGCTCAATATTGGTGGGGCGCATCTGGAGTGTTGTGTCCAGTTTTAGGGTTCTGCAGGGAAAGAAAGAGATGGAGAGAGTGCAATAAAGGGCCACAAAGATGGCTAAAAGATATCTGACATATGAGGACAGAATGAGAGACCCGGGACTGCTTATCAATATATATGTTGATGTGGGAAGTAAAGAATATGGAGCCAAACACTTCTCTGTGGTGCCCAGTGGCAGGATGAGAGTTGATAGGCACAAACAGAAACATAGGAAATTCCATTTAAACATAAGAAAAGTAATTTAATGTGTGTGTGATCAAAGCACTGAAACAAGTTGCTAAAAGACATTGTGGAGGCTCCACATGTGGAGATACTCAAAACCTGACTGGATGGGGCTCCAGGCAACCTTCTCTAGTTGACCCCTCTTTGAGCACAAGGTTTGGAGGAGATGATTGCCAGAGGTCTCATCCAGCCTTAACTGTTCTGTCCTCTGTGATAACTATTTTTTTCTCATGGCTGAGTGAAAGCAGCTCAAGAATTGTGATCATAGCTGCCACTTACTATTTTGGTCCAAGTACTATTTGTGATGGACTGTCCTACATCTTCTTAAAATAAGTGACACCAGAGCAAAAATCAGGAATTGTGGTGGAAGGTTGTTGGGGGGTGGGGAGCGGTGGAATGGCTTCCTGTGCCATATACAGTTTGAGGTTGGGTAGAGGACTTCACTCTCTTGTGATTCTAACATGGTGTCTTTCACCAGTATCAAACACAGGGCGGTGGGGAGAAGAGAGAGACAGAGAGGTCTGAATTTGGCTAATGTTGATAGACCTGTGTTAAAGTTGATACTGTTACTTCATGGGGTTAATGAGGGAAAAAACAAAGCCCTGTTTTTCTGTTATCCCGCAAAGACTACAGTTTCTATGAATAACCTTAAGGCACGCATGGAGAAATTGACAATTCTAATGATGTTTCTCTTAAAACAGTTCAGTTAAATTCCATGGGAAGCAAACAAGGAAAAGGTCACCTTAATGGTATTTCCTAAAGTGACAGTACAGCAGCATTTGTGGAATGTCCTGGAGCACACTCATTTGGCTTTAATAAAAAATAATTAAAAAACCCAGCAACAAGAAAATTAGCTGAATGATAAAAGCAAATAATTCAAAACAGATTTCCTTATAAATCCTGGAAGTCATCTGTCTAGAGCATCTGATAGAAAGAAGACAAAGCCAATAGCTCTGTACCATCTGAAAACCATCTTTTGTGTGTTAATCACAATATGTGCAGAAAAAAAAGATGTTTCTTTTTCTTTATCAGTGATCACTTATGATCCTTATACTCAAAGTTAATGTATAGAGTAACAAATCAACAATTAGTGTGCAGTTGTTGATCAATCAGTGTTGAAGATATAGTGGTACATGCGGGATATTCATATTGGATTTGATTGTAGTATATATTAAGAGCACTGCTGAGTGCTTCAGTGAAGACTAGCCCTGCATTGAAATTAAAAGAGACCATATAGGAACCTCTGTACATATTTCTTCTGTAATTTTATTTGAAAGTGAAAAAAACAATGGAGATGCCTTTAAATTGAGAAAAAGCTAAAAATAAAAATTTATTTGCAACTGTTTCTCTAGACGACCATCTCTGCAGTCAAAGCAGCTGCACTAATTTATCTGAAGAGGGGCTCTTCCTGTACAGTGAGGACTTGAACTGAACAGAGACCTACAGAGAGAGAAGAGCAAGTCAGAAACTACACAGATCACCCAGGTTAGTTCTGATTTGCATATGGGGAATGGGAAAGGAACAGAATACCAGGGAAAATAATTTTAGCTATCATTCTGTTTTCTAAAACATGTACAATATTACCTATATTCACTAGGCAAGAGGAACGTTCTGCATACTGCAAGGTGGTGAGATGGTTTTTAAACTTTAGAGCAAAGTTACAGCAAACAGGGCCTCACAAGCCCGAATAATGGAAAAACAAGGTGTGTTTAGAAGCAGCACATATCCTAATGGCATAAAAATTGTAACCTCCAATCCCATCTGTGTTTTTACCCATCACCATTTCAGCAGAACAGAACTTGTATCTTGGCTGTACTACAAGTGTTGGTCACACCATTATTCTGTCTGAGGGCCAACACACTAACTTGGTTTTGATTATAATTATAGTCTAAACTGGAAGCATTTCTTGTAAGTTAGTAAATAGATTTATTAGAAATGAGTTTAGTAGCATTCTTGATTTTATGCTCCTTTCCTTTCCCTTTCCTTTCCTTCCACGTCCACATTTTGGTCTATTAAGAATTTGTGCATCCAATTTGTTTATGAAGCCTAATTACACCTAGTGTCTCATGATTTTCAGTGTCCTTTCTATTTCTTCTTGTAGAATTGCAACAGTCATTTACAGAGACAAAATAATGTGAAACCTTTTCTTCCCATGGTGGTATTTGCACTTTATGTGAAGCAATGCTGTGAAGCCTCGTGACCCAGTTCCCTACTGACACCAGCTCTGCAGCAGTATTTACATGAGTGTAATGTGAGTGTGGAGTGTGGCTGAGTCAAGAAGGTGCCTGATGTGAATGAGCAGGGCAGTGGGAAATCAGTGGTCAGGGCTCAAGCTCTGTTGTCCTTCTGATGAACTGAGCAGTAAGTTTCCTGTGGTTGTCTCCATAGCCATGATACTGTCTCTCTGTCAGTATCCTAAAGTTCCCACAGCTGTTAGAACCTGACAGACACCAATACAAAAAATACAAGTGCTAAATTCAGATTCTGACACATGAAACAAAACATGATGTTTGGTTCACAGCTCCAGTTTTCTATATGCGTATGGTTATGTATTCAGAAGGTACAGATTTACTCCCCATAATTTTAAAACATTATTATTTTACATCTTTGAAGTATTTTGAAAAACTGACTAATTCATTCCTGATTAGATACATCCCTCTAGGTGACCAGTTTCTTCTCTGGCATGTGCAGTGGTCCAGGAGCAAAGAATGGTTTGAGGGGCTCAGTCTCTATCCATGAACATCTTGCATAGAATCAGGGCCACTACCTAGTTAAATATGTACTGCTCTCCTGGCACACACCAAGTTTCCCTCTGGCTCAGACTGCCAGGATGGAATTAAAGCTTGCAGTACCTGGGTGTGCCCCTCTTCACTCAACTGCTTCACAGAGAAATAAATGTATTTTTTATTTCCAGAGCAACTCTGCCTTCTGGTAACCACGCATGTACTACTTAGCACCTCACTGGAGCATGGTTGCTCTGCATTCCCTGTAAAATGAACCCTCTTGCCAAGTACAATAAAGATGGTTTTCTCCTCTCTTGCCCTCACCCTCACAGTCAAGCAGATTTCCAAGAAAGCAAGTCAGCATCCTTTGCCTACAAGTAAGGAGCCACCTTTCCGTAGGAACATTGTCCCATTTCCAGGACTCCTAAGCATACAGGAATTCCTGTAAAGAAGGTCAAGTATCCTTTGGGAAAGTGTGTGTCACAAAATATAACATATTTCATGCGATGAAAGTTATGTCTAAGAAAAATCAGGGCAGGTTAAGAGTGGTGTAATAGAGGGAGGGCAAAAAACCCCAAAGCAAAACAAACAAAAAACCAAACCCAAGCTAGACTAAAACACCAAAACCCCCAAAGGCAAAATAAAGAGCTTGGCTATCAAATACTGAAACTAAATGTCATTTGCAATTAATTGCTATAATAAGGTCAACTGCCTTGCTAATTGATTTCTGCATCCTACTAGGGGATCAGTGGTGCTGATTAGTTTGCATGTAAACTTCCAAAAATATGAATAATCAGAATTTAGCAAGACACACCAACTGAAACTAATTCTTCTAGGCCTTCTGCAAAGAATACACAGTAAGCAATTGTTGTCCCCTGTGCAGCATCACTGATAGAACCAGGACTTTTTGCTCCAGCTACTTTTTTTTTTTTTTCACTGAGGCGCTACAAAGCACTTAAAAGCACACAGAACTGGCTATATTGAAATAATTTTCAAAGGAAGTGAGTTTTCTTGGTAGAATAGGAGCAATGGGACAGCTCAGTCACCAATTCTGCAAAAAGGAGGATATTTAGCTGGGGTTCCCTGCTTGCTGAGCAGCTGTTTCAGGATCCAATAGTAGCCAAGTATAATTTAAAAAATCCCAAGGCTGTGCTATTGGCCATAGGGTCTTAACATGCCTCTGTCAGCTGATAGACCACAGAATTACAAGGGCAGTTTAAAAACTGACATTACTGTTTCACTTTGGTTTTGAGTCAACCAGTGGCCAACCAGAGTAAAGGATCTGGCCTAGATACTGTATCAGAATAAGAAGTGGAAATAGCCTTTCTCTTTCAGTTTCTCTTATCTGATAGATACAGCTTTGATTTTCCTGGAAGTCACTGAGATCTCTGTCTTCATAGCTGGAGACTGACTTCTGACTGTATTAATGCCCTTTTCTCTGTTGGAACAAGACATGTTGATCTAGATCATTGCTAATTAAATGATGGTCAATACAACATCAGGTATTCCTTAATTACTTCCAAAACTTAAAAAGACCCCCAAGCCCCTCCCCTCTATGCAGCTAAACAAGCCCGTGTGCATATATCAGGGGAATAAAAAGGAAAACAACCCCTGATCATTCAGAGCCCAAACTAATTTTTAAATTCCTATTAGTGTAAGTTTATGTTGCAGTGCAGCTCAATCAGCTTGGATTGTTTTTCATAAAGACAAAAAAATCCTTCAAATGAAAAACATTGAAGTACGTCATGAAGCAGACCATTACTGGAACAGCTGCCTAGGGACAAGTTCATGCCAGCCACCTTAGTTCACATATTTAGCAAATGTAGACAACAACATATGCATAATAATATTGGTGATACAGATCACCTGTCTGCATACTGCATCTGTCTGTAAGGTGACCATTTGGTAGAACAGAGATTTTTAAAATAAAAATTATTCCTCTGGAAGATGGGAAAATATATACAGAATAGAAGGAAACATTCAAAAATGATGGGGAAGGCAGAGGAAGATTCCATTTTACAAATCAGTGAGTGCCCTCTAGTTTGCTAAATGAAATTCATCTGAGCAACTGTTTTTCTAAAGCTCTGGTCTGTGCAAAATATCATGAAGTTCAAAATGGTCATAAGGTGTTAGGCGTGAACAGAACACAAATTTCTTCAAGGGAGGCGAACGAAGCCATGATGAAGTTGCTGACTACAAATATTTACAGTTGTCAGGGACTGGTAACTACCTTTAATTGCCTACAGATGATCAGAGCTTTAGTGGCAGGAAATTTAATCTGATTCTGGCTGATTCTGTCTCTCTTGCCTTCAGGGATGTGGGTTTGAGTTGGGTTGTTATCTGAAAATGGAGGCTCACTTTGAAGATGTTTGAGAAATAGCAAGCAAAACTAAAGGGAGAAAAGAAACAACTTTTGTAGAAGTTTCTTTTTCTTTTTACTTCCAGTTGAGGTAAAGACGATTCACTTACTAAAAGCTCCTAAGCTTCTTCATTTTGAAGAGTAAATGCCTTTCCTCTTTCTGTAGCTCTTATCCAAGATGCAGCAAATACTGATGCTCGGTCTTTCTTTTCTTTCTTTTCTTTCTTTTCTTTTCTTTTCTTTTCTTTTCTTTTCTTTTCTTTTCTTTTCTTTTCTTTTCTTTTCTTTTCTTTTCTTTTCTTTTCTTTTCTTTTCTTTTCTTTTCTTTTTTCTTTTCTTTCTTTTCTTTTTCTCTCTTTCTCCCTCTCTCTCTTTCTCTCTCTCTCTCTTTCTCTCTCTGCCTCTCTCTCTCCCTCTCTGTCTTTCTTTCTGCTTTTCTGTCTGCCTTTCTGTCTGTCTTTCTGTCTTTCTTTCTGGCTGGCATGTTCCCCTGCCAGCACACAACTTGTGCAGACCAATCTTAACCAGTACAGGGGTGAGTATTTAATGGGCTTGAGAAGCCAATAAAAGACAAGGAGCTGTGAACAACACAGGAAAACACAGGGAAAAAGATGAAAATTGAAATGTGCTGCCTCCAGGAAGGTCCATACCAACATCTGACATGTTAGTATGATGGATACCAATTTGAATGCAGTTTTAGTTGACCTAAATTTTGTGGTGTGGGCCATTTTATGAAATGGAAACCCAATCTTTTAATTTAAGAACAATTGGTAGAAATAGCTTGATAGCTAGTACATTGATTTCAGGCATTTTCAAGAAATTATCTTCATACTGAATGCTATAACTTTCATTAACTACACAATTCTTACAGATCTAATAAGATCTAATAAGGTTTAGTTTCTTAGAAATGAAATTTATTTTTCATTCCAAACCATTTCTTTTAATTGAGAAAATAAACTCACCAAAAATAAATGTTGGTGCTGGGTTTGTAGTGGCATCTTACAAAGCCATATTCTTCCACAGTGTCAAGAATGCTGCAGGAAAATAACAACACCAGCAATAAATCAGATGCAAGCTAACTGAACCAGCACTAAGTTTTGTCACAGTTTCACTTAAACATCTGCATGAGTATACTCGTGTAAATGCATACATGCATGCACAAGAGTGTACATGCATTATGGTTCATCAAGTGCAAAAAAAATCTTGTGGCATTACAAGTTATAAATTTTAAATAATAATTAATGTTGTTTCAGATGAGCTTTGTCCAGATCTTTACTTTTTAAAAGTTCAAGGAAGGTTCTCAAAATGATGTACCAACAACATTAAAGATGTTGGTTAGATTAGGATTGAAAAACTTTAATCTGAAAAAGCACATATATATGTACATGTATCCCTGAACTGAAGCGTCCTTATTCATCTGGCAGCCAGTGAGAGTGGAATCCAGCCTTTAGATCAGACGGTGTGGTTTCAGCCTAAAGTTAAAGATAATTTTAGGAGGATTATATAAACTAAATTAATATATATCCATTTCTATTATATTGACTATATATGCCTCATTTCAGGCCCTCAGCACCAGGGGACAGAATTTTGTGTGGTTCATTGATAAGTGACCATAGTGATGGATCCACCACCACATTACATCCAGCGTCAGTGTATAGTAGTAATTCTGCTCTGTGTTTCAGACTGGAGGGATGCTCAAAACATTGTGTGGCATTTCAGAGACTGCAGAAATGATGGGAGGGTAGGAAAGCCCTGTTAGTCCTGTACCCTGTGGTGACTGAGCTGCTGACCCTGTGGCTGCAGGGGGTGGTGGTGTCAGGCAAGGCACACAGCCAAGCGCACAGAGCCGTGGTGTTTACTCTCACTGTCAGATGGAGCAGGCAGCCTGGCACTGGGTCCCCCCTCACAATGGACACTTTTGTTGTTAGATTAATATACCCGTGTCCTTTTGTTTTGATGAGGGATCTAACAAACACTTCATATCTCCAGAGGTGTAGCATCTCAGAGAAGCTTTTGCTTCTGTCTTCTGAGAGGAATACAGTTTTGAGCAGCAAATTATTTGATTTTGTATTTCCCTTTCCCCTTTTCCCTCCTTACTATTCTGGGCCCTTACACACAATACTACAGCTTTTTTGGTTTTGACCTTGGTCTTAAGAATCTAAAAATTCTTGTGAAAATAGGTGATTTCTTTAATAGTTTTATTCCTAAATTCAGAAGGAGATGTCTTTGTAGGTATGTTTCTGCTGCCTTGCAAAGTAGACATTATGTGATACACTGCTCAGAGAGACAAACACATCTTTTTCTTTTTTGGCACCTTTGGCAGGACTTTTGGTTTTGCTGTCCCCTATGAGCTAAAACACCAAAACACTTCCTATTAAATGTCACTTCTTGTGAAAGGGGAATGCTCCACTGAATCAAACATTTCTGCAAACTGCAACACTTCCGTTTTCTCTGAGGTATCTCTAGTTCAGTATTTCATAATAAAAAACTGGATTCACCATTAGCTCCTATTCCAGGCTGTTACTAATGCAAGAATTGAATTATGTAACACCAGAGTTTAATGTACCTTGCTGTAATTGAGCAGAGTCACAGAAAGAATCAGTTATTATTAGTTTAATTTACTGGTGACTAAATATTGAAGCATGCAGCAGAATTCAAATTCTATGTCCTTGTTTAATATACCACACGTTTCTCCTACAGCCAGTAATAGAAAACAGGAGTTGTGCTGCAGCCATGAGACAATGCTCTGTCAATGGAACATCCAGGTGCTGTGGTGAGAGGGGGCCAGCTTTCACATGGGATTATGAGGAGAGTAAGGAGCAACATATGTAAGGAATTGCAGATATTCCTTTTTTATCTTAACATTTATGGTGATTAGATCATTCTTCCAGTGGCACAAGCCTGTTTCCTGCTGGCACTTTCTGGTGTTTTGCATGTTCTTGTTTTGTGTGTGTGGAGCAGTGGAGTGTCACTTTAGCTTCCCCTCAGCCCCCAGTTTCTCTCCATCATTGGTACTTTGCCATTCAATTTTCCATCCACTGCAGCACCTTACCCCGTTGTCTTGTAGACAGACTCTGCCTGCTCTGAACATATCAGAATAACCTCAGCTAAGGCACCAAATGGATGACCAGCTTTGTCTTAAAGATGGGTGTTTCGTTACCTTTTAACTAATGGACAAGGGCCATCTATCTTTGTTATACTGTAATATAATGGTTCAGTGTGGAACTGTGAGCAGGGAGATAGCCTTGGTAATGTGAGCAGGTCTAGCTCCTGTGCCTTGGCCTGCTGCTGCAGCTTCGTTTCCAGGGCTGGATGCAGGTCTCTGGCTCCAGAACCTTTGCTGTAGAAAGGAGAGGGATGCAAGAGAAGGAATCGGTTAATCATTTCCGCGTCTCCTTCCAGGCCTTCTTTCCACTTCCAGTGAGAAACTGAAAAGTTAGAGGTATGGAGGGGAGGCCAAGGCAGTTAGATGGAGCTCGAAAGGTGGAGATCAGCTACAGAAGTACATGGCATGCAGAACAGGGAAAGAGGGAGTAAATGGGGAAGGACTTAAAGGAAGAGCTGAAAAAAGTGGTTGCTAGAGATGTGAGTGGGAAGTGAGGATTAATAGACCAGTGGGAATGTGTGAACAGAGGGGAGGACTAATGGAATTTTAAGATCTCTTCTACCATGCATCAGATGTAGTTTGCATGTGTAAATAATACAAAACTTTCTCAGGCTTTATGCTGAGAAAGGCAGGAGCACAGTACAGCTCATACTAGAGGAACTCTGATGGGTCCCTGTGGTTTCATACAAGGCTCATAGTGCTGAATATTGTAATTTAGTCATGTGGCTAAATGGCTACTTTGCTTACAGGGCAGAAGGTATACATGCCAGTAGTTAGTGGATACCTACTGAGCGTGTTTGTGATGGGCCATTGTCATTACAATGGCTGCATTCAATATTTGGTTTGTACCCATGTTCTTCTCCATAGGACCAAAGAAACAGAAAGAAAGACATCATGGCTTGCAAGCAGTTTGTACCTGTTCTGTGCTTATTGTGTGTTGGTATAAGTGAAGGCAGAGAGGACAGGACAGTGGTGACTTGGCCTCATCTTGTTTGGTTTGGCCTGCGAGTTTGAAGGCAGCATTTTCCCCCTGTAACTTGCTTTCTCTGGATGTGTCATTAAAGATACACATATCTGTGTGTGCATATATATGACTTTGCCTTGTGATATGCGTTGATTGGTATTGTCATCATGAGAGTTCAGTTATTGCAACGAAAACAAATGTTTTACACATACAAAGGCCAAATCATGTATTTCCATGAGTTAAAAAAAAAAGAGACATTTTGCAGATGGTGTTACTATCTCGGAATTTCAGTGTTTCTCTTTAACAGAGAATGCGGTTTCTTTCACTGCAGACAGCTACACACACGAGGCAGACTACTTCCCCACATTAATCCAGCTATTAAAATCAGATACAGTTAAAAGTGAAGTCAGGAAAGCAAACATGGCAGAAACAGTGGTTTACACGGGATTAAAGCTATCTGGAGAATGAATGGAGAGGAAAAACTAGGAAATGAGGGCTTTTTACTTAGTTAAATCATATCCTCTCCATTACAAGGAATAAAATTTCTTAAGGTCAGGCTGAGCTGAGTACCAGGGGAAATCCCTCATCCCCGTATCGCTGCAGACCATGGTTTGGGGACAGTGTGCCGCAGTGTAAGTCACGGAGCAGGAGGCTGGCGAGGGCGCACTGCTCCCCGCGGGGGTCCCTGCGGCAGCCGGGATCGTGCGGACCCCGCCGCCTCCTGCCCCACCGACCTTGCGGGGAGTGCGACGGAAGCCAAGGTTAAACCCCGCCACACCTGGAAGCCTTGAGCGGATAGCTGTGTGGAAGAGCGTTCCTGTCCCCCAGGCACGTAGGAAAGCGTCTCTCGCTCACGGCGATGGTTACCGCGGCCGTGAACCCCCCACGGCTCCCCCCGGCGCTCCCGCCCGCAGCGCCGCCCGAGCAGCGCCGGCGGCTCCCGGAGCCGAGCGCTGCCGCCGGGAGGGCGCGGGGCCCTTTAAGAAAGCGCAGCACAGTAGCAGGGGCCGGCCCTGCCTCTCGCAGCCCGCTGGAGCGGCGCTGGGGAATGGGAAGCAGTTCCTGGTCTGGGTCCGAGAGAGCGCACGTAGCAGCAGCAGCCGCTGCAGCAGCAGCAGCAGCAGGCACCCCAGCTCCGCTCGCTCAGCAGCATCCAGCGTGGGGATCAGCGCTCTGCCTGGCTCCCTGACACGGGATGGACGTTCCTGAGCACTGAGCTCAGCCGCTGTAAAAAGCAAGTGGGAGAATATACATCTGGATAAAATTGGTAAGTCAAACTAGAGTCACATCCTCTTCCTTGGACTGCAGTTTTCCAGTCTCTTAATTTGTAGTGTTCTTTGCAAGCTTTTTTTTTTTT